>VZRZ01002769.1:331347-659276 GCA_013398175.1 Climacteris rufus | reverse complement strand
AAAAAAAAAAAAAGGAGTGTAACACATATTTAAAGGCATTAATTTTCGTTGTCTTCTCTCTTATTCCCATCACTGTGCTCTTCTGGAGGAGGCCCTGTTTGTAGAGTATTTGGTCTCTTCTATTGCTGTTGTCAGTGCTGGACAGATTATGCAGCATATTAGTAAACATTTAGGACTTTTAAACTGAGGAAGGTAATTTTCACAGGAATTTTTAAGAGTAAGATGAATACCTTTAGTGATTTTAGTTTTGAAATTAGGTGTCCTGTGTTTATTCACTCTTCTGTTTTTGTCTTTTTGCACACAATAGAGAGGAGATTGCACTTTTAAAATCCTATTGAGCTTGCAATTACTCAAAGAAAATATTTAAAAGTCACAGACATTAATTCAGTAGTATTAATAAGCGTTTTTTAAATTAAAATTTAGACACAATAAAGTTTATGCTACTATACACTAATAAAAGCTATGTTCCTACTTTTTATCTTAGTGTTTTAATCTTTTAATCTGTAAATTCCCCCACCCCCCTTCCCTTTACTTCTTCTTGTCTTTCCAACCTATATTGTAAAATTCATAAACCTGGTAAATTAAAAATATGTTCTTATGTTTTGCACCTGAGCTGGAGACTTCAGGTATGACAATTCACTTCATATGACAGATGTTAAATGTTTTACCTTAACGAGTGCCATGTTCCTCCCTCTCTCTCTTTCTTTCAGCCAAGTGAAACGAGAACAGTTTTCCTCTTTTCAGTTTAAATAGGTGAAACCATTATTTCTGTTCACACATCCAAATTATTTTACAAACACTCCTCTAGTGCATTACCTTTTGTTGAAGAGGAAAGAAAATAAAGTAAGATTCATACAGAAAGCTCTATTTCAAACTTTGTCTTGAGGTTTTGCTGTCAGTGGATTAATGCCCTGCCTACCCTACATTCTTTCCCACTCCTTTAAGACCTGATCTTAATCCCAGTTATGACAACAAGCAAAATGTGTGATGGTTCCAGATGAGTTCCCACATTTGTAACCCTCATAAAACTGCCAATCAGTTAGAAATAGCCAAACCTTTATGTTTCAGGAAAGCTTCCTTCTGAGCTAAACTCTACAAGGAAACATGAAAACAACTTGGTTTTCCCCTGGCATGTTCCCTCATCCAAATCACTTCTTCCCTAGGAGACCCCCTCAGGGCTTTAACATGTTGGTTGGCAAACAAGAACAATCCCCCCTATTGATGGGAATGTTAAATCCACTTGACCAGTGTGGAAGCAAACATATCCAGAAGCTAGAAAGAGACATTGTGAGAGCTTTTTTAAAAAACATATTTATTAGAAAGTTTTTCTTCTGTTTCCTCCACTGTATTTTTCTAACTGACTTGCTCCATTGGGCAGGCAGACTGTCCAGTTCCTGCATACCTGAAGGGTTTTCCAGGACATGTCAATATGTCCTGGGGCACAACAGTGTACTGGAATGCACCTCACACTCCCTGTGGTGTGGATACAACTCCTGGGCCTTGGTGTGTATGACTGCAGTGATAAATCACCTATTTTTATAACCACGTTGTTTTATGAATATTTCATTTTATGCAAAGCACTTGTCCTCCTGAAAGCAAAAGTATCTGTGCCATATTTTTAGCTTTGGTTGCTAAAAGATAGGTTCATTTGTTTCAGATACCTGACACAAGAATGCTAATTTATGCCAGTCTTTCAGCTGTGGGATTGATCTGCAAACTTATTTCTTTATAAACTTATTTCTTTACCTTGCCTTTAGATGTCAAAAATGTTTTCCAGGCTTCCCTTTCACATAGTTCTACATTTTAATGAGCAACTTCAGCAACTATTTTAGGGTTTCTGCATCACTTTTATACATATAAAAGTTGGAAGATATAAAGGATGAACAGCGTTAGAAATACCTGAGTGGTTCTTTTTTTAAATTTAATTACCTAAAGTATATTTGTTATAGTTTTGTCTCTTTTTATATTTACTTTTTTAAAGTTTTTTGTTTCTCTGATATACTAACATGTCAATTAAAGAAATTAATTAGTGGATTCTTGCAGTAAGTTACAAGAAATCAAAAACAGATTTAAAATTAATAGTTTCACAAAGTGTAATTGAAATCTGTCATGTTGTGGTGGTGACTCATGTCCTTTGATAGCCTAATGGAATATAGGTTACTGTTCAATAGAGACATGTGAGAGACTCATGCAGGGTGTCCTACAAACTCCAGCTGTGGAAGAAATTAGTTGGTGCTGAATCTTAAAGCCAAATTTGGCATCATATGGCATAGTAGTTTTGGACTGTATGGGATATAATAGTAAAGAATGGAAATTTGCCTGTAATTTCCCAGTTTAAAATTTCATAACACTTGAATTTGTAATATTCACATGAGGAAAAAAATTTTGGAGGGAACAATTTGAACCCTGTTGCTGATTAGTAACAGCCAGATTGCTGGACCTGGAGCTACTCTGCTGGCCCATTCTTCCCAGGGTTTTCAGTGCTCCACAACACAAACTGAGTTGAGGGCAGATATTGCTACAAGTTCATGCACACAATGTTTTCATGGTTCTTGGCATACATCAGTAGAATCTCCTACTCAGCGTTATTGATCCAAGCATATTAATCCATGCATTAGGCTTCAAAAAGCCTTATTCCTATTAGTGAAAATCCTTGGCAGATTAAATTAGGTGATTCATAAGAACAGGACCCCAGCCTGGTTTCCAGTTACAGGTTAAGACTTTCAGTTCTTCTATTTCATACATCAATCCTCAGGTCTCAACTCTGTGGCCTGTGGTCCCCCAGTCTGAGGGTGTCCACGAAGAAAAGCCAACTCTTTTTTTTTGTGGGTAATTTGGAATCAGAATCCATTTCAGATTGTCTGTGCACTACCATTTTCTAACTGAGGATATATACAGATATGCAAAGGCAAGAGAGGTAGGGAACATAAACAGAGGACATGTACTGATTTGACCCTTGAAGGCACCAGAGGGCTTTTCCATAGAAATGTATAAAATAAAAATAGAGTTCATAACATCCCATCCACCCTTTGTGATCCAAGTCTGGAGTTTGGATTGTTCATACATATCAAAAATGTGCCTTCCAAATTTCCTAACTTTACAAAGAGAAAGTATCCTGTTACAAAGCCCTGCTTTGTGTTGGAAATTCCTATGGCATCTCTCAGAATAACATTTTCAGAGCTTAACTCATCATAGTTAGATGATGCTACATTTCTTTTATGTACCATCAATAATTTCAGAGCAAATATGCTCTAAAGACAGATGAGACCTTGATGACAAAAACCTTGAAAGTGTTCTCTGAACTCTGCCAATCTGGACAGGTACTGATAGGAAGAGGTAAAATGTTTATGAAGGATTCATATTTCCAGTGCAGATTCTAAGTCTGGTACTGAATAAATCATTGCAGTGATTTTTTTAATTGTACCAAGAGCAGAGTTCTTCATTCCTCTCAAAACCAAGTTGTCTTTTTGTCTCTTGTGGAAGTTCCAACCCAGAACTGCAAAGATAAAAAGACATTAAATAAATGGTGCAAATGTGATGTGCTGAGGAAGGTCTGTGCTCCATGTTATGAGGTTTGTTTGGGGGGTGAATTTATTCCATACTCCATATTAGCAGAAATAAACCCAGGTCCTTTTTCTTCGGGATTTCAAAGTTTTTCAGAAATTGTTTTGCCAGTAGTAATTTCTGATTCACATTCATAAAGGGAAAGAGAAGAAAGATAAGGGTACACTGAGAGTAAAGAACATGATTTCTATTTCTGTCAAGTGCTGACAGTGGGGGGTCTTTTTAATTTATTTGTTTAACAGTTCTGTCTGCATAAATTAGTTAGGATGTCTGAAGTGCTGCAACTTTCTTCTTATCTCACTCTTTAAATTCCCTCATTGCACTGTCAATGCTTAAATTGTAATTTAGGTTAAATATTGAACACAAGAGAGGGATTCAAACCCTTTTATTAAGTATGTTTTATGATTTCTGCTACACTTACCAAAGACCATCCTATAAACATACCCATTTGGGCAACAGACAAGTCCTTTTAAGTTTTCTTTTCTGGAAGAATTTCTGTTGAATCCTGAATAGGATCAATAAATGTATTTTTAATGCACAGGGGGTGACTTTTTATTTAAGCAGCAGATTCTTAAAATATTTAACATCCATTCCATTCTCTGGTGAAATGCTCTTCTGTTTCTTAGCAGTACATTTTGACCTTGGTATTATTGCAGACTGTATTACTGTTTTGTCTCATAGCAAGAACATTCTGAAAAGAGATGGCTGCTTATTAAACCTATCTGTTGTGGAAGCATAAAAAGATAATGCTAATATACAGCTGGTTCTACAGGTCAGATCTTTACAGGGAAAACCTTAGAGAATAGTTAATATCAACAATACTGTTCTGAATTGCATCAGCTGAGTGTCTGACCCATCCTCTTAAAGGAAATTACACAGCACTTGCAAAAAGCCTCTGTCTGAAGATTTCCCTGAAGGCTCCCAGGGAACACCACATGGGTGGGCTACTTTAGCTCTTGTTCTGCAAACCCTCATTTGTGCAAATAATCCCATTGAAGCAGATAATTTTTATTATTTGGTTTAAGCCTGGGTGTCTGATCACATGAACAAAGCAGCCAGGATTGCACTCTTCAATCTGAAGAGTAAAGAATTATCACAGTATAAAATCCATAATAGAAGCTCCTCTAATATTTCTTCCCCCCTTCCAGTGAAGGTTTTATTTAGCAGAAGATGATGGGTTTTACAATGTTCTGCAGCTGGCTCTTTGTCGATGAGTAGAAAGCATCTGATCTCTGTTGTTAGAGTTGTATGTAAGGAACACTGCTGCTTCCTCCATTCTTTTCCTGACATCTGCTAGTTCATAGTATCACTTGAGATTCACATATTCAGTTGACTAAAACCTGTAGTTATTATTTTTTTGGGATAACCAGAAAGAATAAGTAATAGAGGATGTAAAGTGTATTTATTGCTCTTAAATTCAGCAAAGCAGTTGCTAACTGCCAAAATTTTTAAAGATGATCAGCAGAAGTTTGTAGCCAGAGGATCTGATGAATTTAAGAAACTGCTTCTTCCTTAAAAATGTCTGCAAAAGTTAAAAATAAATAAATAAAAAGAAATGTTTCTGCACTCTGAATATTTCTACTGTATCCATACAGCCTGACCTTCAAAAATTCACATTATGGCAAAAATTATACTTCCAAAATTGACTTATTAGGAGTTTCTCTGCAAAAAGCTATAGCTGACTTCTTTCTAAGTATTATAACAAATGGAACTAACAAGACACCACAATTCTTCTGGGACTTGACCCAAGACCTGCCTAACTGAATTTTTCAGACTCTAAAGCCAGAAGGAAACATTGCACAGCCTTAACTCCCTGTGTAGACTGGTCAAAGGACTTCATTCTCCAAATTCCCTCCTGAAACTAGTGAGGTGCCTTTGTACTAAAATACAGCTCATGTAGGGAAGCTGCAGATAGAAGCTGTGCTTCTTTCTCTCAGTCATTTTAGTTTTCAGCTTCAGTACTCATGGCAGATGTAGGCTAAGGGATATTGTACTGCTGCTTAGCACTTAAAAAAAGCCATATTATCTACAGCAATCAGCATGTACTTGACTGAATTCCTTATTTATGCCTGGTGTAATGGGCTACACTGGGACCTCCATACAGCTGGTGTCATCCTGCAGGGGTCTTTTAACCTCAGAACTACAGGAATTTTTACACACCTGTATTTGGTTTGTCCTAGATAAATATAATACCAGAGTTCCAATATTTCAAGTGTCACTTGAGAAAACACCATGAGAGGAGGAGCTTTTTTCCCCTTGTTATTGTTGTCTTCCATTCGTAAAGCTTAAGCAAAGCAATCTTAAATCTCTTTCAAGCTCTGATATTGCTGTAGTGTAATCTCTGGATTTTTTTTACACCTCAATAAGCTGTACATCACTTTTCCTGATGATAAGGATGACTATGACAGTGCGTTATAGTGAAAAAGAAATTACATATGGCATAGCTACATTTACAGTGAGATGGATATTATAGTTTATTCTGTTTGGGTGGATACCAAGTATTGAGCCTGAAGGTCAACTGATCCCAGAAAAGGATTGTGAAGTCTGAATGCTGAAATGATCCCTTCTGTAAATCCTGTGGTGTGAGGGGTAACCGGTGCTCTGAAATAGCAATACCTCGAGAAGTGCTTCCAGGGGTCTCTCACTGTGTCAGTATCCACCACCCCACTGCTGCTCTGTCTGACAGTGTTTTATTGCCAGAATCAGTGAAGAAGAGAAGTTCTTGATCTCCCACATAATGAATATTTTGGCCATAGCCTATTCCTTTCAGTCTGTGGCAGATCCAGACTGAGGAATTGTGTTGAGTAAAGTGAATTGCTTTTGAGATGCCTGTGTACCAGAACTTATGGGAAAGTTTGTGTAAAGGTATTTACAGGGGGATGAGATAGAGAAAAAAAAACAACTTATATTTTTTAATTCTTTTTCAGTGTGTATGGTTGCTGTAAAGAGCAATAGGCATTACAAGGATGGGATGTTATCATACAGTGATGTAGCTTTTAGCTAATGTTTGTGGCATTCTTTCAAAAAGATGCCAGGCACGTGCCAAATCACTTTTCAGAACAGACTTGTTCATGTTTCCTGATCAAGATAATAATTTTTTTCTTCGAATAATAATAATCAAGCCCTAAACTTTTAATGCATGTTCTTTACACATGTAGGTGTTTCCTGTTGTAAATTCTTACTATTAACATAAATTTTGGCCCTATGTAAGTAATAGTGGCATCACAGACTACTTTAACAGCTCCCTACTTTCTATTATATTTTAAGGGGCATTTTGTGAGGTATTTATTACAGATACCACATTGAGTGGTGGAGAGACTTACTGCATCTAGTCTTTAAAACCACTCTGACAATCTTAGTTAGAAAATACTTCTTTTATGAGAAGTTTACTTAAATATATGGGTGGATCATAAAAAAATACATGAAATTATTGGTCCAAGTGATGTTTTCACTTCTCTGAGGAAGGGTAAAGTTCATATATTCAAAACCAAATTTTTGCTCAATTTGTTTCCCTTTACATTTTCTCATTAGCTTTCTCTTATTTTCATTTTTATTTTTCCCATTTTAACTTTTCTGAAAAGCAAAGTATAATTTAATCACAAATTAAAGAGGAAAGTGAAGACTCTCTCTGATTTCTAAGGTTTAGTTCACAATCTCTTAAATTGAGTGTTGTCTTTTCATATAGCCTGATGGAGGAAACCTGGTCTCTCAGAAATTCAAAGGCTTTTTCCAAGCTAAACTCAAGATGTAGGATCACTTCTGTGCTGTATCCAGTTTTTCCTATAACAGCCATTATTTCCTAGTGCTTTCTTTCTTAAGAAATTCAAATAATCTCAGAGTTTCAGCAGTTAGTCTGTATGACCGAGTGCCTAAAATTAGCCCTTTCTATTCACGTTTTCCTGGCTCACACTCTGATTTTTCCAAAATTTTTAGAGAAAGCATAGGAGAGGGGGAAAAAAGGAACATAATCTGAAATGGAAAGGTGTTGTTCAGACTGTTCACCAAAGAAGCCACTCCTGAGATTGTGCCTATTTGTTTTTCCAGAGCACCAGGGTTTGCTTTAAAGTTCCCTGGTAATCGATAGATTAATAGCAATGCTCCTTGTCTTCAAGGTACTTTCATATATAAATGCAGGCAAGATGAAAGTTTTGAAGGCAACCTTCAAGCAAGAAAATAAATCTTTTAAAAAGTCCAATACCTCACTTTTTTTTTTTTTTTTAATATTCAGCAGCTTATACAGTTTAATAGAGTCAGAGGGGAGACAGTTCTCTTGTCTGGTGGTTCTTTCCCTGTGAAACAATTAAATCTATTTCCTAAAAATATTTTTTCATATTAAAACCCCAAACCTGTGCAGTTGGAATGTCTAGATTAATTTCAGGTGACCTGAACTATTTAATCAGACAAAGATAAAATATTGCTATTTAGAAAATTTTAAAGCCCATTAATGCAATTCAATTTAAATCAACTTCAAACTGAAATAGTCTTTTGGCAAGCCATGTATTGAAACAGTTTTTGAAAATGGAAAATATCCTTTAAAATTGTTTGAAATAGCTATCTGATTCAGACTCTGATAGATCTGATTTGAATTCATAAAAAATTTCAGTGATGTCAAAAGAGTTTTCAAAGGAGTAAATGATTTTTGTGGAAAATTTCTTGCAGCTCTCTTGACCTGTTTAAATTGCCAAGTCTGTAGTGTGAGTGGTGCTTGTGCTGAGTAAAGATGGTGAATCTTGGCTGGTGCCTGAAGGAGTAACATGATATAAATAATAATGGGAGTATCTGCTTCAATTTTATTATACAGAATTCCTGTCAAGGGTATTGCATACCAAGGAGCATTGCCCCTTCTGTGTCTGAAGTCCCTCCCTGGCACAGGGAGTTGGCATTGCTGCCCTACTGTAATTTGAGATATATGAGTTATGCAACCGAGGTTGGAAAAACTGTTCCTGGAGGGAGGGATAAATTCTATGGATGTATCTTCTCCTGGCCATGCTTAGAAGGTGCCTGCAGCACCCAGCAATTGCCCTAATTGCTCTCCCCTTAAAAGGTAAAAGGATTCATTGATATAATGAGCCTTTCTGACTCCTCTAGCAAAGCTATGCCTCTCTACTTCTGATTTACTGCTCATTACTGTGCCCCATTTGAAGGACAGATCTGCTACTTAATTACTGGAAACGGCACAAGGACGTCACTCACACTTTGCTCTTCGTAGTGCCAGACTTCCACCTCAGGCTTGGCTCTGTCACCTCTGTCACAATGAAAAATTCAGATTTTTGTTTTCTTTTTTAAACTGTACAAGATATTTTAAAATAATCTAATACTGCATTTGGTGGTGTTGCTGAGAGAAGGTTTTATAATTCAGTTTAGAAGTATTTGCCTCTACATGCAGTTAAATTTGCCTTTAAAGTCTGATTATCTAACTTAAATACAATTTGACACAGACTCAAGCCTTTAAAATGCCTTTTCCCTCTTTCCAGGCTCTCTCAGTAGATATAGTCTAAAGATAATTTTTATATACATTTTTGTCAGGTAATACAGGGCCAGAAATTGTACACACATATGCTCTGTTCTGAAGTGTCTTTTAAAGGTTTCCAGGAACTAATGAACTGAGCTTCTGAGGCAATGAAGAACTATTCTTATCATTCTACAAGAGCTCCAAGCCTTCTCTCTCAGCATTTATCTGCTGTTTACACCAGAACCTGGTGGACTTTGGTTGTGTTTGGATCTGACTCAAAGGTTCAGCAGATTTAGTCCTGCCATACACCAAAGCCAAGGGTAATGGAACCAAAACCCCAGGACTCACACTGATGTGTTGGGTTTGCTTTTATGACTGAAGGTGCACGCTCGTGCCCACAGGCTGTGCCCATGGGGAGGTGTACATATGTACCAGCTTCCAGGCATCCCTGTGCACACACACACCCTTTCTTCATTCCTGGAGGTGCCCAAGGCAAGGATGGATGGGGTTTTAAGCAACCTGATCTAGTGGAGAGTGTCCCTGCCCACAGCAGGGGTTGGAATGTGATGAACTTTAAGGCCTATTCCAACCCAAACCATTCTGTGATTCCGTGACCATTTCAGACTGGATATGTCATACGAATGTGCATTGGTACAGTGTTCAAACTGGAAGATAATTGATTTGATAAGTTTTAAAAAATAACTGCATGCAATATTAAAAAAACAAACCCTCGTCAACAAGGTAAAGGAGCTGTAGTGCTTTGTGGTTTTTCGTTGTCTCTTAGTTTACAAGAGTTTTCCAGAGCCAGATCCAAAGGGTCATCATTCTATCAGCATATGCAATTTTGCTTCTCCTATAGAAAAGTAAATGTAAATTTCTGTCCACCAAAAGAAACCCCATGATGAAAGAAGAGAGAAATTGTAAGAACTTGTAAAAGAGCATTTAAATGTTTTTTAGTTCAATGATGTATTTTGTAGTTGTTTTCTCACTGGGCAGTGCCAGCAGATGTCAGTGCCAGCCCCACTGGTGTCCATTGTGCTTGAGCTATGTGGAGGAAATTGCTTTCCCTTACAAAAGAAACTCCCTGTCAAGTTGGTGTTGTGTTAAACAATGGATGTAGGTAAAGCTTTTGAGCCACTGCTTTAAATTCAACCTCGATGCCAGGAATGCTGTCAAGTGTTTGAAAGAGACACTCAAAAATAAGTATAATCACCTTAAACACACACAGAGTATCTTCAGGCAGTGTTCTTAAGAATTATGGCAGGAAACTTCTCTTTCTCCAGTTGGCCATAAAAACATCTGCCAGGAATCCTCCCATGTGTGATGGGGAAGGTGCCCTTAGCCCATGCTGTGGGATAAATTGTTTCCTCTGCAAAATCTTGTATTGGTGTCCAGCCTTCAGATCTCAAATTCAAGCTTGAATTTCATGACTTCTCTCTAAAATGGGAGCAACATTTCAGGTTTGAATAATCAGATATTGTGAACATGAGTCATATATTATTTTGGTCAAAGGTTGGACTTGATATGTCTTTTTCAACCTTAATGATTCTATGGTTCTATATTCTTTCACATCTGAAAATATGACTCAGTATTTGGGCATTGGTCCTAATCATGGAAGGTTTAAAATTTGAATAGTCTGCTTTAAAAATCACACCAGAAATAGTTAATCTTCTATTTTGTTTTGACAGTCATTAAAGCTTAAATTTATTAATACAACCAGCTACTGCTCACTGCTGCAAAGCAAATAAATCTTTGAGCAGAAATCTGCTCTACCCTACAACACCATTGATTATTTGCTATTTATGTTCCTGCCAACTTCTTTCTGTTAGTCTGAGACTTCTCTGACCAGGGCTGCAAAAACGTGCATTTATTGTTGTCCTTTTCCTGGTCTGTCCTCTTTCCAAATCCTTTCCCATCAGTGATATCTGGTTTGCTGGAGGTTATTCCTGCTACTAAGATTTCTTCCCACACCAGATCCATCTGGATTCCTACAGAGTCTGCTCTCTGTTCATGTTTCCTCTGGAGTGTGAAAGCTTTCCTCATTCAAATTAATTTTATTTTCATTTGGATCATTAAATTGTCATTGTTGTTAGCCTTTTTTCCCTATTTTTATTGCATGTGCTCACAAATTACACAAGATTCTTGAAATCTTGTAATGTCCCTATTTCTGTTTGTTGAATGAAACAGAATAATTTCAAATGTAGAGTTTCATCTGAACTCACAACCCACACTGTTGACTTTCCTCCCAGACCTTCCTTTGTTTACCAATTCCTTATGGAGATTTCTTTCTATGTCCAAGCCAATGGACCTGCAAAAGGCAGAGGGGGTCTCCAGCACTCCTGTGCTCAGTTCTGTATGTGTCAAAAATCTGCCTTCAAGGGAGCTTGACTGTTTCTCAACACACTTGTTTTAGCAAATTCAACTGTCATAACTTCCAGGCAGAGATATGAGGCCAGTTCTTCATGAATCTTTGTTAAGTTTGTTGCTTTGTGTTTGCCTGAGTTATACTAAATAATAACTGGTGGTCTGTCATTTGATTTCTCCAGAGCTCTGGTAGATAATCCAATATATTCTCACCATTGTTAGCATATTTTCTCTATCAAGTTTTGATTCGTTTTTACATATTAATACAGTCTCAGCATCTTTGAAATACTATTAAAGGATTTTATACATTTAAGCACTTATGTTGTAAATAGAAATGCTTAAAATAAGTTACAAAATTCAGCTAGTTTAAAATGTTTGGAATTCCTGGAAAGGGTGTGATAAAACTTCTGGAAATTGAAGTGGTAAAGGGAAATTACATGCATGGGATTGTTTGTGAACAGGGGCTCATTTTGGATTCATCCCTTCTGCCTCTGAGCTTTGATTTTTACTCAAGGTTTTCCTACCTTGGCTGTTGTGGCTTTCCCTTCTCCCACAGTCTGAGGCATCTGACCTGCTCAGTGATGAACCACTGCAGCTAACTGTGCTGTAGAGGAAGGCAAAGTGGTAATTCACACAGATGTATCTTGACAACAAAACCCCCAAAGCCTCAAAGAATGGTCTTCAGCTACAGTTTAGAACCACTTTGGGTTCACTAGATATTGAAAGGGGTTTTTGTCCTGCAAATTTAATCTAATGTCCAAGGAGGTACTTCACTTGTTCATACACTCATTTTCACAGTAAATAAACTATTGCACAGAGTAGTACTAAATACCACAGAGCAGCGAAGTGGAAGAAGTATCCATTGGTACTCTTGTATTGTTCTGTACTGTACCTTTCACACTCTGTGCTAGTCACCATAGATCAGGGAAATGGTTTTAACAGCTATCACTGCATCCAGATGAATTCTCTGAATATCAGTGGTTCATTTCCATCTCTAGAATTCATTAATGTGGGGGTTTATAATGACACATCTGCAGTTGCACAATATCTTACTTGGTTTGTAATGGTCTGAGGGCAGCACGATAGAAAATATTCCATATGAGCGTACTACAGTGCTTGAAAAATAATATAATAATAACTTGGGTTTCTTTTATTATACACTATTGCAAGGCTGTTCAAAAGGACCAAACCTAACCTTAGTAAGAGGTAATTTTGTGTTGGCAGTGCTTGCAGCCAAAAGATTCTCTGTAGAATGATGAAAAAAGTAATGAAACTTCAAGTATCATGCTGATATGTTCCCTCTTTGGAAATTCTCAGGTTACTTGTAACACTTTAGGAAATTAAAAGGCAGAAAAAGATACTTCCCATCATGTTCTGTTTCTAATTGGTGCCTGTACTGGAGAACCACTTTCTGGGCTGTGACAGTTTGATTTAGATGAACAGCAGTAAATATCTGTCTGGTATTTGAAACACTGTATTACATTAAAAAGGGGCCAATTTTAATGACCCTCTTTGACCTTTTCTGTTTTCCCAAAACCAGTATGGTCAGAAGCAGACTAAACCCATTAAAACCTGCAATTTAGGGATGTAAGGTAATAGCACACTGTGGTGTTTCACGTTGTTAAATGCCTCCTGCAAAGTAGCAAATGTCAAACAAAAGCGCTTGCTCTAGTGGCAAAATAATTTTAAAAGGTGCAGAACAAGATGGAGGAGAACTTCAGTGCTTCTAATGCTCTTGGGACAGAGTGGCTCAGCTCTGACTGTTGCTTTCAGCACTGCAGCTCTTGACTGGAACATGACATGTATGTTTATTCAGGAACAATTTAACATCTAAGAGGAAGGGGAGTCGATTTGGCTTTTCTCATCCAAGAATGAAGTGTAAATTAAGATTCTGAGAGCATACATTTGTGCCAGTGTCTAAGTTCCCTGTCACTGAAGGTGTGAGCATTAAAACAGACTGTGTTTCTGTTTCTCCCAAAGCTTTAATGTGAGGTTTCTCTTTTGGCATCAAGTCAGTGATTTTTTTAGAATTCAAGTTCATCAGGAGGAGGTGGTCCTTCACATTGCACTTAGACCAGCCACACACCTTGCCACAGGAGCCTGGGAATGCTGCAAGTTTTGCTCAAAAGGCAAGTGGATCAATCCACATAAGAGAAATCCACAAATGTTCTGGGCCTTGCCCAGGAGGTCCCTGAACCACAATTTGATGGAGGCCAGAGGTATTCTGGGGATTTGTCACCGCAGTCTTGCTGTGCTCCTACACCTCTCGCTGGGCACCAGCTGTTTGCCGTTGTCAGGACTGGATGCTGGCCTGGAAGGACCTCTGTCTGGCTTGGTGTGAATGTTATTAGATGCCAGGTGCTCCATATCCGTGGAAAAGCATTTCTTGCACACCAATGCACACCAAATATCCTTTCCACAGGAGGAACGAGATGACACCATGGATCTTTTCACCTTCTTGGAAGGTGTGCGTGTGCAACTGCAGAGTAACCATAGAAACAGACACATGAGGAGACATCAAAGCCAATGTTGAGAGTGGGATGAGAAGTTGCAAGAAAGAAACATGGGCCTCATTAAACATGAGAACTAAGGGGTCTTTCACTCCTCGTTGAATGCTATCCCTCCTCCCAACTGAAGCTTTTGTTGCTCTTGCCAGTGTGGCACCACAGCTGCTTCTCCCCAAGGCTCAGCTGCAGCTGATTGACCTGTTCATCCAAGGGATCTGGTGAGGAGCAGCTTGGGAGTGTTCCCAAGTGCTCTCCCCAGCATTTCTCACGTCTGTGTATCCCCTACTTCCCTACGTGCCATGACTAAAGGTGTGTCCTGTCACACAACCCAGCAGGAGAGCAGGGGGATGCTCCCCAGCCCTGCAGGACACTGACAGAGGGATCCCGACTGCATGGCTCATCCCCAGGGTCCAGGAGGTCCAGGTGGCTCTGGCCCAGTAGGAACCTTTTTTGTTGTTTTTACCAACATTATAATGAAATGTGGAGGCAACTCTGTGAGTCTCTACAGAGGACTTCATACTACTCAAGGATCATTCCCCTTCACATTCATTCTTCTTATCAACTCCAATTGATATTTCCAAGTATATTTTACACGAATCCAAGGGGAACATGTCCGTGGTACACAATGAGGATTTGTGCTGGTACAGACACTAAACCACCCCTGGACAGCCTGCAGCTCTCCCAAGGCCAGCTCTCCAGAGCTGGAGGCAGGCCCTTCTTGTGGTCTGTCACCTTTCCAAAGTGAAATACTGTAAGCCAGGGAAGTGTGAGAGTTACGAACCTGAGACATGACAGCCCAGGGAGTCACTCACATCTTGGAAAATAAGCATTTTATTGGACTGAGGAGACACATAAAGAAGCAGGGTATCAGGATTTAGTCTTGCAATAATACAGGTGGCTTCAAGGTCAAGCAGGGTTTATGTTACTTTACCTCATGAACATGAATGAAAAGACTAAACTAGACAGTGAGCATATGTATGTAGTGAAGCACTGGGTATTTTTATGATTCCTTTTTTTTTCCTCATTACTCTCTGTTGATTCTTAATGCCCTTTATTATCTGAAAGGCAGTTATTTGGTGACATCATGTGCTGTCACTTCCATTTATTCAGAAAGCTCTTACAATTTGCCAGCTGATTCTGTAGTAGCCTGCAAATCAATTGCCTGAAAGGAGGGCATAGTGTCCTGAGCCATAGTGTCTGCCTTTTTGAGGAGATCTTGTTTATCATTGTATGCCCTTGTTCTGGTTTGATTGGGTGCTATTGTGCTCAGATGGATACCTGGCAAAGACAACATGTAGGCTTGAATTCTGGCCAAATCTGCCTACAGTGAAGAGCTTCCTCTTCTAACATATTTGTTAGTGGAACTGATTGGTCAAACATTGCCTTGAGGGTCATGATGTAAACATCTCGTAGAACTTTGTTCTGTCCCAGAAGAGGAAAATATGCCTATTGTAACTATGACTGTTGTACACAACATTAAAATTATCACAAAAGCAATTAGCATTTACAGATTTTAAATTACAACAGCAGTTGGATTTCAAACAAAGTGCATCAAAGTTCACACCCGTCAGATGATGAAAGACCTCAAATTGGGAATTTCTTTCACCTTTCCTGGGTTCATTTTGAGTAATAAATAATATAACAAATATATTTCCTGCATGTGGTCTGTATCATCCTGACACAGTACACTCTTAGAGAGTTCTGCTAAATTGCATCAGAAAAAAAGCATATTGAAAATTTGCTCACTGACAACCACTGACTGATTAAGGGGCTCTATTCTTATAATTAGACCAAAGTTATGTGCTCTCAATTTTTGAGAGTTCTCCATTTTGAAAGAAATACCTGAATATCTGTATAATCTTCCTAAGCCCATCAAAATCCTGTCTGGAAACCACTCAGAACTGTTCCTATCCATGTAGGAGGATGTTGGACAACTGCTGGGTTCTGCCAGCAGCAGTGACATTTGAAAGTGTGGATTGCAACAAATTTGTCCAGTTCAAGACAAGATGAGAGAAGAGACATCCTGAGATTCACATCACTTGTGCAGTTTCAGTTTAAGATTTTTTTCAGGCTCACTGTCCAACTCTTACAGCAACTTTTAACACCACTGGGGTTCCTACTTTTCACTTTGACAAGGCAAGCTGGGTGTCAATGCCTGAACAGCAGGTTTGGGGTTTATTCTAACTCCTGATGGCCAAAGGGAACCCTCTTGCTGACCTCAGATTTGCTACCTGAAGCACCAGTTCTCTTTACTGAAAGCACAATCCTTTAGATCGCCAATGTCAGTTCAGGTGCCCCCAAAGAGACAATGTCCTATATCAGTGTTAAAGGAGGATGTTCTGAGGGATTTTATTTTAATTTAAAAGCATATTCTGTAAACATCCATTATAAATCTGCATTGATTTACCTGTGCTAATTCATGTGAGCCTATTCCAAGTGTAAGGTAGATGAACTCTGACTCCTCATCAGGATAATTTTTGACCTGTGACTTTGACAGCAGTCAAGTTTTAACATAAATATGCAGGCAGAAGCTAAGCCTCTTATGTTTCACTGAGATTTTTGCAACCCTCCTTCCCACCCCTGTGTTATTAATAACCTGCTAATGAACCTGACAACTACTGTGTTTATGTAAATGAGGAGGTTGTTGAACTGAGAGCTAGATTTCCTCACAAAAAAAAAAAAAAAAAACCAAAACCTTAAATTAGCCTTTCCAGTCTGATAACTCATTGCTCTCCTCATCTGGTTTATAGTCACTATACATCTGCATCCATGCTGTGTATAATAATGCATGATGGTGTATGTCATAATTATGACCCTTTAAGTGTTTCGTATTTCTCAAATGTAGAAGGAACACAGCCTAAATTGGCATAGACCCTGTAAAAGTGCATGTTAATCCTTACTCAGTTTTCCAGGTTTTATTCTTGTTTAGGATATATTCTCTATATATGTAAATATATATACACATACATAGGTAGAAGTGGTCTTCTGTATGAGAATCAGTTGTAAAGGTCAAAATTAAGTTCCAGAAAAGTCTATTGAAAATTCTGTATGTATTCTTTAGCACCTCACACTGAATAAAATGTGGACTAGCTGTAGTCTAGGGAACAGAAATGAAAAAGACTGACATGTTAGAAAACACAACCTGAAAATGCATAGTAGCGAGATAAATATGAATTGTGGCTGGTTAGCTTAATGATGAGAAAATGTCAGGGGATGTGATAATATCCTCCAAGGACTTACAAGGTTATCACAAAAAGGAAGGAAATTTCCCCTTTGCAGCAGCAACAGACCCAAATTCATGCTTGAAAGTCTTCCTAAACACGGGGGGAAACTCCAGTAATAACACCAAAGCACTGTAGTGTATGAAAGTTCTGGCATGCCCAGTGTCGAAGGTCTTTAAGAGATATTTAGGCACCATATGTAAGATATGGCATCATTGTACCTTAACTCTCTAGTGCTCTGGAATTGATGAGATAGACTTCAGCATTATGTCTGGTACTGTACTATGAAGACATTATTTAATGAAGATTTCTGTTATGTTAGGTAATGATTTCTAAAGTGTATTAGTACTAGTGGATGGAACATATTGCTGCAACTTCAAAAGTGGCCTTGAACACTCAGGCTTTTATATTTCCTCTGTCTCCTTCCCATCAGTATTAGCTGATACACTCATTTTTTGTGCTTTTTACTTGTTTGCCCTTACAGATTTCTATTCCATCAGTGTCTCTTCTCCCTAACAGTAAGCTTTTTCACTGTGGAACAGGAAAGTCCACTGTTTTAGACATTAGAGCACATTGTCCCTAGTGTGGCAAGGACTTGTTAACCTTTGTGCCACAATGGGAATTATCAATAGAAATGTAAAACAAAAAAGATTGAAAATTGTCAGTTCCTCAGAGGTAGAATTCTTCACTGTGGATGTCTTTATTCCCCTCATTTGTCAGCTGGAGATGGTGACTGTCCATAGCTGACCATGGAGGTGGAACAGCCCTGGGTGTGTACAAGGCTCCTCTGGGGGTCATTCGTCACCTCAACTCTACAGAAACTTCTGCCAGACCCAGAGCAGCAGAGCACCTAATTATGAGATCAAATGGGATGAGCTGAAGACAGGTTTTTTCTCTTTTACAGTACTGCCTGCTAATTCTGTCTCATTCCCCTGTAATCCTTGTCTCTGTCTTATTCCCTCCAATCATGCCCCTAGTAAGGGAATGAGAACAATGACAGGGAATTAATGGTGACAAGCAGCAATGATGTGTTACTGAGAATGGAGCATTTGTCTCTAGTTTATCTCTACCACGAGGGCACACGTTTGTATATTTGTAACATCTCATTTCCAGACAATTTGACCTATTTATATTCAGTCAGAGTATCTGTGATTTGTGTTTGTTATTAATCATTTCACTCAACTAGGATCTGCTGTTATTTGTCCTTTTTGATATATGATGAGATCAGCATTTATAATTCATCACTCATTTCTCTTTTATCTTAGCTTAGATTTAATCTGATGTTTTGCTATGTTTTTTTCTTTTCATTATCTTTCATATTTTTATCTTATTTTTCTTTCCCATCAAGATATTAATAAGTAACCCTTTCTCATTTCTAATTTTTAATAATATATAAATTAAATTTAAAATACAACAAGTTTTGATACCTGTTATTTGGTCACTATTTCTATTGTACAGAGGACTGATGTTTTAATTTTAATTATCTTAATGAAAGTTTCTATTCCCATTTTGTTTCAATAATAATTTTATATAATAATTATCCATTTGATATAATATTTTTTTCTATTTGTATATTCATTTTACTTTTGGTTCCCATATGTAGCTTATTAATGTGAAACTTTATGGATTCTGACTCAAAGATCACTTTTTTTTTTCTATTTTTAACTTTTTTTGGATTGGGCATATGCTTCTCACAGAAAACAGGTCCAAATGTTAATTTCTTTTTTTTTGTCAGCATATAATACTATTTTTTAACCAAAGTTTTTTGCACATCTGAGACGAGATCCAGAACTCATTAATGTCTTACCTGACATCAGGGACTTTAAATCCAACTAGTAGCAGAAAGGATTATTTCCAGATCTTGTCATGATATCCCCTGTCAGCTACACCACTAAAATCTGCTTCTTATTCTACAAAGAACATAGAAATGATATTTTAATCTTTACTCAAAGCAAAAAAGTTGAAGTTTAGATGTGCTTATAAAACTTCTTTCAGAACTAATAAAGAGTTTTCAATTAAAAAACCATGGCAGAAAAATCAATTAGTGGGGTTCTACTCTGTGGATGACAGAGACATAATTGAAAAATTACTTCAAGTCTGATGATGGTTATTTGTCATGTTTCTGAAGATTTTCTTAGTTGTTTGGGGTTTTTGGGGTTTTTTGGGGGGATTTGTTGGGGGGTTTTTTGTTAATTTTTTTGCTTTTTTGGTTTTTTTTTTGGGGGGGGGGGGGTCTCAACATTATTGCATATTTTGTTGAAGATTGGAATAGCAAGGATTAAAGTGGGTTTTGGCTTTTGGCATGTGCTGCTCATTCTGTATATTTTATCCTGGAAAAGGTTGATGAGGTTCCACCCGAGGGAGAAGCAGTTACGATTGGGAAAGGAAGTAATGGAGGGGATGAGGGGGAGGGACTGGGTGCAATGAGACATTTAGGAACATGCTCACTTAGACATATCACTTTGTGTGAGCTCTCCATTATAGTCTCTTATGGCAGTTAGAAGCTATAATCTTAATTCTATCTTAATCCTTAATTCTTCTGTACTATCCCAAGGTTGTCTGAGCTCCTACCAAGTTCTGTGTCTACAGGCAGCTCCAGCCCTTACTTTAAGACTCCAAACAATGTTGCATACGGTTGGGATTGATTCAGAACTAGACCATTTAACACAACAGCATAAATCTCATTTATGTAGTGTGGGAACAGCATCAACAACATAGGAATTGTGTTAGATTTGGTTAAAAAAAACCCCAAAGAATACAATTCTTTTAAAATGCATCAATGGATTGACTGCTTCTTCTGTTACTTGCATTCATAACTCCTGGCTGTATGCACAGCACAGCACCAGGCAGTTTCTGAAGTGCACACTTCCTTTGTATATGATATTAAAAAATGCTTTTCAGTGGGAAGCTGTTTTAAATTTAAGAGAGAAAGAGAGCTCTCTAAGGTGAAACTTGAAGATGTGAATCAGCTTATACTGTCTCAGAGGCTGTAAGCAAGCCCAGGTAGTAAATATGAAAAACTGCCTTGTGTCTGCTGAGAAGAGTAGGGAGAGGTAACAAAAAAAAGGCATTAAATGTGGGAGGAAATGGAAGGAAAGGGGTTGGAAATCTCTCAGACAACATGTAGGAAAATAAGTGGCAAAGACTGGATGTGTTGAAAAGACATGAGAAGTTGAAATCTACTCCTAAGACCCTGCATCCAGGTTTTCCAGTTTGTGGACTGTAGTTTTGATCTCAGCCCAAACAAAAACTAAAAACTTTTCTACGGCTTGCTAGTCATGAATATATTCCTCCAAGACCTTCATACCATCATAACTGTGCAGGATGCTTCTTCCAAATGTGTAGGCAATGGACAGGCATGGCTGTAAAGTGGCCTTCCACATCCACATCCTTTCCATTTCCTGCAGCATTTGCTGGGGATGACTCCAGTCCAGACCTGGCCACCCAATTCTTTCAGATTTTGAATGAATCCATGAAGAGGTGACATAACAGTGAGGGACACAGAACACTTAGAAAAATTTTATAACTTCTTATTTATTCTCAGGTTCCTTTTCACATATCCAGTGTCGATTCCCATAATTTATGCTGTAAAGCAGGGTGCATAATGGCCAAGTTCTGCTTGCCTTTACTTTGGCTGAAATTTATTCAGGTCATTGATTTAGAGTCTTATCTGTATTTAACCATCAATTTTCATGAAATCCGTAAAAACTAATTATCTTTGGCACCTCTATATTTTCCATATTTGCTCTACAATTTACAAATAAGTTAAGAATCATTTGGAAGGGCAAGGACTGGCAAACAAACAGACAGGTAGACAAGCAGACATCATAGTCACAGGAGTTATATTTTCTTAGAAAATCAAGTTAGGTTAGAGATTGCTGGAAAAGTGGATATCTTTTGTCCATGAATGTACATAAATTTGTGTGAGTCAGTGTTTTAATGAATGTTTTTGTTAAGATGCAGCTTCTAATTTCTTTTTGCCAAGTCTACAGCTGATTGTCTGCACTACCCTGCCACATTTTCAGTGTTGGGAAAGCTACAGGCGAGCTACATGAACGTTAGATCATTAAGAGCAAAATAAGTTTTCCGTGGTTAATGTGTACCAATGACTCTGTTAAGAGAGGCAAAACAAAAATTGCCGTTAAAAGAGTATAAAGGTTACAAAGTCAAACATGTAAAAGTTAGGAAGCGTTACACTGATGGCTCTGTGCAAGTTTAATTTGGCTTCCTTGTGTGCATGCATTATGATACAGTCTTTAATTACCTGATCACATACTGTTTTCTCTGTGGGACTCCTACCTCATTCAGTGCACTGGATGAATGTGTCTCACTAAATGAGTAGCTATTCAGTGTTTCCTTTTATTCTCATTATTCAATGCGTATCACCATGACTTATTTACTGATCTTCTAATGTTCTTTGTAAATTCAGAATTTTTTATTTCCTCATGGCCTTTTCAGTGCTGTGCTTCATTAAAGTACCCATGTGCTTCTCATATATCAACACCTTTATCTTCTCAAGGCAGGTCTAAGGTGACATGAAGTTGATACAGTTTTTGAGGGGAAATGGAGGCTGCTAATTGTATCAGTGTTCATTAATTTTGGGGGCCTGCTTTAAGACTTCAAATCTGTATTTCCCTTTAAAATTTTAAATCAGTGGGATCTATTCTTCATTCTGGGTAATCCTCAATATTTCTTTTGTATGAGACCTCATAACAAGGAGTAAATTAGCAACACATTTTTAACTAAGGTTTTAATCACCAGAAGTTATTTAAGTAATGAAAACAGTTTTGGTCTGAAAATTCATGCTTGTCCTCTTACCCTCTTATCATTGAAATCAATAGGCTCAATGTTCGTACATACAGCACCCAGGTGTGACTTGGTGGGTGCATCTGTAGCTCCAGTGGAGTGTCTTGTGTCCTAAAGGGGAATTGAAGGGCAGAATTTGCCCTATGACCACCTTGCATCCTTATTGGTCCCTTGTTCCAACAGGGAGCTCTGTCTGGCCTGGTAAACAACACCTGTTGGCATGATCTTGACACACTTGCTCCCTTTAAAGCATGTATGCAGTGCTGCCTTACCCTTCCTGAGATTCCAGAACTCTAACTGAACATTATCACCTTCATGGCAACATTAGTTTGATTAGTTTTATATTGCAAATAATGTATGGTGTACAGACAGTGTCATAATTATCATTCATCTCGATTTCAGCTGGCATGCATTCCTTTTACTTTATAAATGCCTGCAGGAAATATGACTCCAGCGGGTAGTTGTAGGAAAAGAATTTACAACCAAGTTAAATCAGAACATATAAACTCTTTTTCACCTGAAGAGAATTTAGAGTGTGGTCATTAGCACAGTATGCATGTTATTTTATGTATTTAGTGTTTTTAATATACTGTATAATTCAAATCTGTAGTGAAGTGCACATGATTTTAAATGTCAGAGAATAACAAAGTGCAGGAGCCTTAGTCATTGCGGGTGTACACAGAAATAGAGATAGGCAAATTTTGTCTCTGACAAAATCTCAGCTTTGAAATTATTCAGTGCAGTTTTCTCATCGAGCAAGTTGATTTAATACACTTATTTAAACTACATTTATCAGTGTCTCCACTTTTGTATAACTGTGAAATTGACCTGTTTTGGTACATCCCACAATACCTGATTAACCTTCCTGAAGCACTGTGGATGGAGATATTCAGGAGAAGTTTTCTGTGTGATTTCCCAAGCTGCTCTGTGCTCACTGTTCTACAGTAATGGGTTTTGTGCTGGGTGCATTTTAAATGTGGTAGCCCTGCCACACAGGCACCTCTGTTTTCCTTCTCTCCTTCTGTTTGCTCAAATACCTTGGAACAGAGGAGAGTCCCAGGCACAGTTTCCTTTCTTGAAATGAGGGGAGGTAACACCTGGTCTAGTGAAAGGTTTCCCTGCCCATTGAAGGGAGAAGGAACAAGATGATCTTTAAATTCCCTTCCATCCCAAACCACTCTGTGATTCTATGAATTTTAAACTTTTGTTTGGAAACAAAGCTGTGATCCTTGCATTCGCAAGTGGTTTTAATTCAGAAATCTGTCAAATAACTCAGATTCTGCAGTCTAGATTTAAAGTCTTAAAACTTGTAGAGTCCTTTGCCTGGAGCTTTGGTATGCCACCAAATTTGTATGTAAGTGATTTGACTGTAAAGTCATTTCATTGTTATCTGTTCCCTGCCTACATAGTGAAATAATACAGTATTATTTTGAGGGAGATGCTTCCCTTGTGGTAAGAATATATGACATTTTGAAATTATTTCCAAAGTTTAAAACTTTTTTTAAAAAAAATTTCCATGCTCTAGAGCTATAGAAAATCTCCAGATCTGGAAAAATCAAAGTACATACATATACAGGTTACATATGAAGTAATTTTTTCATGTTTTATCTTTTTCCATTTTCTCTACTTTTTTATTTTTAGAGTACAACGCCTAAAAATATTTGTATATTAAAAAAAAAAAAAACAGGCAAAAATAAGACTGTTCTTTTAGAAGATGAAGTACAAGTGGGAATTTGGAGGATTTTTGAAAAGTTTACTTTGGATACATTTTTCTTAGAAATTTAATAGTGGTTTTAATTTTTAGTAGATCTGAATTTCTCTGGGAAGATTGCCTTAAAATTTCTGGGCATCTTTCAAATGCCCTCCTTTCTCACAGAGATTGCAGTATGATTTATTTAACATTTCTACACTTTTGAGGAGATGCAGAACGTTGTAAAAACGTTAAAATGTTAAGTAAGGTGAAGAGAGGAGTGACTACTATGCTGTAGCAGCAGAGAAAGAGAAGTGAAGTAAACATTGCTGTTCTGCCTTCAGCTCAGTGTTTATATAATAGCCCATCAATGAGTGAATCTCCACTGTGGGGAATAAAGGTGAGAAAAGCTTCTGCTGAGATATTCTAGCTGCTATAAATTATTGGCTGTGTCAGCAAGACCAGGTTCTTTGTCAGGCAATAAACAAGAAACCTTATAAAGGATAAATGACTTGTCCGGAGAGAACTCCAGGGATATTAAGCCTGAAGGATCAACTTTGAAATTAACTCCAGCGCATTTGTGAAATAACCAGAAACACTGTGTAATATCACTGCTGGTAACACTGTGAGGCAAAGGAGGAAAAGATGAATTTTGCCATAACCTATGTTTGAGCTACCATCTAAGTTATACAAAAATTAATTATAGAAAAAGACAATGACCCTATGGTCATCTCTGGATCCTCTATTTCACTTACCAACTGCAAAATTAGGGCAGTAACAGCAGTGATCTTTGAGACTGACAGTGTTTAACAGAGGGATTTTGGCATAGTCTGCAACACCTTCAGAGCATGGCAGAGCATCTGGGCTCATCCACAGACTGTATAATATATCAGGTAAAAATACCTTTTTTATTTTTTTGCCAACAACTTTCCAAACCTTCAAAAGACTTTTTTTTAGACCTTCTAAAACATTTCTCAGGGTAAATTATGTGTGCTGCAGTAAATTTACCAAAAATCCAAGTAGAATGAGATTAACAGCGGAAGATCAATGCCAGTTTCAGTGGCCTACTAAGGGTTTGTGTGTTGGTACATTGTGTGCCTGGATCTCCAAGTCTCTGATATAGTTACAGTGAGCATGATCTTGCAACCAGTGTCCCCTCTAACCCCCATTATTAAGTCTCATGATGTTTGTGAGCATCTCCTAGGAGGGATTCAGATTATCTTCCATGCCTGCTGGAAGCCTCAGGCGACAGTAACTTCTTAGCTGCAGCTGACATCAAAGCTGCTCCAAATTGGCTGCCAACTGCCAAGAATTTTCCACTGATCTGAATTTATCTTTATTTACTTTGCTTAAAGGGCACATTTCAATACAAATTCCTTATTAAGAATAGAGCTTAAGCCCATGTTTAATGTTTAGAAGTTGTGCCAGTTCAAGGTTTGTCAATGATGAGGGAAAACATCCAAGCAAGAGACATGGAAGACTGCTGTCCAGAATGGAGAGGCTTTGCAAATGAAAGGGTGAATTTCTAGGAGGAAAAGCAGGGGGAAATATGAATTGCCTTGTTGAATTGGAGCAGAGAACCAGTACTTTGTATTTTGACACGATGTTACTGTCACAGTGCAAGCTTATGCTGAAAACAAACAAACAAAAAGCAAACACAAACCAACCAACCAAAACCCCCATATCTTTATGGTCCTCAGGTAATTCTACAAGCATGATCTCTACAGAACAGATGGGACACAGCTTGCATGAGTCTGAATACAGACTGATACTTTCTCTCTGTGAAAGTCATAACCTGTTCCAAACATACATCTTAAACGATAGTGACCTGTGGCTCTTCCACCATTTATTTCATCAACTGAAGAATCAGTGGCAGGAGAAGAATATGAAAGAGCATTCAGAGCTAGCCAGAGGAAAAGTTTTCATATCCAATATCGTGGTATGAAACAAAGATGGTGTCAGGTCTTTGTGCGGGAGAAATTTCCTGTAGCTGCTCTCCCTGTTTGGGAAGGGAGATCCAAACACTGGTCAGCACTGCCCTGGACAGGAGACAAGCTGTGCTCCTGATGCACCAGGGACTTGTCTTTCCTGCAGCTGTAAGACTTGGATTTCAGTGCCAAATGCAACTGAGTAAATAATCTGGAGGTCTCACAAGAATGTGTACGGTCAGAAATACAGCAGCAGTTCACTGAAGTGCAGGGACCAGAGCTTAACTGTCCTGACACTTTAAGATCTCCTGATTGTGCACAATATAATGCTAAATGAGCATGAATTGTTACACTGGTGATATGTTGGTTATTGTCACAGAAAGATGTATATCTGGTTTTCAGGGATAGTGAATGCTAAACATCTCTCCTCAGGTCATGGCTGTTGCAAACACTGATTTTTTCCTTCATGGTTTCCCTGTTTCTTAAACCTGTCCACACAGACTACGGAGTATGAACTTCAAAAGTTCATTTTAGTTTAGAGGATGCGACAAACAGCAGAAAATTTTATTTCCTGATAGGAAAGGAAACATAGGCAGAGAAAGGTTACTTACTTAGCCACATTTATAATTGCTAAATTAGACTTGCTAAAAAGTTCAAGATACAGAGCAGCTGATGTCTTTTTTTCATAATGTTACTAAAACATGGACCTCTCCATATCTTGAATAACTGGGCACAGTCCCGAGCAACCTACTGCCCCAACTCTGACCAGAGGTTTGGACTGAACAGTCTCCTCAGCAGTGCTGTCGTTGGATGTTCTGTCTTTAGGAGTAGGTTGTAACATTCCTCCAGAAAGCACACCAATTATTTCTGCTGAATTTTATGAATACTTCATCTCACTCCTTACTTATTCCACTCCTCAAATCTCTCCCGATACCCTCAGAAATTACATGCCTGTCATGTTCTTTGGTAATTAGTCACTAGTGCAACATAACATCTGGTGGGTTCTGCTTTTTTTGTCTTTGTTGTTGTTGTTGTTGTTGTTTGTTGTTGGTTAAATGATCTAGATCTAATGTTGAAACAAAAAACTCATCTCAGTAAATAAAGCCATGCAAGCATCTTGCAGTCACTGTTAACTGTTCAACACTGCTGAACTTCCTGAGCAGACCCAAGGAGAATGAAGCTGGGATAATGGATTGGAGCAGCACAACAGCCATACAGAACGCAGGGGCAAGCAGAATATTGAAAGGAGACTGAAATTTATTGGCATCCCTGTACTTACATGCCAATGCATAGAGGCCACTGCAAAACTGATTGAAACAGCGGCCTCCTCTGTTGTATCCTTGTGAGCATAAAATTTGAATTTTTGCACGATATTGCCACTTTTTTTCTACTTTGTTGTTTGCATTTGCTGAATTTTGCTTACTCATATTAGGCTTCTTCCACTCAAAGAACACACCTCCTCTATAAACAGATTTCAGAGCTGAGTCCATTTAGCTTTGTGTGGAAGGGTAAGCTGTGGAAAAATAATTTTCTGAGTCAAGTTGAGAGATGACAGTAGCTGTGATATTATAGCAAGTAAACATAAATGATCATAAAGTGTTGGTACTTTTATGTCCAGGAGATTATGTTGCAAGCCTTTTCTGTGTGGAATGAGTAACAGGAAAGCACAGAGTAGTTGAAAGTCCCTAAAAGATGATTTCTTTGTTATCTCCAACTTTCCAGTCAGAAAATTTATGGTGAGAATACACCTCGTTATGAATGTGTTGTTATCATTGCTTTAAAGCATCAGCACCTCTTTCTAAAGCCTGCCTTATCTCTTGCTGACCTCTGAAGCCATAAAGATGAGTGTAGTGTCATTTAGTGCAGGAGATCTCTTATCTGTATAACCAGAGAAGAGTCAGCTTCTTACTGCTTGAATTCCACTATGGAAAAGTTTGTTTAAACCAGAAAGGAAACTGATCACTCCAGTGTCTGCTATGGTTAGATTACTGCTCAGTCCCTGTATTTAGTGTTATTACTTTAGACAGAATATACTTGCATATGGCTAAATTCACAGTTTTTATTCAGTTTTTATTGTCTACAAGATAAAAATAGAATGTGTTGTTTTTTTTAAATGCAGCTTAAATTTATATTTACCAATGTAAAATATGCGCTCTTGAGATGACCTTGTCTACATGCAAATGTCTGTGAGATATATGAGTCTTTGTGCTTATTAACCAAATTACTAATAAACTGAACAGAATCTCCCTTATCAGTTTGGGTGTACTGCTCTTTCCACACGGTCCATTAAGCATGAGTCCCCGGAGGTTTACTCTTTTAGAGTGTCTGTTTTATTGGATACAATTTCCTCATGAGTGACTGCTACGCTGAAGGAAACATCATGTGTACAAACTAGATGTTTATATACTACAGTGAGCCTTGAGCAAGGTGAAGTGCTTTACATAATTACATACGTGGGAAAATTGATCAATTAAAAGTTGAAGGGTAGTTTCTGAGGTTTGTGCTGGGCTGCCAGATATGGTTTTGTGGTCCTTGGTCAAAGTAGAGTTGAAGAGTTTGGGACAAGCCTTCAGGCTCTCTCTCTCTCTCTCCCTCTAACAATGGAGGCACCAAGGTCAATAACTTTATAAACAAACCTCTGATTTGTCTCTAGTAAGACCAAAACTTACCCTGCTTTGCAAACTGTGTGTTATCAAAATACTACCTGGGACCCATTATTTTTATATAACCATTATTTTTACGTAATCACTGTTCATTTGGCTGATCATTTGGTTGAACCAAAACCAACGTAATTGCTTGCCAAATGTCTCTCAGTAGTCCATATTGTAAGCTGCTGGTTACACTCAGGAATTTAAAGGGCAGTCATAAGCTTCAGATACTTGGCTCTGGATTTTATGTTAAGGGTCTCCGAGTCTCTGATGGTAAAGTGTTTTACAAAAATCAAATCCCTCTTACTTATTCTTTAACAAGGACCCAGCTTTTAGGGCTAAAAGTGGAAAGTGCTCATTTAGGTGAGCATTTGTCAGCTTAAAAATGGAGACTGGGTAAAGGGAAAATGTTTGCCAGTGTGAAGTAATTCAAGTAAGTCAATAGGAAGAAGTGACATGTTTCAAACTCAGGAGAGACTACAACAGATATCTGTGTATTCAGTGAGCCTCTGACCACAACTCGTCTTTCCACAGGAGCCTGGATACACATATATATACCCAGTTTTAATATTTATAAGTAGATGAGTGATATATATTAAAGAAATAGAAAATACTGCTGGAGGAAAGATCATAATCTGAGGGAAAAGTTTTAGCAGAATTAACTGTTTTTCACTATGTAATGTTAAGTTTCCTATTGCCAACACACTACTCTTGTCCAGCAGTAGATGAACAGTAGACCAAAATTAACATAATTTGTCATAATTTTCCCACTGGGTGTCTTGATGGGTTTAATTTCATTTTGTAATATTACTATTTTTTTCAATAAGCTTTATGGAACCATATTAATTAGTGCCTTTGGGGAAGCTGAAAGAGAAAATATTTTGTGAGAGAAGATGTGTATGAAATTCTCTCAAATAGAAATAATGACGATTTTTTCTTCCACTCTTGAGGCCTATTTCCCTTGGCCCCACTGCTGCTTAACACTTTATATGATGAAGAAAAATTATCTGGTTTTTTTTTTCCCTTTTCTTTAATTCTTGAAAATGAGCATGCTTTGTGAAAGGAGAGCTGAAGATCATGCAGAGAAATCTACTTTGGAAATTCAGTGAATTACAACTGAGTTTTCCCTTTCTCTGAACTATATTTGCATGCTTTAAATGATTTATTGTTCATTAGTTCAGGTAAGAGAAAACTTTTACTCTGTTACTGTGAACTGCAGAATTCAATGAAAGAATGGAAACATTTCACTTGCAGAGATGCTGAAAGGACGATTATAGTTCCTCTGAGTTTACATTGGGATATGGTAGCAAGCTGCTTTCCTTTTAAATCCTTAGTAATTTAAGAGCATGATTCTTGTAGAAGCATAATGGACTTACAGTCTGAAATCGCTCTAAATCGGAATTTTGAATGCCCCACTGACTGTTTGTGTTCGGCAAAATTGTTCCAGTCTTTGTGGGAGCAGACTGGGGGATAATAGGAAATAAGCCTGAGTGTTACATTTCTGGTTGCCTTCTGCATCCTTTCAGTGGTGGCAAAAAGAGAATCTGAATTTCTTTTAGCTAATCCTGGAATGATCCCTTGTAGACAAAGTGTTGACTCTAACAGCTCGGTCCAGCTCCAGAACTAAAGGTATTTATATATTTTTTTGCTTGAGCTGCATTTAGCCAAGTAAATATTACTGCTGCTCTGTGGTAAGATAGGGTTTTTCAGCTGGGGTGGCCAAAACAGACAGAAACAATGGGGAGAACAACAGCACATCTGTCCTGCCATAACAGCAGGGGAGAGGCACCAGTTAAGATTTGCGACCAAAGCAAGAGTTGTGTGTCTGTTTAGTTAAATGCCCAGCAAGGAAACCCTTTCCGCACTAAGTATTAGCCACGAGTGAAAGTTTGCTTTTCCGTTCTCTGCAAACCCCTCAATAGGTAGGATCATTTTCTGGGTGTCATAATTTTTAATTTAGGCATTGGCTTCTGTTGCATTTTGTTATGATGTAAACACCTTATGCCCTGAACAGGCACTACTTCTAGGCCAGATCTCCAGAAGACAGAAGTTGACTCAGGTGTCATTCGATGTTGCTGGAACCGCCACTTGGTTCCCCTTTTTCTCCTGAGTATTTGTGCTGCTATTTTTTGTGCAATATTTAAGGCAAGTGCTTGTGCTCCCAGGACAGCAGCTGCCAGCTTTATTAAGTAATTGGAGTGCAGGAGTCATGCTTACAGCTCAGCCTCTGTTGACGGGAATTCAGTAGGGAGAGCTGAACTTTATTCCAAAGTACAGCACAGCCCTTCTCCAGAGGGGCAAATGAATGTGAGAGAAATATATGAACAGGCAAGTCCCCCTGCAACAGTCATCACTTATTAATGTCTGAAAGATAAGAGCACTACCTTATAAGTCTGCCTCTAGTTTCTAAATACAGATTTACAGCTTCTTTGGTTATATCAGCTTCATTTTCTTACTTTACAATTGCCTGGATAATATGAAAAAGAAATGGGAGGGAATTCCTTTCATGACAATGATAATTATTTCTTCCAAATATCTGGGGGTTTTTTCCTTCTTTCTTTCTTTAGCTTTTTTTTTTTTTTTTTTAATTTTTGTTATTTTGAAATTAAATTGACATTTTATAGCAAAATGTTGTAGCACCAGTTTGGAAAATACTGAAACTCTTTTGCTTATTCCCCTTTTCTTCTTCCATAGCTCATCCTTTTTCTTTCTCTTCCCAAATATTTTACTCATCAAATCTAGTACAGATGTATTGACTATTTTATTGCCCTGAAACTGTGGCTTTATTTTCTTTTAAAGACTGATTGTTGTTGGAAACCAGCTCCTGTTGAGGTCTCTTTATTACTCAAATATTTAATAGTCTGCTTGTAAGTGTTCATGTGTATTAGTGAGTCATCATTAAACCTCCTCTATGTCACTTAATCTCCAAATATATAAAATTTTGCATTATTCCATAATCACTTGCTGTATTGTGATAGATTCTTTGTGGTCATACACTTTGTAGACATGAGAGAAGTATACAGGGAAATGAAAATTCTTAATAGTATAACTGGAATGAAACAGCAGATAGAAGCACACGAACTTCTACAATACTAAATCAGAAGTTTGTTCAGTTTTGCTGTTCTCCTTGTTCTCTATCATGCCCAAGTGACCCTGTGAAGAAGGACATGGAATGTCACAAAATGATCCTTTCTTGTCTCACCCTGCCTGCCTGACAAGCAGCCTCTCTCATGTTCAGAGCATGTTAGCTGAGAACCACTCTGGTGCTGAAACTGTTTAGTGCTCCACAGCATCCTCTGCTTCACAGCATCCTCTGCTTCACAACATCCTCTGCTCCACAACATCTTCTGCTCCACAACATTCTCTGTCCACTCCATATCCTTTTCCCCCAGTAAGTTCTGCAAAGCTCCAGAGTAGTTTGTCAAGTGTGTTGCTCTGGTGACACTGCAGCTATCAGCGAGGCAGAGCTGTCACAGTGAGGGATTGCACAGGCTTTGCAAACCGATTAATGTACCTGGAACGCTGAAAATATTAAACTATAGTCCTTAGTTAATCATAGTGCCAGGGGGCAAAAGCACAAACAAGACTAATGCTGTGGTTCAAACACCCCCCACAGTGAGCGATGCTCTGACGTGCTCAGAGTGGTTTCTGACCAAGGTCACCACTCCCACCCCTCTTTATCCCCCAGCTATTTGGAATATCAGCCTTCCCCTGATTCTGAGAACTTTTACATTGTAATACTAATGTAAAAACAACAATTTCTGCAAGACAGGTTTTCTCCTTTTGCTCACCTGACTGTGAAAATCATATACTGACAATTGAATTTTTCAAAGCAAAAAGTGAGTGATGGACTTGTTCGTGTTTGCATGATACATTTTTCCCTGGGGGACCTCATGTTCAACTCATCCATTATTTAAAATTCCTGCCAAAAATCAATGGATCCTCCAAGTATAGAAATACTGCTAGAGCATCTCTATATCTGCATAAGTAATTGCTGCTGATCATACTCTAAGCCTCATGAAGACCTTCTTTGCTCCAATGCTTTCTAGTGGAGTTCACACTAGAAATATGCTGTCTTGTCATACTGTCAGTATTTTGGAATAACAACAAATATTGAGATGTTAGGAAATAATCAATGACAAAAATACCAACTCCAGCTCAGACTGCCATGGTTAAGGAGCGTGGCCTCACACAACTTTTAAGATGTGCCTTCACCTTTCTCCATCTCCAAAGCTTGAGGTTGCAAAGAGTTGCACAGGTAAATTAGTTAAAGCTGCTGAGAACATGCATCTAAGGATTGTCTTGCATGTGGAAAATCAATACAGCTTAAATATTAACTCTTATTTATTAATGGCTCTTTTCCCATTCTACTGAAGACTAAATGATCTTAGCTGAACTATGTTAGTCCAAGCCACTGTTTATGACAGTTCTTCTCTTTTTAATCAAGATATGAAATGAATTTTTTCTTTAGTTAGAAAAAAAGAAGCAACAATGTAAGCAACTTGTTATTGTCTGATTCTTGGTGATTTTCTCCCATAACATTATATTTAGGATAGATAATTATTTAGATATTTCACCTGTTTACACTTTTTGACAATTATTTTAAATGTTCTATTCATGTAAGGAGTGCATGTCCTGTGGATTGATATCCATCAGGATGTGCAGTCTACAATAAAAGGATAGAGCAATAAAAACACAAACATATGGCAACCAGATGTCAGCCAAGCATGAAGTCAGGAAAAGGTGATATGGGGCAGCTTACAGCACCCCAGCAAGAAATAGGAGAAAACAAAAACATGAATGTTTTCTAGATGCTTCTGAACTCTTAGAAAGTTTGTGTGAGCACTGTGTTAGCTCATGAATTTACTATTCAACTACATTCTAGTTTTACAGTCAGGAAAGATGATACACCCTCATTAAGATATGGAGTTTAGAACTTTTAATGATCAGAAAGATACAGGAAGGAGTAAAATCCTAATTATGTTGCTGTTGATGAACATTTTGCTCTATAATTTGGTACAAAGGATATCACAAAGTGTTATTTTGTATGTAAAATATTTTAATAAAGAAATGGAATAAAATTTTAAGTTCTCCTTTGCAATCTAAGATTAGAAAGTGTCAAAATATCAGATTATTAAGAATTCATTATTTTTGTACCAGCTTTATACAGAAAGGACACAGAGCCAGAAGGAAGTTCTGAGTGAGAACTCAGCCATTTCCTGCAATTTAAACTTAGAGTTTTGCCTTTAAATTAGCCAGATACATTTCCTCCAGTTCTTTTTATGGGAAGCTGTTGCAGCTCTCATTACCCTAGTGCTGAAATCATAGACAACAGTAAATTCATAACTAGTTGTAGTGAACTATTTTAATTAATTTTCAAATGAAATAATAGTAAATAGTAAATATGTAATCCAAGAGAAGATAGAAATACCCTATTCTATCTCCAGCAGCAGAGGCTGGTATGGAAGGGTGTAAGAAATTTCCTCATGAGGGGTGCAGAGGGGCAGGCACTGATCCCTTCTCTGTGGTAATCAGGGACAGGACCCAAAGAAATGGTATGAAGCTGTATTTGGTTCAGTAGGATGGAAGGTTTGAAATCAAATGTGTGCTGCTCAAGCCCAGAGTTCCTGCTCAGTCACTTAAAAACATGTCTTTGTAGGTGTTTCCAATATGTATGCTTTGTGGTCTTCCAAATACACTTGTATTCCTCATTCTGCTGCTGATCAATATGTATAGTTACACATGTAAGTGTCAGCCTGTTGTAATTTATGCTTTAAAAATAATTCACTATAATTTAGTTAATGGAGCCATGTGTTGAGTCAGCACTTCAAACCTCTGTTTAATCTAAAACCTCCATTGTTACTCCAAGTTCTATATATACATATTTCACTGCTAGTGAAAAGTATAATTGGAGCCAGATACTCCACTGATGTCAAGTTCTGCTGATTTACTGTCAGCTGAGAATTTAACTTGTGCTTCATATTTTCAATTAGTAAACTTTTTGAACTCAAAGAAAGTTATGTGGGTGCATCTTTAAATGCATTTTTAACACGTGATTTGGGACCTATTGTTTAAACGCAGTTTTGCAGTTCACTGAATTGCAGAATAAGCTGAGTTGAAATGGACCCACAAGGATCATCAAGTCCAACTCCCAGCCCTGCACAGGACACCTCAAGAGTCACATCATGTGTCCAAGAGTGCTGTCCCAAGAGTCACACCAGGAGTATTGTCCAAACGCTTCTTGAGCTCAGTCAGGCTGTAACCTTTTGTGCCTAACCCTTTGCACTAGTTGCTCATCCATCCCATGACGTGCTCATCCGATGTGTGCTGGACATTTTGTCCAGAAAAGCACTACAAGAGACAGTATTGAAATCTTTACTGAAATTGAAAAAATCACATCTACTAGCTTCCTCAAGATTTGGCACACTGTCCCAGCTCTCATCACTGGCCAGGCTCGTTTTGCCCCTTTCCCCTTTCCAAACTAGTTTAAAGTTCTGAGACTAGCATCATGTGGATCTACTTAAAGTTTTTGAGATTAAGGAAATTTAAATTCTCTGTAGCTCAAATCTACCTGTCATTTCCTGGGTGACATTTGAGTACAGGTTATCCCAGTGTGATAACTCATTACAACTTGATTAATTGCTCAGCCGTGAGTGCTACTCAGGGCACAGACACAACACGTGTCACAGGGGGCAGAGAGTTGTGTTTGCTCAGTGTATCCAGGGTCAACACAAAGATGACAACAAGCCTAAAAGTTGTCTCTAAAGAATAGAGCAACAACACTAATTATATCAATGAAAGGTACTGGGACTATTTAGTATTTGCTGTAAAAGTGAGGTCTTCATATAAACTGAGAGTGCTCTTTAAATTATGATGCTTGACTAAAGTAATTAGGTTTTGAAATAATTATCCTTTGATCAGGAACTGCTGGCAATACAAGTCCGTGCAAAGATGCTCTTGTTCTGTTGTGGAAAATATGTGATTGAAAACAACAAAGAATAGGTGTGCTTACCACTTTGTATGCTGAGTTTCTTTTTGCTTTTAATTTAAATTATCTGACAGCCACTGGAGTGGATGAAAACTGTCTATGACTTCTTATTCATTTTTTTACACATGCAGGTATCAGTTTTATCAGTTTTTATTTGTATAAATCTAGTTTAACTTCAGGGAAGCTCCTTCAGATATGTTCCATGATGATACATAGCGTGTGTGACATTTGCCTATGTAAAATTGCAAGTCTTTCATAATTAACTCCTCCTGCTAAATGACGTGGCCAATCAGCAAACTGCAAGCAGCTGGAATAAAATTTTGAGGGCTGCATTATCAAATTATCAACATATTAAAGTGATTATCAATTCAGTTTAAGGTAGTCTGCCAAAAAGACATGCAGTTACCCCGAAGGAATGAAGAAGCATATTAAAACTGGCAAGCAAACCCATCAGCAAAACAAGTGATAATCAATCTTGAAGGAGTTTAACAAAAGGCTACATCATGAAATGGATGCTGTCATGAGCTGTAAACTTTTTGGTGATGACAGTAGAAGGATAAGAAAAAGAAAGTTTAAAACAGGATTATGACCTAAGAATATTAGAAAGAATCAGGTAACCTAGAAATAGCTTTCATACATTTTGTGCTGGTCAGTACTTTTAAAAAATAACTCAGAGGGAAAATGCGATTCAGAAATACAAAATATGCTGACCAATCTTTATAAGGATTTTAGGGGGAAAAGAAATCACTCTTCAGCTCTCTAAAGGTAACTTTATTTTCATTTTCAAATCCAGGTTATTTGTTTTCAGCATTTTTCACGTATTGTAGTTTTCACCTTTGCAAATCTTTTGAGTGCTCCAAAACCAGAATATCAAACAGAGAAATGTAGTTTGATATTGAACTCTATAAAAACAAAACAAGGCAAAAAAATTTCAGGTCACTTCAAAGAAACATGTTTCAACAGGCATACTGTGTTTCTAGTTTCCCCATGGTAGCATGGAACACTCCAAAGTTAAAAAAAGAAACTTTCAAACAAGTGGGTGATGTAGAAACTGCGTTTTCAATTGAAAAACAAACAAACCAACAAAAGTTTTGGTGCTACATTTCTCATGGTAGAATAGTGAAAGAATGCTGTGAAATACTGAACCCATCAGACAGGGAATGACAAGTAAAAGCAAAGGGGGTGGCAATCTTTCTAAAGTCTCCAGGGTGTAGCAAACCCCACCTGCAGAGATTGTCAGGCAGCAGGAGGAGCTGGAGCAAACCTCCCTTTACTCAAGCTGAACACCAGCTGAATTTCTTGAGGATGTTCACTTTTGTGGTTGTATTCTTCATCTTAAGTGTTGGTAAGATGTCATCAGGATTAATTTCCTTTTGGCCTTAACATTTCATACTTCTTATTTCCTTTTCATTCTCTGTGTTGAAACCTTCATTGTTTTAATTACATTCAGGTTGGAAAACCATTAGTAAAAAAGACTTTTTGTAGCTGGTCTCTGATTTATGGTTGTCTTAGTATCATGTAACGCCTCTGTTGTTCGAAAAGCTTATTACCGTCATCTCAACATGGCTTTGTTATAATTTTAGTTAGTGTCAGGAGCAAGAAGTAAAAGATTGAAAAAAACCCAACCTAACAGATCAAGTATTCCTCAAACCCATGAGAAATATCCAACTTATAAGTAATTAAAATATGTATCAGAACTCAGCTCTTTTGAATCTCATATCTCACCTTAGCTCCACTGAAGCTACTGGACTTACTGAGTTAAGATTGTTGCAGACTTGATGATTAATGACTCATGATACAATGACTCAAGTTTTCCAAAAAGTGACAGTGTCTCATCTGCCACATTTGTTACTGCTTTCACAAAAGAAATAGATGAGGCTGTTAGACTTATTTGAACATATTTTTAAAAAGATATATCAGTAAAAAACTACAATACTTTTCAATCAAACTCTTTCCACCTGAGGTAAATATAGATAGATTTAAATATTTAGACGAAAATCTGTCCTTATGAAGAGTTTTGTATATATATGTGTATATATATATATGTAATTATATATATTCTAAGTTTTAAAAACCTCGTTGCAAACAAGCAATGAAAGGCTTTCATACACTCAAATGCAAACTCAAATACTTCAGAATGAAACATTTAATTCAAAGTTTCTTTTTCTTTTTTTAATATTTTCACAAAAATTGTATTATTCCTAAATAAATAATTTCTTTTTCCCCAGTATCATCAATTAGAGAAAAAATACAGTCAAGAAGATTGCTTTACACTTGTACATGTAATAGTATAGAAATATCCATTTACACTGACATAGATCCACATTTTAAAATTTCCTTTAACATGTTTTAACTTCACATAGTCAGGTGTTAAAGGGCATAAGAAAGCCAAGGAAAATGCAAAATAATTGGGTAGAGACAGACAATTAGGATTATTTTTGTTTTTTCCCTATGTTTGTCTGTGTATGGTAGAAAAGCCCAAACAAGTCTGTGTTCTTCAAACTAAAGAAAAGTTAATGTTCTTCACAGAATTGGGCTGGTTTGTACCCAAACATGTTGCAGCATAAAGACACACCAGGATCACAGCCTCACTGAGTGTTTTACCTGTTTACATGCGTAGGGAAAGTTACAGCTTAGGGATGTTCCAGAGACAGAATCTCTTATGTGATATCAGTGAAGGGAGAGATGAAGGCCATGAGATTTCTATCAGGAACAGAGTCTGACAGCAGGAGAAGGAACAATGTTGGGAATGAGAACAGACTGGAAGTGGACCAGACAGGAGTTGTGGCTGTCAGGAGGAACAAAGAATTCGGCAGAGGCTCAGGGATGCTTACAGCAAATGTGAAGAGACGGGGGTTACAGACCACAGCAGAGGGCATTCCAACTGGACAGAAGGAAAATGCTGCAGTGTGAGTGATTAAACACCAATCTGAGCTGTCCAAAGGGTGTGTTCCACCACTCCTGTATAGCTGTGCTGTTTTATCCATGTGGGTAACATTTCCCTGTCCCTGTCTTTAAGAGGCTTTTTTCAAGGACTGTCCCCTTGAGTGGTGAATTACCAATATTAATGAATATTGATCTTGTCTAAATTTCCCAGAGAGAGCAATGCTGCTCTGGATTAGCATTCTGCAATGCTTCGAAGTCTTAGGAAAATGTCTGTCATGGGCAATAATGAACATTGCAAGGGAAGTAAAAGGGACCTGGTGCCTAAAAAGCACTGAACATGTGCTTGATTAGAATAAGTAGAAAACAAGCAGATAAACTCAAATACATGGAATACCTGACAAAAGATAAGCAAACCCTACATGTTGCCTTAACAGGAAGATATCTTTTTCCAGAAGAACAGGTTGAATGTTGTTTTAAGCAATGACCATTTTATTATAGACTTTCCAACAAAGTTCTCTAAGATCCTATAAAGCAGCAGCCAACCATCATGCACAATTGCACCAGTGTGAATTATTGGATTGCATCTCTCACTCAGAAGCTGCAAACATTGATGTTTTCCTTGTCTTCCAGTTATAATCAAAGGTCAAAGTGACATGAGATATGGGACTGATCTACTAGCTGGAAAGTCCAGCTCTGAAGAAAAGACCAAGAGTCTTTGTATTGCTGCAGACAAAGAACACTCTGCACAGAAGTAATAACAGCTTGATCTTTTCATTTAGCTGTGATTCTTCAGAACTTCTTCCCATGATTTTCAGTTTGTGGATGATCAGGCTAGCACTCCTGATTTCCTTCAAGTGTCATTTCAGTGCTTTCTGAAAATCATTTAACTAAAATTTAAACTTTTATCACTTTCAAAACATTCATCTCTTATTGCACCCATCCCATGTGCTTGCTTGTAGATACAAATAGTTTGTGTACTGCACACACAGTATATTTTGTAATGTCATTTTGTACATGCTGTGAACTAAACTGCTGCTGAGGACTGCGAAAATCTGTTAGCTCTTATTTTATATACATAACTTCTTGTAGCTCGACTCATAAAATCATGCCATGGATGAATTACTTTATTTGATCTGAGTAACTGAAGGGCCTATTTATTACTGTATATTTTATTAAGAGATCATACCCAGACCAAAACAGTGAAGGGATATTCACTTTCTAACCTTCTGAATATTTTCCCAATGTTACCTTTCCCATCCTAAGTCATTTAAATGACTTAGGGCAGAACATGTTGCTTTGTGAGCTGATATTTCTGATCTAACCTTGAATTCTTTTGCAGAATCTCAACTATATCAGCAATGTTGTCATACTGGGTCATAATATTCCATTGCTATAGAAAAAAAAGAGAGGTGAAAAGGTAGTAAGTAAAAAATAAAATCTTTTTAGGCTATCCAGAGTTCTGCAAGTGACCTCAGAATAAATGAATATTTGTCCAAAGGAATGTTCATTCAGTATGGAACAGTTGCACAGAAACCATTCTGCTTCTTACCTCTGTCTTGTCATAAAAATGGAAATGCTCTACAGGGACAGAAAGTCCCAGATTTGTAGAGACCTGTCAAAATCCTTTGTAGACACATTTAATGTGTGCAGTTTGGAGCTGCCAGTAGCTGCTTACATTTTTCTAATGCACAGAAGCTCCTTAGGAAACCAGATTTCTGTGACCTGCTTTTGTAACCTCTTTGGCTGTACTTCGAGGTGATTTCTTTCATCATACAGTGTCTCAAATCTGCATTTTCTAGATTAAAATCCTATTTTGCATAAATTGAACCTTTTTAATCCTGTTCCTAAGAAGGTTTTAGGCAAAGGCAGGAACTGCATTATGTGTGTTGGCACTCAAGAAGTCACCAGAGGAAAAATCTAAAAGTAAGGTAGCAATGGCTAAAAAACCTAAGGCTATAATCAGTTCTCCACATGTGCCCTACTGTTGATGATGCCATGGGGAGTTTCATGTGTGCCCTGTTGAGAATATATCTCATAGAGCTTCTGTCTAAAAGTCAAGGTTTATTAATATGGTATAATTAAATGAATACAAGAGGGAAATATCTGATTAGTGGTATGAAACTAGAAATCATAGTCTGGCTCACAGAAAGCGTGTGGATGTGAGCAGCTCCTACTGAAGGCAGAGAGTTCAGAGTGTTCAATGCAATTTCACTGTGGGGTAATAAATTGACAATTCCAGTTTCCTCTGTCTAAATAAGTGCTATTATGAGAATATTTGTCCTTGAGAAAATGCTACCTGAGTTATTTTCACTTGATAGAAAGCTGTTCTATCAGAAGTATGTTTGTGGCTAGAAAGAAGTGCTTCTAAATTGAAGCATCAGTCACAAGGATTTGATTTACTTTATTTCAATATCAATGTGCTCTCAACTCGAGGACCATCTGCCAGTTTAATTCTTAGCCCTTGGAAACAGCATGTGTGGATATGTGTACTTGGGTAGGTGTGTGTGGGAGGGGATGTGCAGAAGTGTGTCTGCAATGCCATGGTCTGAACTGGCTAAGGACAGGCCAGCTCCAGTCCCCACTGATCTCAGCACTGCTGGAAGAAAAAATACCTTAGTTCTGGTGCAGGTCTTGCTAAGATAATGGCAGAATTTCCACAGTAGCAGGGGCCCTTGTGCAGTCAGCTCAGGGTCTGAGAAGCACACACCCATGCACACACCTGGTGATACCATGAGCAATACTCTGTGCCCACACCTGTTTGCATTCCTCCCACCTCACAAATACAGTTTTTCAGGATGATCAGAATATTCACAACATTCTGATCAGAGGATTGACAATATCCCCTGGGGCCTGTTTTTCTAAGAGTGTTTATTAAACACAGTTGAGGCACTGACATGGCTGTCCTTGGTGTTTAGTTAAAGAAAGGTAAGCGTTGGTGATGACAGAGCTCTGCAGTTCATGTGGCTGGGCAGGGCAGTAGGAGAGTACAAAGTACTAAATAAAATCAGTGTGGAGCATAATTTGGGCTGAAAGGAATAAACCCAAGAGGTATTAATGGTGCCTGGGCTGGGGCAAAGCAACAAGAACAGACGATGCAAAGGAATTCAGTCCTGAGTGCATTGAATCTTGGGTCAGTTCTCTCCTTCCAAATATATATATATATATATATATATATACACAGACATATATCATCTATATATATATACAGATATATACACTCATGTGCACATAAATGTGTGGGTATGTGTGTGTGTGCTTCTGAAACAAAGCACTCTGACAGGAAAGAAAGACAGAAGACATGGAAAGACCACATAAACTACACTTTGAGCATATTTTTGGTCCAGGCTGCATCCTGTGGGCAGCCCTCAAACACTGTTAGTCCATGCACAAGGTTGTCACACCTCTGTAAAGGTGACTGACACCTTGCCTGTCCTGATGGTCACTTGCTGCTATTAGCACCAAAGTTAAGCTAAATTAGGTCTTTGATTCCCCTTAAGCTATGAGCAGCAAAAGAGAAATACTTGTAAAAAAAAATAATGTTTTCTTTTGGAGCTGTTGTTAGATTTCTATTTGTGCTGGCTGTAATTGATTGTTGTAATTTCTACTGCTCATCCGAGGCAATTACACTAGAAGGCAGATACTTCTCTGGCCTTATAAATTCAAATAGCATCTTTTTCATCTCTCTAATACCTATCCTCCTGTCTACTCCCATTGACTTACACACAGAATCAGCTTTTTGTGCCAGATTGTCTTTTACAGGATGACACTGGTAACTAAAATTCAATCTAACATAAAAATTTTGAAGAATCGATACTTCAATTAAATTAAACCATAAGCAGTTTATGACTTTTTCTGATTACAAATGTGGGTAAAACCCAGCTGAAATGAATGTATTGACATCATTTACATTAGGAGAGATTTTGGCCTTGATTTGCAAACCTGGAAAGAAATGTGGCACTATATTGTTCTTCCTCCTTGCAGTGACAGAAGCTTTCACAATAAAAATCTATTTTAATTTATGACTTGGCATTAAAGACATTGCATGACAGCATTGTCTGGTGCCACAGTCACTTGCCAGGGACAGAGCAACTATTCATTATGCCTTATACTATGCAGTCACTTATCATGTTTCTTACCCCACTGGTCTATCTCATTATTCTCCAGGAAAGCCATTTTAGGAACTGCCAGCAATGTACTTAAATTTTAAATGGGTTTATGCCACTTTTGGTTTGGAACAAGGAGACTGACTTTCGTGAATTAGGAACATGGGGTTGTGCTACTCGATAATGTGATGTGACATAGAGGCTCATCCAAACAATAAAATATCCTTCTGAACAAAAATTTGAAGTGGCATCTTTATATGTATTTGTTTCCTCAGATGAATTCATGCAGCTGGAAAGACATAACCAAATAATCTGGATCTATAAAGTGTCTCTTAGCATTTCATTTCTTTCCTTTTCTCTTTTTTTTTCTTTTTCTTTTGGTAGATAACAGAAAATGTCTTGTTTCCATCATAGAAAATTCAGGCTTGGAAAGTCCTATGGATTACAGTTTAGCACAGGATGAAAATGAGATAATATAATTCCACACCAAAAGGAAACTGGAGCAATGCACTGAAGAGAGTAGCATTATTCCGAATTTAACAGAGTAACACTGACATCTGTTCTGAGGTCTGAGCAGTCTGACAGCCGCTCTTGCCCTCCCTTGGTGCCAGCACACAGAGGGGTGGTGTCATCCTGGCTGTCTGAAGAGCATCTAGAAATGATTGGACAAACCTGAAAGCAGAAACTGTAGAAGGCAAAGAGTGAAATCTCCCTGTATCCCATGAAATCCAGACAGGGTGAATGGGGGGTACTGGGGTGCCACTCTGATTCCATGGCAGGAAGGCGGCTTCATGTTCCCACATGTTCTGATTGTGGCTTTCTGGGTCTTGCCCTGGCTCTGACTCACCACAGTGGGTTGAATGCTTGGTTATTTTTTTCTGATAGGTTTTGCAGAAATGATACTGAAGTTGTAGAGATCTCTGGGGTTGTTGAATAACTAATACTGGCACTTAGGATAGAAAAAAGGGGTGTGCTCAACTCACAGCTGTGGGAATATAAATGAGTTTTAGTCTGTTAATAGTTTAAAAATGTGACTAAATATAGTTTGGAGCCTAAGAGAATGTTTAGTTTAGCACAAGGTGTGTTGGTGTGTTTCTTTGGTGTCTTGAAAACATTTAATACAGATTTTAAAACACAATATTAAATGCACTTAAGCCGGATGCACTCGAGGTTGCGACAGTGCTTTTATGCACGCGGGATCCCTGCCGGGGTGAGTTGTATAACTCTCCCAAAGGACAGAGTCCCAGCTACCGCAGATAACCTGTTTCTGCTGCCTCCTCTAGGATGAGAGTTTCCCCAGGCGTGGTGTGCTAACGCCGACGAGAATAAAAGGCTTAGACAGAGGGCTCTTCCTTGGGATAACAGCTGTTTATTGTGAATCCAGTGTTGCAATCTGAGGGTCCAGAGATATCCAGATGGCTGGAGTAATCCTGAAGAAAGAGCGAGGAAGAAGCCCTGCACGGCTCTTTTAAAGGGAGAAGGGACCAGGAAACACCCAATGGGGAACGGCACAGCTCAAAGTGACCAGTGGAGGAGAGCTTTCCAGGACACAGCCATATGTGGCATCTGAGATATGGGCACAGGTAACACAAGGGAAATATGGGATTTTACCACAGCTCAGGCAGAGGGTTCAGATATTGGAGGAAGAAGGCTGAGAGCTTTGCCTGGGTTTTCTTCCTACCAAAACCTGAAGCTCAAAAGCAGCAGCTTCTGCCAAGTGCACTGCTACACAACATAATCTCAAAATAAAGAGTCTTTTAAATTAAACTGGAGTGATTTTATATATCGATCAAAATAATTCAGTTAAGACATATTTGTCAAAAACTTTGTCTCAAATCTGCATTTTCTGTTTTGGCAGAAAAATTGTCTCCCCTATTCACTTCCAAACTGAAAATAATCTCTGATTACAAAGTTATGTATTTATCAATCTCTGTATTTTGCATGTCAATTCTGATAACTTTAGGACATAAAAGTGTTGTTTCAATAATTGGAAGACATCCTTTCAATCTAATATCAGTTTTGTTATTAAACTGATTTAATATGTAACAGTGACATCAAAATAATAAATTTACTTTAAAATGCTGCTGTATATTATTATTTAGCAAAAACAAGAGGCTTATAATACTAAGAGATATGTATCTTAATGTGTAAATATATATAATATAAAGATATAATTTGGCCTCTCAAACAGCAAAAAGCATTTCTGTTCTTTTGCAGTGAGATTCAGTAAAAACATTTCTGTTGCTGTATTTTTTGAGGTTGAACTGCTCTAGACAAATTTCATATTAACGCTTCCCAATGAAAGCCCAAAGAGTTACATTATCATTTCAGAAATCTCTTGATATGTGTAGTATTAGGAACTTCATTTTACTGCAAATATCTGGTTTGATTTCCTTGCTAGAAACTAGAATTCAGTCCAACAGCAGCAGGGAGTCTGTTCATAGGGTCCAGTTAAAGCTGTGGTCTGAATTTGGACTATTTGTCCTTGCTCTCAGTGTAGCTCTCTTCCTCCACAGGTTCCCCTATCATGGCAGCAGGGCTGGAATTGATCTCCACACAGGTGATTTTAATTCTCCTGTGGAACTCCACATCCTGCACAGGAAGGTGATAACAAGAAAAATCTTCTCACTGATGCACCATGGGAACTACAGGGTGCCACTTGTTCTATCCAGTGTCTCAGCAGCTGCTCCACATCTAAGTGCACTTCTTTTCTCCATGGAGAAAAGCTGTCTCAGGGAGAAGGCTGACCTTGTTTACTTGTCTCTGCTGCAGCAGCTACCCTGTGATATTTTGGCATGATGTCTTCCTCAGGGGGAAAAAAAACCCAAACAGCAATTGAGCAAAGGAAGGGTAACTGCTCAGTGATGCTCCATTCTGCAGTAATCAGTATTTTCAAGCTGAAAAGGCTCTTGTTGAAATAGATGAAAAGCTCTAAGTATGGCTCAGCTGGACAAGGGGTGAAGTGTGCAAATCCATTTTAACTGTGTTCTGCAAAGAGAAAGGTAAAATTGTGTTTTTCCATACTATTTGCCCTGTTTATAATGTCCTTGAAAGATGCAACATGAAAATACTTTTTTCCATTCTTGAATTTCCTCTATGTGTGTCCAGGTTTGGTGATGTACAAATGCTTGGCTGAGAACTCTGATTGTACTATCTGTGGTTTTGCTGTTGATGGAAAAGAAATTCACCTTAAATATGAGCCCTACAACTATGCTAATTTCTCTGTGAAATTAATAGGGTTAATGTATTTCAAAAAAGACAGGAATAACAATACTTTGAACTTACTAACCTCTTTCTACTGAAATTTAGAAATATTAACTAATTACCTATCACAATTCCCCCACGAGTTAGAAGCTTCACAGTAATGACTATATTTACTTGACATCTCTAATGTTAGAATTATTCACTGCAATTTTAAGACAGCTTCACACCAACTATTTAACAATGTGTGATTTTACAAAGCAAGGTGGACTAGAAAGTGGAGGATACTGAAACAGAGCTCATCCATGGAAGTGAACCCAACAAGCTTGAACTGAGTGCACTCTAAAAGTCAATTAGTCAAACTCGACTAAACTTCTCTGTGGAAACTCTTATTCAAATGTACCATAGTAACAACTGGAGCAGGAGTGAATATGAACATTGTGTAGAAAACTTCCACTGTAGCCTGTTCTGATTCACTTCCTGATTGATCATGCAGACAGTGTGGTGATGGAAATGGCTGGGAAGTATGAAATATTTTAAGAAAAATGAAAATATCTTGCATAGTTCAAAATGAGATGTGACATTTTTTAGTATTTTCAAACAAAATTAAATTTTACTTTGGAAGGGTGAAACTTGAATGAAGTGAGAGAATATGATTGTTTTCATTATTGTACTGCAACTTCTTGAACATTGCAGTGGCTTTTGATTTTTTAATTTAAAAAGGAGGTATGCTGAAACAGATAAATGTCACTGAAACGTACATTTCGGTAGAAATAACATTTGTTATAAGTTGATTATTTTTGTGAAATAGAATTATGAGCAATTCCCCGTCAAAAGAACCCATTGCATTTAGAGTCAGGCAATATAGGTGAGAAAAACACCTACAAGATTTTTCCTTTTTGTATTCTCACAGGTGAGTAGTCCTTGTCTTATATTGTACCCAATTTGAAGTGCTAATCGATCACCATATTTCTTTCCTAAAAGTTAAGAAACCACTGGCAGAAAATTGTTGCAAACAAAACCCTGTCCATAGGAAAAGTCTGTTTGCAAAACCCATTAATTAGATTTTGGCTTTTCTTCCTAATGCTTGCTTGTTTCAAAACTCTTTAAGAATCTGCTATTATAAATTACATATACTGTTTCTATTTATGCACGAGGACAATAACTGAGCTAGGCATTTGTCCTCTGGAAAGAATGACCCCAAATATTTGGTAGATGAAATAACTAGTTTTATGATTGAAAAAGCTGAGCCCATTGGTCTCATTGGCATCTTTGCTGTATTGTGTCTTATAAGCTGGCTGTGTCAAGAAATATTTCTTTGGTCAGTTTGCTGTGCAAAGTTTTTTACCCTAATCCAGGCAATGCAGAAAAGAACAAAACATGGGGTTTCGCACTTTTTTAAAGGGTTTTCTTCAAGCAAATTATTCAGCTCAGAGTTTGTGATGGGTTAGCCTAAAAATATGTACAATGCAAGAAATGCTCATCTTTGATGTATTTGGAAATGGGCCATGTGAGCTTTGCTTGTGTTCTAAGAAATTAGGCATTATTTCTAATATATTTTTATTGTTCTAAAAGAGGTAAATAATTTTGCTGCAGTCAGTAAAATAGCATAGCAGAAGAGAAATCCAGATGAAGACATTAATTTTCCCTCCACAGGGGAATGATTTGGAAGATAGCTGGAAAATTTTGCTAAAGACATTTAAATACAGCATTTTCATAATTAATTACTATTATTGCTTTTGGGTACTTTCTGCATTTTTTTCCTGCTAGATGTAGAAAGACCCCACTCCCGAGAGCTGCACAGAGACAATTTAAGTTCCAAAGGAATGACCAAGCTACAAGTAATCTCTGACAAGAGAGGCTGTGCAGCAAAGGCCAGTTCCACAGTGCCTTGAACTGAAACAATTGTGGTGCAGAGGGAAGAAAGGCAATCTGGGCATAAAGACAAGTGTGATAAGACATCTTGAGGATGTGGAATGAGCCTGCCATGGCAGCTGGTGCTACATCTGGGCAGTGTTCCCATGGGATTGCAATCCCCTGGTGCTGCCTGCTTTCCTATTTAAAAATATCTATCCCAGTCCCTCCTTCCCCTCCCAGGATGGAGTGAGCAATGTGTTGGAGGAGAAATGAGCACTCAGAGCAGCAGCAGGCAGCAGCAATAAGGATGGCACAGTTTTGCTCTGAGACAGTCACTGATGTTTGCAGACAGGCTGGGCTGCGGACTAACATCGAAAAGAACATTTCAGAGAGCTGTGAAATGCTTTATCTGCCAGGGCTGGGGGGACAGCAGGTTGCTCTTGTGTGAGAAAGACATATTCTGTGCAATGTTGTCAAGAGCATCCTTCTGCTGGGAATGGACATGGAACTCTCTGGGTAGGAGAGGTGGCCCCAAGTACTGGTAGGTACAGCAGGATCTTAATGCACTTTTTCATGTCTGACTGGGGAGATCTCAGGAGTCTGACTGCAGGTCGATTGCAGCTTTCAAGATCTCAGCCTAGAAAAAATTTCAATGTATTCACTTTTTGTAGCACAAAACCCAGAGCTGTTTTCCTGCCTATTCCCTCAGCAATGCAGGGAGCAGCAGGATTGCTCTCTGTATCGTGCATTGGGATCTTCCCAAAGCACCAGGAGCTCAGACTCACTCAGCCCATTGGTACCCTGGGCCTGCTCTCTGTAACTCTCTTCCCATGCACCACAGACTCCATTCTTTGCTCCACACCTTTCCAAAGAAATTTAGATGTAATCTGAGAAATTTCCTTTACCACCTGCTTATAGCATGTTCTGTGTGCTTACAGCAGATATGAATAGGGGTCATGAAGAACTGCCTAGAGCCCAAAGGTTGGTACACCAGCTTGCTTTCCTTGAGATGTCCAATATAAAAAGCCCAGGAAGTCAATCTTCTAATTTCACAGGGATCTGAGTAGCCTGGTTGAAAAAGGGGGCAGGTTTTTGGACAATACCCTTAATCCAAGACTACAGCATGCCTGATGAACTGCATTAGGAAAGTGTTGCTGTTGGCTTTCTTTTTACCTCCCTACTTGTCTGATTTTGACTTCTGTGGGAGTCTACTGGATCAGGAGATTCACTGGACTGTCCTCATACATCAATTTTTATTGGCAGTCTCTGCACAAACCCATCTCTGAACCCCCAGCAAACTATGCTGCCAAGCAGAGAACCTGAAAATATTAATGGATGTAAGAATAAGAGTCTGGAAGGTCCTCTTCTATGTGCTTTCTTAAGTGCCTGTGTTATGACTGACAGCCAGAAAACTGCCTGACTGCAATGTCAGACATCCACGTGGTGGTAGAAGGCATGTTTTGAGGCAAGAGCTTGGGTTATGGCTCTGAAATCTCTTCCTTTCTGCTCAGATCTGTAGATTACAGCTCTGGTGAAGGCAGTGTGGTTGCAGTGCTAAAGACTCTCAAAAAGCTTTTAGCAGCTTGGATTCTACAGCCAATTTATTCTTAAGCTGAGCCCTGAGTAAGTAACAAAGCAAAAAAAAAATTAATGGTTGATTGACTGAACATATTGGGCTGTACAAGTGACTTAATTTTCATCACACTTCACTAATGGCAAAATTACATGTTGGAGGTACAAACAGCCCGGGGAAAAAGGAGTGTCTTTTTCTAATGTTGCTGTTAGAAAGTTATTCTGGGACTCTCAGCACATTGAAAGCTGATTACATTTCAGCATGGTACCACAAGCTGTCCTGATTGCAAATTCATAGATTTCCCCTACACAAAACAAATAAAGACTCCTACTTTCACAGTTGTTGAGAATCCAGGCATTTTGCCCACTCCTGCTCCACACTATGAAGTGAAATGCTTCAAGTCATTCAGTAGTGAAAGATGCCAGGCCAATCTGTGTGTTTCAGTGTTTTCTTTATCTATTTTTCCTTTTGAGGAAGATTTGTTATGAAATCATTGGAACAGAGTCCCAGAGACGGGATCTGAAATTTTAACTCAGCAACAGACTTGTTATGGAATTTTTAGAGAAATGGTGGTCTCTGTGTCTGTTTTCTATCTCTTTGGTAGAGCTGCTGGAGACTTCAGGAAAAAAATTATTTTAAAATGTTGTCTTATTGGTGTTAATTTTTCAAGGACAGCTGTTAGTGGTTGGGGCATATTAACTAATTTTCTAGACTTTCAAAACAGAAAAGAATGTGGTTTATTTAATTCTTTGGGAAATGTTGAGAGCACTCCTATTTGTAAATTCTGAAGAACTGGGACATGTTCCTGATCACTGGAAATCTATTGACTGTTAAAATTTTACAGTGTGGTTTTGCTCATGAGAAACAGGACTGATAAACAGACATTTGATTAATAAATTTAGATTTACTATTGAAACCCGCAGCAAATCTTTAGAAGGATATATTCTGTCAGTAAAAGGGAAATATAATCATATAGTATTAAATGAAACAATATACTTAACAGATCATTAATTAGAAAACATATGAATTCTTCTAAACATATTCTTGTCACATAGAAACTTGTTTTTGCTTGTATCAGCTCTATCCTAAGTAGCTCCTTTTCTCCATTAGTATTTGATTCCCAAGGCACATGTAGGGAGACTCTCCATACATTTGATTACTAATTAAACTGAGCTCTTTTCAGTTAAATGCAGTCTCTTTTATAAGTTAAGCACAACATCATGTCATGTTTTCTTGTTTTTAATTTCTGAGATATGTACAGGCAAGATTTGAGGTGCACAGTTTCTCTTTTTCAAGTCATTCTTCATAATATTTTTTTTAAGTTTTCGAGAGTTGTGCTCAATCTCCCTGTAAGAGTTTGAGAGACAAGCAGAAAAATTATAGGGTGGGAGAAATCCCTTTCCTAGGAAGGTGTTTGGGGTGACAGTAGTAAAACAACGCATCTTACAGAACACCACACAAGAGGATTTTGATCTTGACTTTAAAGAGCTACTTTAAAACAAAAACTTATAATGCATGCACATTGTAGTCCTTGAACCCTTAAGTAATGGTTATGAAATTTGGCATTTGGGTGCTTGTCACAGAGGAAAGAAATGAGACCTTTTTTTAACTTGAATGGCTGAATAGCTGCTGCCCTCATTCTGCCTGTTAGCCTCCAAGTAATATATTTTTTACTTTAGTTCCTTTTCCGCTAAACTTCTCCAATTTGAAGGGTTTTGGTTAAACTGTAATTCTCTGAATGTCAAAATACATCAGGAATAAGAGGAAAAAGAAGACATAAAGTGATGAAATAATTTCACTTGAAATCACCGAACAGAAATATACAGTAAATGTTTTAGCTATGTTTCAAAAATTGCAAAAAGCCACAAGGGGAATCAGGGTTTGATGAAAATGTATACAATTAAAGTAAAGAGCCTGAGGCTGTAGTTGGCTAAGTACGATGAGACTGCACGTTGATATAGTTCAGAGGTTTGGGGCAAGATTTTCATCAGAAAAATGTCAGTTCATTGGGGCTGAAACTTTTCACGTAAATGTATTGGTCTTGACAAAATTTCCACTGGGAAAAGTATCTAATATCAAATATAGAATTTTTGTAAAAAGGAGAATACTTGAGCTACCTCAGACATTTGAATACTGGGGGAATGTTTCACAGATTCACATAATCCAAAAGTGACTGTAAGCTGTTAGAGCTGACTTGGAGATACAGACCTGTGTTGTTTTTATAACCTGAGTGCCAAGGCACCTCAAGTACACTGAAGGATTTTGTTCATAGAGGCTTTTGCCTGGTAACTGAAAGCAGTGATTTGGAGGAATGAAGTGGGAGCAAAAAGAACTGAAAGCTGGGAGCAGGGAGCAACAGTTTGATTTCAAATTAAAGAAAACAGGAGTGGAACCAGGGCAGAGTCAGACCCACCCCAACAAGAGAAGTACCAAAAGTGGAAATCACTGGATGTTTGTCATAGGAACACACAGTGGGATCTTTCTGAGTGGTCTCACAAGGGTTTCATTTTCATTTTAGGTGACTTTTGAAATGAATGAGAAACATGTTAAAAATCTATGAAACTATATATTATTCTAAAAAGTAATGTTTTTCTGCATATTTCCTAGTAGAAGTTAAGGTCCTCTATTTTGAGATTTGTTGTATAAGAATGAAGATAGTCTCTGTAGTGGAAAGAATTTAACATACATAGAGAACAGTTACAGTGACATTCAGTGACTTGCACAGGGAAATCTTTTGTTGAGTACAAAATCATGCTTCCACTTTAGCCTTGCTTGCTTTCATTGTTACTGTGTGTAAGTGACCAAGACCCTCTGACTCTATGATTTCAAGTAAGATTGGCTATGGTACTGAAAATTAGATCTTTTGCAGGTCGCTTGATCCCCAGGGACTTACAATTTCCTTGCAGCATTTGCTGTTCCATTTCTGTGTTCTTCCCACATGACTCAGTGATCCATCACCACATGAGATTGAATGGATTTTTACAGACTATGTTTGTTGACAGTTGTTTGTTGTTGTTATACACCGTGTCTGTCTGACCCTTTGGCTTTCCCAGCTCTGTGCTGCTGTGGCTCTGTGCTGCAGTTGTGTTTGGGGAAAAATGCCACGTAGACAGTCCAAGTTGCCTTCCGTCATGTCAAGATACTAGCCACCAGGGAGTAGGCCTTCTATAGGGTTAATTAACACTAATTGTGACTCTCCCAGCCTCTCGTCAACCTCATCTCTTGATACATGTCAGTGGATGTTTATAAGATAACAGATATCATCTATATAATGATCTATGTCAATAACGACAATGAAGAATCAAAGTTAATTACTTGTAATGGTGACATTTACCTCTTTGTGAATGACTGATGGGTTTTTAACTAAAACACCAAGAGTTTATATGTTTTTGCAAATAAAAATGGCCTCTATCCTGTTTGGAAATTTGACAAGAGTTATCAGTTCTACCCCTTACCGGATTAATTTCAGTAGATTCATCCCTCTGTTGGGGAAACCAACCCATATCTTGAAGTTAAATGGTATGAAAATATCCTTGTTAAACACTGAAGGCAAGGACAGAACTGATAAGTGGCAGAAAGAGCAAGGTGGATATTACCAGTGATAGCTGGTATAAATGTAAAAGAAGTACTAATGACAGTAAAAACTTGCATGAGTCTCGCACTTATGTTACTGATGGAAATTTTAAGCAGCACTTTTAAAATTTCTCTTAAAAGTGCAGAAGTGTTTTTTTTCCTCATTCATTCTCACATGATGAAGCCCTGTTGAGAAGACTGTAATGCACTTTTTACTTATACTGTGTTTTTTACCTGGCTGGGCAGCAGCCCTTTATTCTGTTGTGGATAATCTTTACTCAAAATTCCCAGATAATCAGCTCTCACTGCCTAGCTGATTGCATTGATCTTGCAATCAATCTTGTGGCTGATCTGCTGCACAGCTGTAATAGGAGAGTGAAGCAGCCCTGGATTTTGGATATGTGTGAATCCCTGGACACACTTCCATGCACACCTATCCTCTCCTTCATCCACACACTCACACACCCATGCACGTGACCACAAGCATCTCTTATGTTTGATTAGATCAGGCAGAGAACTGATAAATTTTCTTGTAGTGTTCCCTATCTGTTCCTTGCCTTTGGATAAGCAAAGTGCTGTAAGTGTTTATGCCAGCAGTCTTGTGAAGCACCAGACTTCACTTTTGCTGCTTGTTTCTCTACATCCAGAATGTTCTCCCAGGGCTCTGCACTGACAGGCACTCTGCATTCAGCTGTGAGCAAAGGGCAGCATATATTTGCTTTTCCCCAGAAGCAGAGCAGAGATCAAGTTATAGCCAATTTTCAGTTTACTTGGTTGTGCCCTGGGGAAACCCAACTGAGCTCCTCTTTCCAAGCAAACTCTACCTTCTCCCTGCCCTTCGAAGCAGTAGGCAGGGGTTCAGAGTCACTTGCCTCTCATGGAGCTTTCTGGTCCTTTATTCCCCTGTTAGCTACACAGACAGATTCACAACTGGCCCTCACTGTTTCATACTCACTGTTTTACTTTTCAGACCTTCAAACTCCTGAGACAGAGGAGGATTAGAGAGGGTGGTCTCAGGATTAGTGGGAGTCACTGCAACTCTGCACTTCAGCTTCATGCAGCATCTGTGGAGCAAATTCATTGCCTACCTTCGGGAGGCAAAACACATTTCTGACACCCACACCTTGCAGTTCCCATGGGACACAGAGCAGGTACTGCAGTGTGTGCTTTAAGAAGGGTTTTTACTTGGTTATCCATTTAATGAGTAAACATCAACTTAAATGAAGTCTCCCTTTCAGCCTGCTGCACACACTTAATTGTGTGATTATTTGCAAACAGTCCATGAAAAAGTGTATCCACATTCTGTTCTGTACTACAATTTCTTTTCCTCTACTCTTGGTGTGAATGGGTTTTTCATACTAAAGTCCCTGTACATGGCAGCTCAGCTGTTGTTAGAAAATAATTTCCTTTGGGAAACAAGATAGATCCTCAGTGTTTCATGGGCTTCAAAATACCTGGAGGAACGATAAGCCAGACTTTGTCCTGACTAAGCTAAACAAGTCCTTCCACTAAGTCGTTAACTGAACATCTTCTAAGCATATTTTTAAACTAGAACCATGGCATATACATCCATTAAAATTTGGGTAGCATAGTTTGTGTTTAAATCCATTAAACTCTGGAGACCTGTCTCTCCTCAACTTCTGTTTTTAAGGTGTAAAAAAAGCCCATCTCCATGGGCTTTTCTTTGGTTACATCCAAAGTATTGACAAAAAAACTACATGTAGGATAAAATCAGCACCAACTGAAAAAAAAAAAAAAAAAAGTTCTGTCTTTTTTCCTCACAATTATTTAGGATTCAATAAGTTCTACCAGGTAGAAGTAGTTTACCCTAATTATTTAAGATCTGACAAGTACTGTAATGAACAAAGCTGTCTGAATAAAATTACAAGGCATGTACATGTTCATGTTCCCTGCTGATGGGACCTGAGTCATCACAGGCTGAGGTGTACTAATTAATCCCAACCAAAGGTTTGTCCTCTCAATTAGCGGCCCCTTAGATAAGCTGCCTGGTTGATCTACAGCTGCCTGGTGGGAAATGCCCAGGTTGTGCAAGTTTTATGATTCTGACTCCTTAGGCCAGTTGCAAAGTCATTTCAAGGAGAGGAGCTGATCTGTTTTGCAGAGTGTAATAGTTATGTGCAGTGCTCTAGGGCAAATCCCATCAGGTAACTGCAACAGAAGGCTGGAGTCAGCATCCAAAGGAAGAGAAGAAATGTGCCCTCAGCTTGACATGCTGCAAATTCTATCTCTGAACCACACAAAGTCCCTCTCATAATATCAGCATTTCTGGAAACCTGGGGAAGGGTGTTTATATTCTCGTGACTGTCACAGAAAGTGTTTCTGAAGCTGTCTTAAAATCCATTTTTAATTCCACCTATAAGATACATGTTTGTGTGTAAACATCACACACAGTATGAGCCAGAATTGAAGAGTCTTAGTAATCCTTTGGGTATATCTTATTTCCTCACATAAAGTTACGACACAGCTTCTCTGCCCAAGGGTAATCACAACATGCCAACAGGGAAAGCAGGAGGGCACCTACTTTGTGTGACTGTAGAGGCCCAGCTCAGGATACTGAACTTGAATAGTGTTTAGGTGTGTCAATCTGCCCATTTATTTTCTTCTCCTCTCCAGTTGTCTCCTATTTCTCCTAGGCATCATTACTAGCCTTCATTTCTGTCAGTGGCTTCACGGAAGAGTGAACTTAGCCTTGGGATATGACACACGCAGGAGCAGTCTATCTCCCCTGTTTATCCAGGCTCAGACAAGAGGCCAGACCCTGTGCCTACTTAAACTACCCCTGTAGAAACCAAGGATATAAACTAAAGTGAAATGGAAGCAGTGAAATGGAGAATGTTTCTCTGAAATCTCAGTTGTGCCTCTCTCTGAGGAAGGTTCCTCCTCTACACTCAGGAATGGAGTCTGAGCTCATCACATCTTCCTTACTCCAAGCCCCAGCTGCCACCAAGAGACCAAGGCACAAGAGCACTGGGATTAACCTGTATTCTTTAATACTTTAATACCACCCTATTAGCACAGTGCTTAAATATGCTGGGGAATTTAAGGATGATTCAAATTACATACTTCAAGAATTTTAGCACTTGGGAAGAAAGTAGAGTTTTTCACTGATGGAGCACAATTCGTTTCCCAGCTGTACCTTTGCAACCTGCACACACTGGTAATGTAATGGAGGGGGCTGCAGAGCCTCCAAGGGATTTTTAATTTCAAAATGGATGGCCAGTATCCATTCACTAATAAATCATCTGCAGCAGTTCTGCAAGAAAGAAAAAAGGCTCAAGGCATCTAATTTTGATCTTGTGTACTTTCTCCTACCCTCTGGGTTCATAGAGTTAACAGGTATTTGAAGTACGGGTGGGCAGATGACCAGCCACATTAATAGCTGAGATGTGTTGTTTACATATATTTCATTTTAATTCAGTGAATAGTGAGAGATGTATCAGTCAGTATGGTTTTTTCCTAGGATCTTGTTCTTGCTCTTCTGTTTCATGGCCCTGTTTTCTTTTGGGCAAGAAAACTCATAAAGATTTATTGCCTTTCTCTTTTCTGTGCAACCTTGCCTAATAAGACCACTGCAGTAGCTGCAGGCTGTGAAATTAGCCCATGAACTCCTTGTATCCTTGTCTGTCTGTCTTAATATCCCTCAGATCAGCCTGGTAAGAACTGTGACCATATCTGTGTTTTTTGTTATAGACTGCTCTTGATGTGGGTGGCAAGCTGATGAAATACAGCAGGGGTTTCTGCTTCACATTCAAATTCCAGTGTACTTCTTTCTTTCTGTTTCCGTTGAGTGGGCTATCCACTAATATGCCTAAAATCAACAACTACAATGTGCACAGGCAGGGCATAACTATGATGGTATTGCCAGAGCAATTTCATTGTCCCATGGTGTCACTATCGGCTAATACAAGCAGGGGTCGTGATGGTTTGTTTAACGATCTCAAAGTGCAAAAGACACAAAGGGGATTTCAGCTTTAATCCAATAGTGCACCTTTATTGAGTGCCAACAACATGATTATGCGATAGAGGAGAGAGAGAAAGAGAGATAAAGAAACAAAGTAAAGGAAGAGAGAGAGAGAGAGAGAGAGAGAGAGGGGAATAGCTACCGATGGATGAGACGAAGCCCTCGTGGTCCTCTTGCCAATAGGCTCGCTGCCGTCCATGGGGAGATCTCGTTAGGGTTAATTCAGAAAGGCCTCTTACAGTCTTTTCGAAAGCAGGGCACAACTGGCCAAGAGGTGAGGAAATCTGCCGCTATTGTTGGTGATGCCCATTGATTGGGATCAGGAGGGAGTGTTCAGGACAGATCATTCCTTTTTGCTTCAGTGCAGCCCTTCCCGCCTAGGCACAACCTGTCTCAGCAGGCGCACCTGCAGCCAACACTTGGCAAACATCCCACCTTAGCCAGGACAGGACTCTTGTGCAAAGTCCTCTTTTAGGGTTTCAGTCTCTGTTGATGATCTTGAGGCAGATGAGAGATTTTCAGACTGTCTCTTACACATGGCAATAACACTCATTTGCCCAAAGATAATTGTATATCTACAGTTTGGTTGTGGCAAAAGAAATAAAAAGAGAGTTAATGGGTTAGATCCAATGGAGTGATAGATATTGCCAGTAAAGTGGTTCACTGCTGATCTACTGAGGTTTTCAATTAACCTACAGGTGCTTTATATACTTACAGCTTGTTCTACAGCACAGGTACTGAATGCAAGCTCATGGCCTCACCCTGCTCTGTATCACTCTTTCAGTTGCTATATAGCAAATAAAATGAAGTGACACCTCTGCACAAGGATGCCAGGGCTTTATTAAATATTCAGATGTCTGGACTTTGCATATGCCTATTAGTTATTTACTTCAAACAATCCCTAAAGTGTCCTCTTGTGTGCAAGTGAGTGCTATGAGATCTGTCTCCTAGTTTGCGTGTATGATTTCTGCTAGAGAAAAACATATACTCATGGCCAAGGAGAATGGATCCATTCTAAAGTTATGTTGCCTGTTATTTTTTGGAGTTAAAGAGTGTGTTCTGTGGGGTTTTTTTACCCCTGACTGCATTTTGACTGCCCTGTATTTTGGACAGGTGCTTTCACATTTTAACATTGTGCATAGTGCCCATATGGGGAACTTGCTTTTCTAATGACTGTTTGCAGCAGTTGATGATACCTGTACTAACCAGACCCCAAGTGAGTAAGAAGACATCCAAAATAACTTTTTGTGTCAGACTAATGGAATAAGAATTGATGTTTAGCTCTGCAGGCACAAAAATTTGGATCTAAGTTCCTGGCTGTGTCACACAATGTATGATGGTAGGTGAGTCTTCTAGGGCCAATTTTTTCCAATGCCTAAGGTATCAAGTTCATTTTCAAAAGCAGCAGGGCTGCCATGGGGCTTTTCAGCATTGCTATGGAACTGACTTGCACAATATTCCTCCTCCATGGAGGACTGCATTTCTAAAGACACCCAGGTAATGGGGTCACAATGTTCATAACAAAAGGCTTCCAACATGGTTTTCCTGTACAATGTCTGAGTCTCCCTCATGAGGCAGGAGTTATCAAAAGTATTTTTGTTGCTCTAAGCTGATCTGACAGGTGAAAACTACTTTCATTATTTTCCTGCTCTAATTTTGTCACTCTTGGACAGCCAACAACAACAATAATGTTAGAAATAATATCTTCAATTTTTATGCTAAATAATTACAGTAGAAACAAGTTACCTATTACCCTAAAGAGTTTGCAAGTAACTCTCTAGAGACAAGAGGCAAGTTAGTCCCTGCACAGGGCAGACAGAACCCCTGCACTCCCATTTCTCACTAATCCCACACTGATAGGGGATTCATCGCACTTGAGTTGCCAGAGCCCGTGCTTAGGGAGCGTGTTCCACATCTGACAGTGCTGTCAGGTGCACTGAAGTGCTTGCTGAAATAAGATGCCTGCGAACCCACTCAGCCAAGACATGCCATCTGCTTCCTGATGACTGACAACAGCGAAATCTCCCGCGCTGCTGCCAGAGGAATTCTCCCTTTCGAATCACATTGTCCCTGCCATGGCATTAAAGCTGGGAAGGACTCAGACTCTGTTTCACTAGCAATTTTACAATTTTTGATCTTGTTCTTTTGGTCCAGAAAAATGTGAGCAACCCAAATACATCTTTCTCATTTTCCACACCTAATTTCTAATATTATTTTTTTTGTTGTTCAAGGAAACAGTACGATTTTGAAAAGTAATTTTAATTGAAAGTATAAAAGTTTCATAATTCTATAAGCACAATGCTTACTCTTTATCTAAATGCTGTGGAAAAAAGGCTTTTCTTTAGAGTCTTCTTATGCAAATTGCAAATATTCACTCAGTTCTGACTGGTGTTGGTATGTACTTTTCTGCTTCAATGCAGTGGTGAGGCACGCTATGAATTGTACATATAGTAAGTATCATGTGGTCAAAAATAATAGGTAAAATTGTACTAGATTCTATGTTTTTTTAGCAGAAAATATACAGGATAGAACAGCCTTTTGCTTGCAGAAATCACTTTACTTCTGTCAGTCTCCAGCATCCCAAGCGAGGGACTGACTGCCCAGGTGGAATTCACTTCCTATCACATTTCTGAAAACCAGAATATGTTAGTAGTCCTAAACTGGGAGCTTCAGAGGGGGATCACAGAAACACATTATTTCCTGGACCAGTACTTGTTTAACAAATTGATGACATGGATACCAAATGGGACATTTTTCAGCCATGGCTGAAGAAAATCAAATTGCACCAGAGGCCAAAGAGGTGGTGTCACTCCCTCCATGTTCCCGCTGCTCTTCTTACCTGTTTGTATGCTCCCACCTTTTTCCCTTGCACTGGGACTTGGGCTTGTTTCTGCTGGTGAGCCAAATTTAATCTCTAAATTAGCAGAAATCAAATTGTGGTTTGTTTGTTGGGGGCAGGGTGTTGTTTTGGGGAGAATTTTTGGGGAGCTTTGGGGTTTGGGGTTTTTTGTTAGTTTGGTGTAAATTGCTGTATTTATTTAGTGGAATGGGAGGTTGATTGCTAATGCTGTCTGCCTGTTTCTGTTTCTTCACCACCTCCTCAGCTGTGCTAGCACAGGTGTTTTTGCATCCATGGCTTGAACTACCTCAAGGGATTGGTGCAGGTTTAAAATAACCTGGTAAAAATGGCTTTTATTATTCTGGATCAGTTCTCCCCACAGTGTCACAAACAATTGTAGCAGAATACCTGAAGGGAAATGTTGGAAGAAGCTGGGTGGTCAGGAGGGGGAGTGGAACAGGGCACAGGCTGCCAAAGAGAATGGATGTCAAACGTGCCCTTAGCACGGTCTTGGATACCCACACGGGCCGGTAAAGAGCTGGTATGACACAAATTCACATCCCAGCTTGGCGTGCATTTCCCCCTCAATGAAGATGCAGCCTTAACTACTGTGATGATAATAAAGTTTCACTGATGGAGCCTCTGCGAAGCACTCAAAAGGATTTGCTGTTCTTTAGTGCATCTGGAGCAAGAAGCACAAAGAAAGCTATGCTAATGCACTGTTATGAGCTCTGTTCTCTGGGATTTATTTATTCTTCCATTTAAGACACAACTTGCAGCTGCAAGGAGCTGAAATGTGGACTTAAAAATGGAAAGAGACTAAGTATATTACACAAAACAACCTCTAAGTAGACTATCAAGCCTGGCTGGTTTCTTTGCAGTGTATTGTGTGTCTAATAAAATATATATTAAAAATATATATATATTGAACTCTACAGTATTTTCAGCCTGAAATTTCTGTATATGTCCCATTATGAACCATGACAGGGAGTCCTACACAAGTTCTGAGTTCTATGAATACATAAAAGCATGCACAGAAAATGACTGAAAGCAGTCTGGGTTTAAAGCTCTTAGTAACAAGCATATATCACTAGGAGTCTCTAAGCTCTGGCAGCACCTCTTAGGCTGCATACTGAAATTTCTTGTACCGTTTAAGACTGTTGTTTCATTTAAATCTGAAATGGCTTTGATCCTATGGGAATTAGATGCAGGTAAGGCACTTTATTCAATGCCACCAGCAAGATGCAAGACTCTCTTCCACTCCTCCAATAGTGAATTCACTGTTGCAACATTAAAAAATAATTTTCTTAATCTTTTTCGTGCCTATTTGATACTTGTTCCCCCAAAGACTTGCTCATGGTCATTTGATAATGGTATTAAGTAGTTTTCACAGTGTGGTCATGCTGCTCTTTGTTCTGCTTGTGTGGTTTCACAAGCATCTGTCACTCCAACAGGAAATGGTGGGACTGAAATGCACGACAGCTGCATCATCTGCAAATTTGTTCTAATGAAATTTGGCAAAAGTGGTCAAAGTTGCTCCAGACTAAATGACTCTGCCACATGTTTTTGACAGTTGAGATGACAGTCCAGCGCATCTCTCACAGCTCACGATGGCATGCATCATTAGATTTACAAAATGTGAAAGGGAAGTGTGTGTTAGAAGACACTGTCCTTCAGGTTTTCACATTATTCTTCACTTTCCTCAAAATTCAAACAAATGAGAAGCCTTGAAAGACCAACCATGAACAGATATGGTTTGTCAGCTGCTTAAAAAAAGAAAAAAAGGTCAGAAAAAAAGAAGAAATCCAAAATACAACTCATGGTATTTTGCTCTTCAAAAAAAAATCTATTATATTTAATTTCAGAGGAGAGGGATGAATTGCAAAAGGATAAAATTCAGAATGCAAGTGACTGGTGTTGCTGTAATATCCAGAGCAGGGAACACAGGCTCTCAAGGACTTTCCTCTTTTGGCACATTTTCATCCATTTTTACAGTTTTTTCAGTGGCTGCCCACACCAAAGCAAAATGTTTGTGTAATTGAATACCCCAGGTTATATCTTATAGGTGAATTTCTTCTAATGAAACAGGTCAGCTGGATATCCAGACATCCCACAGCATCCATTTCAGTCCAGAGTTGGCACTGGAAGTCATGGAGTAAGAACAGCACCACTGCCAGACTTTAATACATCTGTGCCCATAAGTCTCCTTGTAGACTCCAGAGCTTACAAGTCTGTCATCACGTCATTAGGGAGATTAAGGTAAAGGAAAACGTGCTGTAACATGGGAATTTTCTTTCCAAGGCAGAAGAGACATTTTACATTAATTAAAACACTGAAATGTGGCTCAGTTTAGAAGTTCTCTACAATAGCATTCTGCATATCTACTATCACTCAGATTACTTTCGCATTTTTAAGAAATTTTTACAATGCTTAATCTCTCCTATTTTCTTTGAGATGCCAGATCCATTAGAAAGGAAATGTGGCAAAAAACTAGTGCTATGCAAATTAATGTTCAAAGAAATACAAAAAAAGTAGAGAAAGGTATTTTTTGTGGCTTTTTAAAATGGATGTTTGGAGAAACAAGTAATAATATAATAATAAATCTTTCTCAGCATGAGTTGATGAGGGCAGACTCCTGAGGTGGAGTAAACAGCCTGTCTCAGTTTATGTCAAAGGAATTGGGCTGATTGACATCAGCACAAGTGGGAGGTACATCAAGTACATCCTACAGTAGAAACGGAAAAGGAAACAAAAATCAACCTCTGAATAGTTCCTTTCTGGTTAGAAATGTGCAATGGGGAAAGTAGCTATAAATAATAAATCTTTAGCTCTAAGAATGGTGTTTTTTCACTTCAACTTCTGTAAAGTGGAATATTTCAATTTATTTCATTAAGACTTTAATTCCCCGTTTTCCATGTCCTTTTCCCTTGAGGAAAGTTCATAGATATTTCCTTGTTATTTCACTCATTCTGAAGTTGCTCCTTGTGAAGAACTTGGAATTATTTGTTTACTCACTGTGAATCCTTTCTCTGATCTGTTTTGTTCCTTTGGCCAAGAATGTGTGTCATGGTTTAACCCCAGCTGGCAATAAAGCAGCAGAGCCTCTCACTCCCCCACACCTGGTGGGATGGGGAGGAGAAGTGGAAAAATGTAAAACTTGTGGGTTGAGATAAAAACTGCTTAATAATTAAAATAAAGGCAAATATACTACAAATTCCTACTACTGCTACTACTTCTACTAATAGTGATGATGATGTAGAGTACACCTTTGGTGTCTTTGGGTCACCTGCCTTGGCCATGCTGACAACATGCTGACAGAGCATGGGAAACAGAAAAGTCCTGAACTGGGGAAAAACTTATTAGAAACAACATAAATATCAATGTCTTATCAACATTATTCTCAAACTAAATCCAAAACACAGTACCATGTGAGTCACGAGGGGGAAAGTTAACTCCCAGCTGAAATCAGGACAATGTGAAACAATAACACAGGACTTTTTTTTTTTATTATTCTGTTTGTTCTTTCATTTCATTTCATTTCTTGTTCCTTTGTTATGTTCTGTATTTCACCCTTGAGCTGTCAGTTCAAACTGCATCCTCAGCACACCAGCCATTTACCTTCAGCATGTCATCTCCTGTGAAACAATCACATAGATATTAGCATTCCAACATTAAATTTATATGGCTGGGGTTTTTTTAATACTTCCTAACAGTTATGATGTAATAATTTTCTTAACCTCTCAGTTTATGTTTAGCATGTTGTTTTGTTCCTCTTTTGAGATGCAGTAGCTCTTCCTTGTGCATTTTCCCTGTGCTATTTGGCTGGGAGAAGGACCCTTCTCAAAAAAAGTCCCTTTTATTATTTTCTTTAATCCTGTAAAATTCTGCTTAGTTTGAGTTATAAAATAAAAATGTGAATTTCATCTATTTTACTGACTTTCTCAGAAACTTATAAAAAGTCCACTTAATTGTGAATGCTCCACACCACCCTCAAAGTGTTGAGCCAAGGTTGGGAGCAGAGACCAGCTGTTGGCTGCTTGCAGTTTTGCCTACTCAATATTTGACTGTGGCTTGAAGCTCAGGTTCCAGCCCAGAAAAATCGACCAGCTCAGCACTGTTCTATCCAAAGGCAGCTGGGAGCAGCAGGCAGCAGGCTGGCCAAGAAGAGGCACTTCTCTGGTTACCTTGCTTCAGCCAAAACCAGCTCTGGGTTGCAAATCCTCCTGCTCTGTTCCAGTAGTGATGAGGGCTAAATGGTTTGCAGATCTATAATATCACCCAGGATAACGACATCACCCAGCTGATCTTGGCACTGCACCCAGGCTGCTCGTGGTCACCCTGGTGGGATGAAGAGGTATCTCTGGTAGGAGAACAAAACAGTTCTAGCTCCTAACTATTAGCATTAAAAATTCTTGTAGATAAAGGGAGTTGCCTTCCTTAAAGAACCAAATTGTCTCGCAGCATCCTTCTAAAATAATTTTGCAGCACATTTATTATTTGTTTTCTCTAAGTATAGTGGTGACCTGATCTAAACCTTGTTGCAGCCTGAGGAAAGATCCAGTCTCACTGGAGCTGGAATAACTTCTTGAAGAGTTTGGCAGCTTGAGTGCAGAAAGCTCCTTCTGGTTTTATTTTAGGACTTCTTAAAAATATTTTTTTATTTTCTGTTGGAGTTTGTCTGCTTTGAAGTCCAAACATCCCATCTGTACATGTATTAGCATCCAGGTTGTCTCTTTTTTCCCTCCAGCTGCACTGAGAGACACCTAGCTGCCAGTTGGAGGTATGTTTCACCTGATTTTACTTTATTTTTGACATCACCTCTTTAAAGTACAAACATAGATTTTTTTTGCATCATACTTTTTACTAGGCACCATCTTGACATTTAAACTGACCCGTATTCTTACAACAAGGGCACATAGCTAAAGAAAACAAATATCTGCCTTGGTTTGGAAAATAAGAAAGAATGGTATAAAATTTCAAAGGACTTATATCTTTTATAAAACCCAATCCACTTGTTAGAATTTTTTTTTTTTTTTTTTTTTGTGATTACTTTTTTCCTGTTCCCAAGTGATTTTGATATTAATGTGGGACTTTGCTTCATCACAACTTTGCTCCTCCTCCTAAATTAAAACCAAAGCCAGACACAAGGGTGTATCTCTAAAGACAGCAGCTGCATGGAAAACTTAACACAGTTTCAGAGCTGAAGCTTATCTGCTTAAGGATATTACTAAGGAACCAGATGGAGAACTGTTTTCCATAGTTAACCATCTGGGCCCTGCAATGATACACTCTGCCCTCAGCATTACTCTGGGAATTGACTTCATGATGGCAAAAAGCAGGGGAAAAGAGACAAGCAGAGAAAGAAGACCATAATATTTTATACTGCAAAAATGTGCAGCCAAAGAGTCACCATTTTGTCACATATTGCAGTCTCCTCATCTCTGCTTGTCTGTGTTTATAACCTGTGGGACAAAAGGAAGAGAAAGTGAGATTTTAATGGTCACTATAGCAGGACAACCAGCTGTGAAGGAAATCAGAGATGGTGTTTTGGTTTTAGTGGAACTCTGAGTTACTGGGTGTCAAAGTGCAAGGCAGCACTTTCTGATCGGGCTTCTGATTGTTTACACTGATATGTAACTTTAGGTTGGCTGAATTAATTTCTGGAGTTCTGTGCTTCAGGGTTTCCAGGCAATGCTGTGTCCACAGCCGAGGAATGCAGAGGTTTGAAGTGGCCAGAGAAAGGTAAGAAATGTGGGATGTTCCATTAAGCTTGTGGAGAATACCAGATGCCTGGTAACTAGAGGGCGTCAAAGAAAAAATAGAGTGAGTGGATTTTCTGAGCAGTCCTGCTGTATGTTCTTAACATGAAATCTATAGACAAAAAAGTCTTCAGGTGGTAAATATAAAATTGTCCTGGAACCAGAAGACAGGACAGTCTTTTTTTTTCAGGTGTTTATGAGGGTCTACAACCTGCCTTGTTGGTTGCAGACTTTAGCTGAAATTTTCCCTGCTGTCCAGGCATTCTGGCTTTTTTCCTGCTATGTTGATTCTCCAGCATCGAATATTATGTCATCTTTTGCTGTGTGCTCTTCTCTGCCAGGGCAGTTGTAGGATCTTTTCCCTTCAGCTATTCACCTGCTTTTGTAAAGCCTTTAGGAACCTATCAGAGACTTTTTTACTCTCTGTCACTTTTTCAATGAAGCTTGGCAATGGCTTTGTCTTTCTTAGTAAATTTGGCTAAAAGGATAAGCTTTTAAAAAGTGTTAAAAAAGGATAGAAGGTAAATAACCAAAAAAATGTTATTAATCTCATAGTTCTGCTGAGTTTTGAACTATCCAGATAGTGCAGGTTAGTTCTAGTGGACTGTTTAACAGTGTGTACCTGGATAATGAGATACTGAAAGTCACTGAGCAAATGTCATCAACCTCCATTGAATATTGGGACCTTATATAGGGTTTCCAACTCTAGCTTGTTTTTTATGTGACAGGTCAAGAGAAGTATTAAATAGTTATAAAATCCCAGAGACTGGGCCATTCAGCACATTTCTAGGCTGGAAATAAAAAAGGTTAAAACTTTCATGACCTTTACCTAGATAGAACTGAGATTTTTCTTGATATATGCTTGATGCAGCTGTTCTGTAAAGGGAGACAAAATTCACTGTAATAGTTTAAATCACTGTTGTATGTTATGCTTTAACAAAGCCCCACAACACTTCGGACTGGTGGCTCTGTGTGTGTGTGTTCATGTGTGTTTGTTGCAAATGGATGTTCACAAGAAATTTACAGGTAGAACTGGCTATCAGGTAATCATCCACTGATCATCAACGGATTTTTTCTTTTCCCAAAAGAAAATCTATGTGGGGAAATCTGTAATGAATACTTTTTGATTCTGTGTGTCACTGCTGTGGAACAGTCTGTGTGCTTTGATGCTGAGATTGGCTTCAAGTATTAATGGCATGAAATAGTTTAGGTGGGTGATATTGCACAGAGAGGTGCATTTCTCACTGTTAAATTTTGTATGAGAATATAATTAAGAAAAATAATAATAAAACCTTCACCCATCAATCCCTCTCTTCATCTTCTTCACCTTGTTGAGCTGCAGAACTGGAAAATCTGACCTGCATGAAAAGCTTGGCTGTAACACGTGGCTTGCAGAAGATGAGGAAGTCATGTAGGTAAATAGATCAGTGTTTTGCAAAATATTTGCTCTTCTTTATTAGTAGTATATTTTATTCTTCTGGAATTTATTGATTCATTGGAAGTTTTTCAAGCTAAGACCTGTTGGACTGACCCTCTTCCCAGAAAACTGATAGCAGAGCCTTCACTGGAACCTGTCTTGTTCCTTCCTTTGTTGGTTCTTGGTCTGTCGGTGATCAAGCAGTGATCTCTGCTTCTTAATGTGCAAAAATATAAATAATTTATATCTTAGAGCACAGAATACCATGGAAGGTGTGAGGAAAATTATTCTGGCTATAAGGAGAAAAGTTGTTCCATTGCAAAGAGAGACAGAAATCTACTCTAAACAAGGAAAAATATCTGTTCTTGCTTTTCTTAAGTGCCAGCCGTGAGCTAAAAAGGATGCATCCATGAAAACAGCTGCTTTGAGGCAGCTTAAAGGGAACACTGAAAAGTTGCCTTTGTGTCTGAAAGGAATTCTTTTCAGCACTTTTGCCCTGAAGTTGGATTTGTCTCAATGCCGGTTCCTCTCCTGCAAATCTGACTTTGCCTTATTCTGCCCACACTGTGCACAAGTTATAGCTCATAAAATGCATAACTGAGTTGCAAATGACATCTTTCAGGAAATAATGTTTTTAAACACAGCTTTAAACACTCTGTTTTGTGTACTCCAACTGCTCTTGGCTATCAGTCAGAATCTGCCAACGGGATCTGTTCTGCAAGAGCTGATTTGCAAACTTCCACCAGGAACATGCGAACCTTGGCCTGATGTTTCTTAATCCTGCAGTACCTGGTCTTTGAGAGACATACTGGATGACAGCCACATTCAGCAAAAGGGAAGGTGACATGTAAATTAAAGTGATAGTAAAAAATCCAAATAAGACAGTGTCATCTATGAATATTTTTCTGAAAGAAGACCAAGCAAGGTGTGGAAGAATTTCCATTAAATCATGCCCCATGTTTCTTCTTTCTTCCTGCTCCTGAAAACTGATTTTTCTAGTGCAAATAGCTCTGTGAAAGACAGCTCATGGTTTGAAGCCTTAAGTGATACTCACAGATGGCATCTCAAGAGGTGGCAATAGATTCTTGGTCTCTCTGGCTGACACTGCTATATATTAGGTAAGAAGAAGGCAAAAGTCTTCCTCCTCAAAACACAGGAAGATAGCAAGGAAGGTATTGGGAAGGTCCCAAAGGGCCAAACCCTGCAGTAGAGACTTGAAGATATTGAAATCAGAAGTCAGCACTTTTTTTTTCTTTTTAATGCTGTTCTCAGGCTACAGTCAGGCCTCAACTTCTTCAATTAAAAAATGAAGAGAAGTTTTTTTGCACAGAGAGAGACTTCCTCAAGAAGCACCTTATATAAGTTGCAGTAAGTTGCCTTTTTGCCTTTCATGAACCTTCAGAGTGGCTGCTGAGCAGTGTAAGGGCTGAGCTGGATCAATCTCAGCATCCTGAAATGTGCCACCCTGGGAGGGCAAAGCTCCCTTTGCTCAGAGGGTCCCTTTTCACTAATGGGAAGTGGCATGAAATATTCAATCATCATTAAGTGGTCAAAAATTTTAATCTGCTCATAAAATTACTTCTAGAGTAATTGAGACACTCAGTGTGAGTGTTTCTAATTGTCTTATCACAGTGTTCCTCTGGCTCCGAAAAATGAAAGAAGTAACATGTTTTATTAAAAGGCAGAATTTATACTAATCTGACTCCAAATCCAAAGCCTGCACAGACTCATGCAAAATTGCAGGGACTTAGATTTAATTTTTCTGATATTTGTTTAAATGCACTGTGAACATTTGCAAAGCATGCCACATATAAAAGTTGTCTGGTCTTAGTTTTACAAACAGTATAGGAGACATGGTCAGACACTTTTGTATTCTTGAAATAGATGTGGAACTGAATACTGTAGAATTTATTGTTGCTTGAAACAAAGCTTGTTATCAGAGATGATTTCAAAATCCTGAACCAAACACCCTGTGAAAATGGAGCTCCTGCTTCTCATTGTGATTTGTCTTAATGAACTATAGAGCTAAGCCGGGGGAGTCATTGCCACACTGCGTTGTGTGTGCAAAATAAGTTTATGTTTTAGAAAGTGTTAAGACATGGAGGGAACAATGTTTCTTGGCTGAATGTTAAGCACAACTTACCTTGGAGCCCAGAGAGTGTCTGAAGGAGACACAGTAGTGTGGTGGCACAGCTGTGATGCTCTTCCCTGAGACTCCAGCTCTAGCTGCTGATTGCGATGTGAAACTGAGCTAAAATCATTTTTCTCATAGCCTGAACACTGCTGATAGAGCATATTGCCATTAAAGCACCTGGCAATCTATTTATGACATGTAGAATTCACTAATGACAGGTTTTAAGTATTTTAGTGTCCCTTAATGATGTTAAGCAAAACTCAGTCCTGTGTTTTCTAATAACTGTTTTTTCCCCTGATCCTATATATTGTGCCGTTTTCTGTTCTCTTTAAGCTATTTTTTTTTTCTTTTCACATTCACCTGCTTTAACACAGTTTGCCTGGTAAGATTCCTCAAACAGGAATGATCATATAAAAAGTATAGTGTGAACACTTACCTTTTATTCTTGGACAAATTGCTCACCGCAAGGTAGAGTGTCTCCAGAATTGCTATACATAAAACAATGGCATTTTTATTGTGTTGTGATGAGAACAGTTCACCTTGCTGATGACCTCAGGAGGGGAGGCTGTTTCACACATGCAATTTTACCTCATTGAGATTTCAAAGATCCCTTTGGAACATATATCACTGAAAGCCTTCTTTTAGCACATTGACTCTTTGTTCCTCTCTTCCATCATGGGGTTTAACATGTTGATGAAGGCCTGCAGAGAATGCAGCCATGCCGATATATTGGGCTTGGAGAGAAGCAGACTTTGAAGGAATGTGAAATGAATAAAGAGAAACTTGTCTGAAATTCAGCAATACAGAGAGGAAGTGGGAACAGACTAAAACTTTAAGATTAATCAACAGCAAGGCCACAATTACATTTCAGGCTACAAAACCCAGATAGAAATCTCAGAGCCAGATTGCAGAATATAAAGATTGCTTTGTTCATGTGATCATATTGATCCCAAGGTGAGTGCCTCTGTGGGATTGCTCAGTCATGGACTACAAGTTAAATCTGGGCTCTCTATGTGGTGGTCTAGCAGGATGTCATCCTCCAGAGACTGGTGCAGGGAGTGCCAGCAACATGAGCAGAGGTCTGTGCTGGCTCTTTCAGAGCCTAAAGAAGAAGATTCCCACAAGCGAGTCCTTGGCAGCAGTGCTGGGAACAGCAGCTCCGGGAGAGAAGTGAGTGCAGTGCCCCCAGGATTGGGGCAAACACGACTCAACCTACACAAAGCAGGAGCATGGAACTTGTAAGCTCTTTTGATGCTCTAGTCACAGCTGGACAATATCTTTGAGTTTGTCTAAATTCTGTTCTGCAATTCATTCCTTACAATGTGACTTTGGCACGTAATTTGTCTGACTTTGTTTTAAAAGTCCCACTTGAGGGGAACAGCATTATTTCCACTTTAAGACACTTGTCCATGACTTAATTTCTCAACTTTGATTTTCTCCCCTTCTGCCCAAAAGAGGGAGAAACAAGAATCAAATTCACCCACAGTGCCAAAGAAATGTGCGTGAACATTTCCTTCATATAAATGGGCAAGTGATCTTGCTGAAGTGCAAGGATAAATCTGATAAAAAAGTTTTCCTTTTTTTCTTTTTTTTTTTCTTTTTTTTGTCTTTTTTTTACACTGGAGACTCTTTAGAGGCTTCCATCCTGTTTTTTCAGGAGCTGCTAGAAAGAAAGAACTTTCAGACCATGTTCCCTCCCCAACACTGAAACCGGGTTCTCAATATCCTTAGAAATCAATTCTCTTCTCACATGTCCAACTTATCAATGAAGGAAAAAGAGAAGGTAAAAAGACATGTTGTTTATTTGTAGTGTCTCTTTATACTGTTGAAACCCTTCTTATAGAGTTTTGTTCTGTTGTATCTTAAGCACTTGTTCCTGAAGAGACTGATGTATGCAAATGTCATTGGAAAAACTGGAGACACTAAGCACTGAAAGCAACCAGGAGGTTTTAAAGAATGAGAAAAAGAAAATGCAAATAAGAAAATTACTGAAATAGAAATCTCAGAAGTAAGGAAATATCAAATCCATATATAATCAGTAAACAAAAGAGAAAGAAAAGATATATTGTTCTTTAAAATTTGCAAATTTTATATCGACAGTTAGATGCTCAGTAAAATTTTATTAATTACTTTACCCTGATTAAAAAAATAGATCAAACTTTGGAAGGCAGAAGGGAAAGGACAGGAGGGTAAGTATGGGACAGAAGTGTGGACAAAGGAGTTCCTACAGAGAGGTGAAGCAGGGTTAGGCTCAGCTCTCTCAGGTGAGAGAGCACACATACACACACACATATACACACATTGGTTTCAGGAAACGAGGAAAGAAATCAGTGAACCTTTCAAATGACATTTAGAAAAGTGCACCATTTCAGCAGCGGTTCCTGAGAATTGCAAAGCAGGAAATAAATCTATATCTAGAGAATAGATATTGGTTTCTGCTTTAGATTTATTGCTTTCAAGCAATAAATGGATTGAGCTCAGAAAAGTAATCTAGCCATGCCCCTTCTTGCAATTAGTCAGCCTGAGTGACTGCAGAATTCTGTCTTAAATACTCAAGAATCAGTTCATCCACTGAAGCCAAGTGGAGTGAAACGTAGGGCTGTGACCTCTCTCTGATGGCAAACTGGTCACTGTTCTTGATGTGAGAGACAGGATCCCCGGGTGCCCCAGTGAAAGCCTCATGGCAGACAGCACCTGAGCATAGAACACCTCTTGCCAGCTTTGCAGAGGAAATACAGGGGTCAGGACACAGTGTGTTTCAGGCAGCCAATGGTGCCCTGTGGCCAGAGAGGCTGTGAGAGGCTTCCCAGGTTCAAGCTGCTCTCAGATCATGCTCTGGAGATGTTCCAGAAAGATGCACAAATTAAGCCTCAGCATATCTTATTAGGGGTCCCAAAATTGCTAGAGTTTTCAAAGGTGTGGTTGTACAAAGGCAAGAAATTATGAAAATGCTGCCACTGGTTTCTAGCCTTGGCTGTTGGGGTACTCAAAACTGAGTATTCACAGAAGTGTTTCCCCTAGTCCCAAAATTAGAAGTGTGTTCCTTGATAGCTAATCCAGCACAGAGCCTTCTGTTACCATAGTTTCTTTATAAATATTAATAATTTGCCACCAAGTAGAATTGTTGTGAAAATAAGGCACTGTGTTCTACTCACACATTAATCTTACTGGAGGCTCAGGGGGAAAGTGGAAGCAAAATACTTCAGTGAGAGATTAGTCTAGGTTATTCTCAATGGAAGATTAATCCAGAAATAGTCTTTACATTTTCTACTCATTTACCGAGCAGAATAATTTATTAAACTGTTCCTAAAACTGCAAGAATTGGGAAGGTTTCCTGTGACAGTTGTGCCATACATTATCCCTTTTCTTTTCTGTTCTACTATTTTTCTGCTTTACATGATAGCTTCACTGAAAAAACGTTGAGTGTAAAAGACTGGGAAGGTGCATGTTTTTCAGTAGACTTAAGAAAAATAAAGATGAAAGGAAGGTAATATTTTTGTTTTATTACTCTCATTTCAAGAAAAGAAAAGCTCTTTTCTTTTTTCTTCTTTTTTTTTTTTTTTTCTTTGGCTGAATCATTACTTTGCCCTGCTTAGAAAAACGTTAGGGAAGGATTTTTTCCAGAAGGGTATAAATTTTACTGGTTTGATCATCAAGACTATTCCTGGTTTTAATAGCCTTTTGTTTCCTTAGTGGTAGCTGTCAGAAAAATGTTATGCTTTAGATGAGCAGTTCACATTGCATTATATATAATTAATAGCAAATACCTAAAAAGAAAGCTGTTAAATACATTCCAGGTTAAAACAGGCATGGATAAACTCATAAATTTGGAAAAAGCAGAGACATTTCACTGTCTGGGGTGCTAACTACTGAGAATTGTTTATTGAATAATAAGAGTTTGATGGTTTCCAATTTTTATATTTATTTCAAATTATAATTGAAGGGGATATTTTCCCATTAAACATCTCCCTAAATCTCTCCATTGATGGAGTCATATGGAACATTATGAACTTATCAACAAAATTACTAAGTTGAAACTTATGAAGATATTTAGAGCTGACTATTTAAAAGGAATTTAAATGTATTCCATGATAGAGCCTGTTTGAGCAAATACTGAAATATGTGTGGTTTCTCATGAAACCTGTGCTTTACACAGAAGTAAACAAACACAGAGAGTATAAGCCTCCCTTATGCAGTCATTAAAAATCAAAAACTTGTTTTCTATATGTTTCCCAGAGTATAATCCATGCTAAAATTCATCAGCATGAGTAGATTTTTGTCTCCTTCAACACTAAACCATGAACAAGGTGTGAGAGCCCTAGCCCATACATTAACAAAAGCACAGCTGTAAACATCAATTAACAGGGAATGAGCATCATGTCAGTGTTTTGCCTTTTAAATAACCAGGTTATCTCCTGACTAGCTAATGGCAGGTGACAATATGATTTTTCACAGAGTTTCCCAAACAAGTAAAAAACTTATTAAAAATTCTAATATGTTCATTAATTTGTGCAGTGTCATTAAAAACATACTCTGGAGATGTGCACAGTACTAACATTAACATTCAGTCTATAGCCCTTGTCCCCATGAGTGAGCACTAGCCAACATTTTAGTTTTGAACTCATTGTTTCCATTTGTACCATTTTATTGTGAATGTTATTGCAGCACTTTTAAGAAGTGAACAGAATAGAAATTTGAATAACTGGGGATGTAGCTTGGAAACCATAATGTGCTGTTAGTGAATTTTTCTGACACTTTGTCTGGACAGGTAAAGTGTATGGGAGTAAAACTCATTGGCACTTAACCCTTATTCTGGAAAGGCCAGTTTGAAATAGGGAATGCACACAACCAGTGTGTTGTAACCTTCAGACCTGTCTTGGATAGGAGTATTTGCCAGATCCTAGAGGCTGACAATGAAATTCTATTTAGATGTAACGCTTTTGTCTTCTTACTTATAACAAGATTTGAGATCCCATGGGGTTGTTTCAGTATGTCAGGTTAAGCCTGTTTAATCTCCTTATGATCAAACTTTATCCTCCAGAGCAGATAGTTAAGACTGAGTTTGTCACAGATAGAACTCTTTTTTTTCTAAAGGTCAAAGCTTCATATCACAATTTAAGTAGTAAAGAATAAAGTCTGAAGACCTCGCATTTGTCCTTACTGAAACTCCTGAGGCTCTCACAGATGAACTTCCTTGCAGCAGCTTCAGTTCAACTGTTTGCATTCAATGACAGGAATATTTTAAAATTTTCCATCTGAAATGATATCTTAGAGGACCTTTGGTAAGCCTATATTGTTTTTGTTTTCAGCTGTGATGGAGGAGCTCTCTGGCTGACAGGTCACTTCCTTCTGGTGAATGCTGCAGTGATTGATGTACCAGACAGATCTTATTTGCTGCCTTCCTTTTTTTTTTTTTTTTTCCACATGAAATAGGGGACTCATGCAAAAGTGAAGAGTGTCAGGGGTTGGAAATTAGACCTTGAGCACTCTCTATTTTTTATCTATCCCTGTACAGTCCTGCCTGGTGAAAGATTTGTCTGTAGAATAATTTTGGTCTGTGACATTGGAGTTTTCTTGAATATAAAGCATTATTTGGCAAAGAAATGGATGTTCTGGGGAGTGTACGACTTCTGCTGGTGAAACAGCAATGTCTTTGGTATATCTAGGCAAAGGCCTTTACAATATGTGTATTGCAATGTGTAGCTCATCTCAGTTTCCAGAAGTCAAAAGGATTTAATGATTCTAACAAAAAAAAAAACCAAAAAAACAAGTAGAGCAGGATTGCCCTGAGTCTCCGGAACAGCCCATCACTATGTCCTAAGATAATTGAAAAAATTACGGACAAAAGAGGTTAAAAATTTTAAAAGCTGGACCTTATTGAACTCATGGAACCTTATTCTTGTTTAGTTTCTGGCAGATCTGGTCCTATACCTGATTGTCAAGGTAAAGTGTCAGGGATTTACCAAAACTTGGTCTTCAATGTAGGCTGAAGAGCATCAGGAATTCTGATTAGTCAGGTTTAGCTTGAGAGCTCACACCTCTGCTAGATCTCTTTGCCTGCTCATGCGTTATGTCTTGCTCCCAAATCTCTGTCCTGGGCTCTGTAAACTGTGTTATCCTGGCAAGCAGAGCATCCTTGGTAGTTCTCATTACATTTTATTGCTGTGCCTGTAAAATAATTAAGCTCAAACAGCAAAATTTAGAGCTTGTGCCAGGTAGAGATAACAAACAAAGGTGATCACCTGTCAAACAGCAGCCACCTTAACTGATAAATATCACTTTTGTTTTTCTTTTGGGAATCCCAGAATACTCATGAGTGATTTTTTTTTCTGATATACTTGACATTTGGCATATTTGTTGATTTATAGCACACGCTGACCATGAGGAATCAATTCTAACCTGCATTGTTTAGTTATGATATGTAGTTTGTACTGCTAGACACATTGTCCATTCTCTAAATTGATAAATACAGAGCTGATAAATACACATTTTTGATACATTTCCCCATGTCACACCAACATGTTTTTCTGCAAATTACTACTCCAGCTGAATTCCATGGCTTAAGGTTTATTCACATTAAGCAAAAAGCAAGATTTGGACTTCAAGAAATGTTTTAACTGTATTGAAATAACTGCTTTGAAATTTTCCCTGTTCTCAATCTGAACAGTCTTTGAAAAGCCTTTGAAGCACTCAGTGACAGAGCATACCACTTCTACATGTTTCCAGTGACAGAATTTTAACTTTTTTTTTCTTTATTAGCCTTTATTTTTTGTTTCAATGCTACACATTAGGAACAAATTGGAAAAATATTATTTGCTCGCTTTGAGAAAGAAAGATATTAGGATGCTCACAAACAAATGTAAGATCTCAATTGAAGGTTTTTGTTAACCTACACAGAAGTGTAATCAAATGCATATAGCGAAAATCACATCATCAATCACATCATCAATCACGTTTCACATGAGGAAATTCTTGCACAGTATAATCAGAGCAAATTTGCAGTGAATGATAAAGAAGTCAGGATTTCATCAAGTAAAATAAAAAATTGCCAGATTTGTCATTCACTACTCACTCTTATCCCTGACCATATTTTTTTTTTGCAAGATCCAGATAAGGATAAGCTATAATTTACATACTGAAGGCAGATTTTGAGATGCACATGGCATTTAGTAAACAAAGTTCAATGTATATAATATTATGAGGCTGTCATGGCACCTTTCATATTCTAGATTAACATATTAAAATCAACATTAAAAATGCAATAAATACTTTTTTCTAACCAAGCACACATGAATTCGGAATACAAAGCAAGGAGGAAAGCACATTGGAAATACATAAAGAATTAGAACTACTAAGTAAATCAAAGAATTCTTAATTAATTTTTGAACATAAAATAGAGAATATGGGCACTTTATAATGTGAACAGGGTTCCAAAAAGTACTGTGTGCCCCTAAACACATACAGCCCCTTTATTATCATGCAAATAAGTGAGCTTTTCAAATCAAAGCCCCCTGTGAGCACTTGCTTCATTACTCAGCTGGAGACATCATTCATGTGGGCTTTATATGGTTTTTGCATAAAATTTATAGTTTGTTTTGTTGGTTTTTTTTAATTACACTGAATAGAACTCCCTCACATTTGCAAAGAGAAAGTGCCAGTGACATTCCATCTTGCATAACGTTAATAGTGTGTTCTTAATATGCTCCAATTTGAATATGATCCTGTTCAAATATAATTCCTAAGGTTGCATAATTTTATTTACTGCGGGTAGAAAAAGGCAAGGGAAAATTTGAGGTTTGACATCCATTTTTGTCACTTAGCTGACAAGGTCAGTTAACTACATCTCTAAACATATTTAATATTAAGTCATGGTAACTCTTCCTTGCTGAGGAGCAGGTGTTGCATTCTGTAGGTCCACGTGGCCAGGACAGGGCACACCTGTTTTAGGGCTAGTTCAGATTTGGACTACACCCTTGGACCTCCTGAATTTCCAGAGAGCTCTCTGAACACCACTTTGATTCAAGTTGCAGAGGAGCCTCAGCACAAACCCTGTATGGGCAACACCAAACTGAGAGACACACTCCACCTGTGCACCCACTGTGTTCCACCTGTGCTTCTAATTTATCCCACATGCAACTTGGCTCTTGAGTTAGCTTTTGCTCCCCAAATGATACAGTCAGAATTGTGAAGCCATTGCCACGTTTGCTAGGAAAAACAGCAAGAATTCTTGGAATATCTGGCTTATAGAGCAAATTTCAAGATCATATTACAGTCTTCAACAGAAGAGAAGAATACTCTGTAAATGTATTGAGTGCCTTGGCAAGTAAATACATCATTTTTAATACAATCTCTCCTGCTGTGTTGATGTATAGGTGCTGAGACTTTTTAATGATGTAATACATAGGTATAATTCCTGGTTGTCTGCTACAATGATAAGTTTGGGACTGTGAGGCTCACAATTTATAAAGCATCTTCAATTATCTCTGTATATAGATTTGTAAACTATGTTCCTAAAGTAAGCTGCTGCCTGGGACGTGTTTTCTGTAAGAAAAGAAAGACATTAAACTGTGTCTGATGAAGCAATGAAAAGTGCAGTATTCACTAAAAGTAAAACAAGAAGATAACAAAAACACATCATAGAAAATGAGATATACAAGACTGCTGCCACAATAGACTCTCATCTACCATTACCCACACACTTCATAAATATGCAGTGGGATATATAGCACAGATAACATTTTACTGGGAAGAATGAACTACTAGTGCTCACACACTTTTATAGGTCCAAGTGTATGGGGAATGGTTGCCAAGAATCTGGTCTGGTATTGTTCCTGAATTTTTCTGGGCAAAATGAGATATGAGTGAACTTCAGAAGCAATTTAGGCTCATACATCACCTCTGCACATCCGATTTGGACATGCTCACAGTAGCCACTGACAAGAAAAAAGGGTGATGTTTAGTAGAAACCAACAAGGAGAAAAGAGAGAGGAACTGAAAAGCAATATATTTTTCAGCTTAGTCATTCATTGGCAAAACATATGCAGTGTATATTGAACTGAAATTTAAATATTTCTAGAGTAGTATTAAAACAGAGAAACAGGCACAAAAATAATCATTTGAATCACCACACAATGATTTTTTTTTTTTTTCTAAAGCAATCTACTAGCTTTCTTTTCTGAGGCTTAGTGCCCTGTTTTAATTCTTTCCTCTCCTCTCCTCTCAAATATAATTTCATTTGGAAATGAAGTAAACTGTAATTTGGAAAATATTCACAGCAAGTATTTCAATCCAATTTTTGTATCCTTATTCCTTCTGCCTCTGTTTTCTCAGCAAGACTGCCAATCTGGTAACAATTTGATTCTTCATCACAAGGATCCTCTGGTTTTAGGGGTTAAAGTGCTCATTTTTGGTGGAAGCAGTCCAGCTTCTCAAAGAGCTGTGATAATGCCATTAGAGCCATATAGACAAGCCTTCCAGACTGGCTCAGTTACTACATAAAAATACCCAGATATATAAAAAAATGGCATTAGAAGTTTATTTTTGGGCAGCTTTTTTCTTCTGTCTGAGTCAGGTCAAAAAACTGTTCTTTACAAAGACTTCCATGTCATCTGAGAGGCTGATTCAATTTTGGTTTGTCTTTTAAATGCTTTGGGGGTGAAAGTTTCCTGCTTATTCTCAGCATCTTTGCCCATAACTTCTGTTACTTCTAGCTTGTAAAATCACAGACTGGTTTGATTTGGAAGGCACATTAAATATCATCTTATTCCAACACACCTGCCATGGGCAAGGACACCTTCCACTAAAACAAGTAACTCAAAATTACTCTTATCTTCTCTGGAAAGAGAAAAGGCAATGACAGGGCAATGCTTGATTCAGTGTTGGATGTTACCTCTCATGCTCTAGAGAGGGATTTGTGAATGGTGTAGGTAATAAGGTCACACAGCAACATCTGTGCCTTAGGAAGGAATTAAGTATAGGAAGAAAGAAGTAAGAAACAGGAAGAAAAAGGTAAGTGAACAAAAATGTGTAGGCCTAAGAGGAGCCCTATGTTATTGCTTTGATTAAGCCAACTTTGAGCAGTGCAAAGGGGATTGATAAATAGAGGTCTGTTTCTAAAGGTCTGTTTCTATTGATTTATTGACTGTTTTTTCAAGCCATTAACAGTCAAAATTGCTGTAGTGCTACTTAGTAATAGAGAAGAACTCTGTATGGATCACATTAGGTTTATACAGTAATTTGGAAAGAGTCACCTGGTTAATTCTGGGTCTCCTGTTCAGAGTATGTACTTCCTTGCAGGATTCTGCATGCAGAAGGATTCAAAGGCTTGAGAAAAAAGAAATGGAGATAAATCTGGAGGCTTTGAATAGATGGCAGACCTGTCAAGTTAAACAAAGTTTTATTTCCTTTGTGTGTTAGATAACCTGGTAACTTTCCATTCAACAAATTGGCTATGCAGAATATTAACTGTAGGCAGTGTGATCAAATTCCAAACTTTTAGGATTAAGTTCTCCAAATGAATTGCTCATTTAAAATTAATTTTAGATTCTGCAGACCCAGAATTCTGCCTCTTGAGAAAGAAGCCGAATCATTTAGAAGTGAACAGTGACAGTGGGGCTGTAACTTTTTGAGAGAGGCAAAAGTAATTTGAGTTGGATGGATGCAGTGGAGTGCCTGGGTACAACTGTATCCTGAAACAATACTAGGGTTTGCTTTTCCTTTATTTGCCTGGCAACAGCAGGGATTTATGTTATTTTTTCCTTTCCTCTCATTGTTAACAAGGAAAACCTTGAATGTCCAAATGGAAAGCTTTTTAGGCTTTGTATGTTGCTAGTTTTGCTCTTCCCCTATTTGATGTACTGTTGTAGTCTAATCTGAGAGCAGTCTTGCATTTCTGATGAGGAGCCAGAGCACTCAGCTGTTTTTCAAATTGGCAGGCGCTGGGTAACTTGTAGAGAAATTGAAGTGCTTGTTCTTGCTTACATGATTCATTGTTATTTTTCCCAGTCATTATGAATTGAAATAAGCCATCTGTTATAATAACAGTGCACCATGCACCAAGAAGTGTGGCTTTACCTAGGAACAGAAACAAACGTCACATAAAAATGAATTTGGGAATCCACATATACATCCAAATTAGATAGCTCAATAATAGCAGCAATGGATATGTACATAAAACTTGTTTTGTGGGAATATTTACTGTTGTTTTCAAAGTGAGACACAGTAGGCTGATACCATTTGAAATGGATAAAACAATCTATTTGCTTAAAAAGAATAGATTTCATTCACTGTCCTTCAATATTAAATCTATGACTAATGAGGCAAGTCAATCTGAAACTGGATACCAAGTAGGTTTTTCCTCATCATTTCAGGTCAGTATTAAAATAAATTCTGAATCAGATTGACAAAAAATGAAAAGCACTAAAAATATCTAAAGCCTTCTGAACTGCAAAGGTTCCATTTTTTTTCAACTGCACATTAAAAGTAATTTGCAAACCAAATTGCTGTGTCTGTGCTAACAGATCTTAACTGTCCTGCAGAGCTCAGTTGATGGCTCAGTCTTTGGTGTTTTTTTTCTTGCTGCCTTGTCTGTTCTTTGAAATGTCTCGACACTAAAATAGGGCTAAGAATCTTATCCCTGTGGTATTTTTTTCTCACTTTTTAGAAATATGTGCATGATCATATTTTATAAGGAAAAGTTTAAAAGTGTGTTCTAAAGATGCAGTTTGCACAAGTGCTATCGGCTGTTGCTATGCTGGATCCTGTATTCCCAATGCTGTTTTTCCATTGTTTCTTCATGTCTATCTTTACCTTTATTCTTCAAATTTAAGTACAATTCTATAGGTCAGAATCAGCATTTGTTTTGTGTTGATGAAGTGAACCAACAGTTTAAAGCTCTATCTCTACATATAAATAGAAAAACCCTGCCGTGGTTGGAAGTTGTCTACCATCAAATCTCTTTGGGTACCTGCCCTCTCAGGAAAACTTTTTTAGCTCTGTGTGAGGAATTCACACACCAACAGATGGTGTGGTGGAGCTGGGTCAAAACACACAGCTCAACTGGCAGGCAGCCCAACTCAGCTCTCAAATGTAACAAAAGCACCAAAAGGATACAACTGGAATTTAAAATCGTATGCTTAAGGAATTGTAGTCAGGTTCAAGAAGACTGGGTCGTACTGTCCCATTGAAGATCTGAAGATTTTACCCACCCTCCTCAGCTTTTATACATGGCCTACAGAGTATTAGAAAATGTGCTATGGGGTCAGTTATTCCTCTGGCTAAGTGGATATTAATCCATGCCTTTCTCATTTCTTAAGTAAGATAAAGCCTGAAACTAAACTTTCAACTGCAGGTATATTATGAAATGTAAATGTTCCCTAAATGATGTACAAAAGATTACCCTAAAATTCTGCAGCAGAGCCAGTAAGCACACAAGATAAACACAAGACTTACATTTTCTCTCTCATGCTCAGATTTGTCATTTAAAACAATGGAAGTTTTATTTTTTCCCTTGAATTCACTGAAAAAAAGACCCACTTATACATTTCTGTAGGACCTTTAGGTTTTGGGTGTTTCTTGAATACTGGATTTACCAGTTCTGTTTTTATCCTTGAGAAATAACAGATGACAACATGAGTTCAGTAATAGGAGATAGTCCTTGTCATAAGCTACAGCTGGAATCTGAGTGCTGTACCCTGGAAGAGATTGTGCTGCAAACCAAAGAACAGCTCTGGATCCTTATCAAGTTATGCCAGATCATCCTATAAACTTGAGAGAAAGTACCATAATGTACTGTATACTATCTGCAAAGATCCACTTCACAGTTCTCATCTGCAGATATTTCTTTACTACTAAATTTTAGGTTGATAAATCAGTTAACAGCCTTCTTCCTCAATATTTACTTGAGAATGGAAAATAGTTGACTGGAGTATTGAAAGGATGAGATGTGCAAAGTGCTTGAGTATCTGTTGGAAAGAACTTATGATTACATAGACAAATAGGTGACATTTTCCCTGGAAAATTATTTAGTAACCATATATTGAATTACCCCCAGGTTAATTCACACACACATAGGCATATATAAATCCTTAAGGGCGAGAATGAGAACCACTCACACAGAGCATGCCCCAAGCCAGAATAGTCTCAGACATGGTGACCCACCTGATAAATAGCAAGCCAGACTTTGAGACCTGTAACCAAATTCTGCTCCTGAGACTGAAAGCAGACTGTGGGGGTTGTTGTCAGTTGTAGGGCTTCTCTTCAGATGCTGCTAACACTGGGTAATGTGAAAATATGTCAGTGATCCCTCAAATGTGCACTACTATCTACACATAAATGCATTCCATGTCCTCTAGACCCACAGACATTAATAGAAATCCTTGGAATGGAAAGGGTACCTTAGCAGGGCATTGCTGTTGTAGCTCACTGTAGCTATCACACTGTTATCTCAGACATTCATTTTCTAGCCTTGTTCAGCTCCAGTAATAATGTGTCATCTAAGACTCCTGGCTCTTAATTAGAAATCATCTGCTATTCTTCACCCCACTCTGTTATGTCCTGCTGTGACTTTACTGTCAGTCTGCTCTTCCCTGTGATATGGTACAAGGTGGGAGAGCACAGGGGTTAATGCAATTATTTACATATGGTAATACAGTGTATAGCAGGGAATTAATAAAACAGTTTGCAGCATTTCAGAGCTAAAAAGAATTTAGACACTGTCTCATCACTGATTTTCCAAGTGAAGTGTGCTGCATTTAGCTTTTAAACTTCATGCTCCCTGAACAATTCCAATGCCACTTTTTTTTTGAGAATAATGTGCAATCAGGCTGCATTTGGAGGCATTTAAAGATGGTAGATGTAAAAAATTATTCATTTAGAGTTTTCTGTGTGAATTTCACATCTTGTTTTTGAAACCAGGCATACAGAATTATCTCCCCTTATAGTTTCACCCCTCTTTATACTTTACATTTCTCCAAAGTGGTTGCAATACAAACCCAAAGCAAGAATAAAGTATGGTTGCCCTTTTGAAAATAACTGCAAGTACTAAGTGTTGAGTGGGTCTTTATGGAGAATCCAGACCTATTGAAGTAAGAGAGGAAAATTGACTTGACTTGCAGGAGGCCAGAATGCCACCCACAGAGGTGCCTGATTGCCAGAGAGGATTGGGTATCTGCTGTCTGAAAATCGCTGCAGTCTCTAACATTGGTCAGTCAAAAAACAAGACACTGAAATAACCAAAATGGTGTCCCTTTAAGAGCACTAAACAAGGGTGATTAACACCAGCTGCAGGAACTGCACACAGGATTTTCCATGTACAATACGCATTGTTTTCTTTATATTTACAGCTATACTTTTGATGAATCTTTGATTAGGAATATAAATATTTATGCATAATAATAATTTTAATAGGCAATTAGTCATTATTTAAATATTTTCATAATTGCTTAGTTCACAAACACGAGCACTAAAAAATAACACCTGATAATATTATACCATTATTGCTAATGACACCACATCCACAGACAGATTCATGTTCTTTCTAATATTGTTCATTTAAAATCTATCAGATTGCAACTGAAATATAGAGACATAACATCTTGATGGCAGGGGATGAATCCCAGAGCTCCGAGCATGTCCTTATCAGTTACAAGCACCAGGCAATATAGGAAAAACAGATAGGAGAGACAGCCATTAGCTTTTAAAGGCTATTTTCCAAATGCAGGGGAATATGAGGATAGAAACATATTCCATGACAGACTTGGTATTAAGGATGATGTTTTACTAAGTATTTAAGACTTTGAGAGTCTATGTGGTGGTATCTCAGTATGGAAAACCCGATTGAGGTCAGGATGAAATTGCACTGACTTAGATATCATTAGAAAATATTGGGAGCAATTTGCTCCCCAGCTGTCCCCCAAGTGGCTAATTCTACTTCCAACTGAGAATCCCAAAGCAGATTCTCAAAGCAGTGAAAATATCAATATTATCATCTCAAGCCATCCTGGAGATGTTCCTGTTCCAAGTGTGAGACTGAATCTGCCTCACCAGTTTGTTCAGGCTTTGTTTGGTGTAGAATCATAGAACAGTTTGGGCTGGAAGAACCTTTAAAGAAAATTTACTCCAACCTACCTGCAATGAGCAGGGACATTTTCTACTAGATCAGGTTACTCAGAGCCCTGTCCAATGGACCTTAAATGGTTCCAGGCATGTGGGATCCATCACCTCTCTGGGCAACCTGTGCCAGTGTTTCATCATCCTTACAGTAAAAAGTTTCCTCCTTATGTCTAGTTTGATCTCTTTTAATTTAAAACCACTACGCCTTAGCCTATAACAAGGCCCTACTAAAAAGTTTGTACTGTTTCTACTTATAAGCCCCTTTTAAGCATTAAAAGGCTGTAATAAGGCCTCCCTGGAGCCTTGTCTTCTCCAGGCTAAACAATTCCTTCTCTCTCAGCCTGCCCTCATGGGAGGGATGCTCCAGCCCTCTGATCATCTTGATGACCCACTCCAACAGGTCCATGCCTTCCTTTGCTGAGGAGCCAGAGCTGGGTGCAGCACTGCAGGTCGGGTTTCAGGAGAGTGGAGTAGAGGGGCAGCATCACCTTTCTTGACCTGCTGTGCTTTTGACACAGCTCAGGATAAGGCTGGATTTCCAGGCTGCAAGGGCTGTTGACTCCAGGGCCCTTGTGGGTCTCCTCCAGCTCAGGATATTCTATGATTCTCTGCCCAACTTTTCATCCACCAGTACCCCCAAGTTCTTGGCAGTTCTGCTCTCAGTTTCTCATTCCCCAGTCAGTATTGACTCCCGGGGCTGCCCCGACCCAGGTGCAGCATTTGGTCTTGTTGTACCTCATGAGTGCCCTGGCACTACAGACCAGACCTGACTTCCAAGTACAGGACCACCTTCTCTGCAGATTTAAAAATCCATCAAGAGGACCCTGGCTGAGTACATTCAGCAGCAAGTGGCTCTCTGCACCAGAAAAGTCCTCCTTGCAATGCCCTGACAGGTGATGCTGTACCTTGGGAATGGCTGAGTGGTGGCAGGGGAAGAGAGAGAGTTCTTTAACAAGACTTTATCTATTGGATCAGGTCATAAGATTTTTTGCACACTGGAATTTGAGTGCATACTAATGGTAATGAGTTCCCCTGGACATATAATTTCATAATTTCATCTTCTTGAGCTTGATTGTGTCATATCTTGAATTAATAAATATCAAAACTGTGAGAACGACAGAAATAACATTGCCAATTTAGATCAGAATTAATATTCCCCTGAAAAGAGTCCAAAGCAAACAATTTATGCTGTGTTCAGAAACCTGTCAGAAAGAGGTTGGAATGTGCATTACTCCTTAACAGAAGTGACTGCAGACTTTATCCATCATAGTCTAGTCCAGGAATGCTGAAGTCACAAGAATTTATGGGAAGGGAAGAAGGGACCTATAGGCATACATGAGCAGAGGCAGGAATCCATTTTTCACTGGAGGCAATACAGTTACTTAAACTAAGAAAACAAGCAATAAACAAAGCCAGACAGTGACAGCTATTAAAGTTCTGAATCATTACCATTCTGAATCATTACCATTCTGAATGCAGAATAAATAACTAGTATTATTTAGTATGCAGAATAAGCAATAGTTAGGTATTTGTGAGTTTAATCAGTGATGGTGGAGCAGAGGAACAGCATCTTGGTTCTGAGCCATGCAAGATATGGCAAGAGACACCAGGCAAAATCCCAGCCCAAATGAAATTAATGAGACTTCTACCAGTGATTTCAGCAGGATTAGGATTTATTGCCCTTTTTTTCTCACTAATAGTCATGCACTGTAATTTAATTTCTCAGCAGTCAAATACTGTCATTTATAGCATATCTTGTCACATTTGTATGGGATGGCCACTCTATACTCACAGTAAAGTTAAATGACATGAGTATTGAAAAATGTGAGCCATCCTTATACATTAAACAGCTCCTTAGGAGTACAGAACTAAAGCTAGACCAGGGAATTTATCTGCAGTCTGCCTTCACTGAGAAGTTCCAATCATCTACTCTAAATGTTGGCATAACCATATATCTCCTCCTCCTTTTAGCTCAGATTTGTAAATGCAATGAAATCTTCCATGGTTTACTCTGAGAATGGAGAATTACTCTGCTTCCATGGTGGTGTAATTGCTCTATAATAGCTAATAATTATACATCTGCAATATCATAAGCACAGTGTTGTAAAATCCAGTGCAAACAATTAGGTCTTCTGTTATATCTCAGAAAATTATATCAGAAATGGGATGGGGATCAGTCAGTCGTGTAGACAGATGCTATTTTGCATTTGGTAATGTGGTGCAGATAGCTTTTCTAACCCTTTAGAGTCTCCAGCAGTTGTTTTAGGAGGTCTGTCAAAAGCACTGCAAAAGCTACCTACAGCTTTGACATAAAAAGCAAAGAAAAATAGTGAGAAGAAAACTGAATGGGGGAAAGCAGATTTCCTTGGAAAACAGATGACACATATTTGCTTGTGTGTTTTGTACTTTCAATTTCGTTGCTTTAAAGCACAGTACTGGAATTTGAGCCCTGCTGCCCTTTGGGGACTCTGACATCGAGGAGGTCCTATGGGATGTGCTGTGTGCTCACATCCTGGGCTACACTGGTTTGATTAAGGAGCAGCATTAAGGAAAACTTTTTATTAGAAAACTGAATTTAAATGTAGATTTTAACAATTAGGGTCAAAAAAAAAAGAAAAATAATACGTTTTGGGGAAGAATCAGGATTCTGAAAAATGTCCCACCTTCAGTGCACTGCTAAAGGCTCCCCTGCCAAAAGCACTGGTGGCTGTTGTGCCAAAATGGACTCAGCTCAGACTGCTGGTAAATCCTTTGCACCACTGTAATTTGGTTTGTAATCCTTTTCCACATGTACAGTAGCTACAGCCAGCTGTTGCAGATTCACATTGCCTGGGACCTGTAAGGTTCCCCCACCATTTATGTTGTTTACATAAACCATAGAATTATAGAATAATTTGGGTTGGAAAGGACTTTTAAAGGTCATCTCGTCCAATCCCCTGCATTGAGCAGTGACATCTTTAATCAGATCAAGTTTCTCAGAGCCCCAGAATCTCCAGAAGCTCAAGGCTCAGCTCTTCACAGGGAATAGATCTTTTCATCACTCTTTTTCTGAAGTGCTTTTTCCTTGTTTAGACGGTCAGAGGAGCTCCTAGCAGTCACAAAACAAAGTAAGATTTTGTGTGAATAATAATTGTCCAGGTAGCATTGCTCGACTTTAACATAATTATATATAATTATGACATCCTTCAATAGTTAAAGTCTCAGTAGATGATGGCACACTGGGCATGAAAGAAAATGTTTGCCTATGGAAAAAGAGATACATTCCCTTCAGCTCCTCTCCTGTTGTTGTTGTTGTGCAGAGGGTTAGGAAAAGAGTGGAGTTTTGTTTTTTTTTTCATTTATTTTCCTTTGCTGGCAGCCAAAAATAATGGTAAGACCTGAAACACAATGGGAGCTTAGGGAGAAAAAGTGACAACAAAGGAAAGAAGGACTGTAGAAAAATTATTGAGGAAATTCTATTGTGTGAGTGATGTTTAAAAGGGTGGATACAATCTGAACCTGGGTAAGGCTGCCCAGTGAGAAGGACTGACATGGGAAACATTGTGTGCACTGTCTAGATCAGCCTGTGCTGACGCAGTGGGACTGGAAACACAAGAATTGTAAATGTAGTCTCAGGTCTATGGGAATGGTACTAGGAAAATGTCATATACTGTTGGAATTATACCCTGATTGCAAAATCCCTTACTCTTTGAATACTTCTGAAAAAAAGAAAGGATATAGCCTTTATAGGCCTCAGAGGACAGCTGTAGGTTTAGGCTTTATTTTCTCCTTTGCCCTGGGGAAATTTCCTGTTGACTTTGGTTGACAGCTACACCACAGACCAAAATTCCTCATAAATCACGCTGTGAGTCAAAGGCATGCCTCTTCATTTGCAACCACCTTGGAGGACACCGCTCTTTCCACAGATACAAGTGCTGAGCAAAACAAGGTTCCAAATGGGACAAGCATGACCATCCTGCCTCTGAGGAGGATGAGTGAGGAGCAGAGACATCTTTCACTGAAGAGGATTCTTCCCTCTACTAGAAAAATCAGATGTTTCAAGGTCTGTCCCACTTCCTGAGCAGGTGTCATGCTATTTCTACAAAGCATCTGTCTAATTTTGAGTGAAAGATGAGCACTTAAACATATTTCTTCTCTTCACAATGCGGGAGGTTTCCCTTGGCACATGCAATCTCATTTCAGATAAACCATCTAGTTACTGGCTCAAAATTATTTTTGGGCAACTGATTTATAAACTGCTCTCTAGAAACCTTTTATATAATGCTGTATCTATTAGCACGAAAAGAAAAATTCTATCCTCCTACAAAGTTTTCCATTGTGAGCCTCTCTGGCTCCCACACATAAAGATACCTCCTTTTTAAAAAAATCATTTTGCTACACAACTTATTCTGAATTGATCTTCCAGTGCTGGGAGTCCTATAAAAGCAGTTGGAACATTAACATTAGACATTGCACCTTAAGTTCCTTTAAACAGGCTAATATTAAATTTTTTTTTGTGATAGAACTTCTCTGTAAGTGCCATCTCATTCACAGATCTGTCGTGCTGAGCCTTACCCCACCATGCAGGTGGGCTTGGCATAGGATTTGCCAGGTGGGTTTCTTAGGCTCAGGGCAGTCTGAACACCAGGTTGCTGTCAGGCTTAGCAGTTTGCACATATAGTGAAATTGAAGGGCAAGGTTTAGTGTTTGAAAAGTGGCCATTTGTGGTTCTGCAGGGTGTCCTGCCTGGCCTTCACGTGCTAGTCAAGGAGGATGTCAAACTCCTGTGTATCCCATGTCGCTCCTGCCCTTGCCAATATGATTTTCCAGAATGGTGCCCACACAGCAGCCACTGAATCCAGCCCTGACTGTGCATCTCCTCAAATCAATGAGGGCAAGTCACGGTTTTCCTTTACAAAGCTTGATGGTGTTTTTTATACCCTACATAATTAATCATCTATTGGTAACTACATTCTATTCATGTCTCTCCCATTTGCTTTGGCTCATTTTTTTATTTCATACTCTCAGAACTCTCCCAAACACTGGCAGATAAGCATCTGCAGGTTTCATATCTCTAAGTGATAGATATATTTACCTGTTTTCTCATTTTGAACCACAACACCAAAGATATCTTGTAGAGGCTTTGACACAGAGTGTTCTGCTCAGAGTGACAGGAGTAGTGCTAAGAAGCCACACTCAAGTTCTGATAAAAGCAGCCACTGACAATAATTACAGCTCACATTCTTAAGGCTTTTTATGGCATTTTTTAAGCCTAAAGCTGGTATTCCTGTTTTCTCTCCCTGCTACCTTTTTTGGAGAGGCAGCTGTAGCCCATGTTCAAATGCATTTGCTCTCCTATCCTTCCTTATTTAAAAGGACTTCATCACCTTCAGGTCAGATACGAAGTTACTTGTGTTCTACCTCTGCAGTCCTGACTCAGAAAAAGATACTAACGAGGGAAAAACTAAATAAAACCCAGAAACAGCAAGAAATAGCTATTAAGTGTTCTCCAGCAGTATCTCCAATTTTAATTCACTTCTAATTATTTCTCATCTTCGTCTTTCTTGACAACTTGTGTAATGAAATTCTTCAGAAATTGAAGCTTTTATTTTTGCCCTTTCATTTTGTCTATTTTTGAAAATCATGCATTGCAGAACAGAATATGTGCTAGTTAACAAGGATAATCATTTATCTTACTGTAATTGCACGTCATCACCCATTAGTCAGTAACAATGATTGGCAACGCAATTTTCTTTGCAATAAAACTAATTAATATTCACATAATTATCTGCTGTTCAGATGCCTCTAAAAGTAAAACTTGAGACTTTTTAGCAAGCAAGTCATTAAAAGGCAAAAAAATCATATGGAATGTTAAAAATGGTATTTGAATATATGAAAAATGAGTGCAAGCTGGCTTAGAATGACCATTTCCATTAGGAAATAAATAAAAGAAACAGTCTCCCCTTTTAGTTAGCTCTGATGGATTTCTTCTGAAGAATTAGCAGAGTAGTTTTAGCCAATCATAACAGCATAATATGTCAGGAAAAGAAGGAGATACGTTTATGATTTCTCAACAAGTGCACCTGACTTCACCCTTGAAATGGAGCACATTTTTTTAGCAGTGTATGTCAGGGCTTTCTCTATTGCATCATCCAAATCAATCGTGTGCTAAACTGTCTGAAAAAGTTCTTAAAGGTTTTGTGACTAATTCCCTCTTGCTTCTAAAATAGAAACATTATAAATATTAGTAGTAGCAGCTGACTGGGTGCCAAGACATCTGACAAACTGCAGTTATTTTTCACTTTCTTAAAATATAGAATTAATGGAATTATATAATTGTTCAAAAGTTAAGACCCCATATAAAAGAGTGCATGGAGTTTTTGGCACTTGTCAGATATTTTACTAACTTCCCACCAGATAATTTAGATGATGAAGATTATGCTCAAATGAGGAAAAATATTCCATTCTGTGAAAGACAAATCGTTTTTGAACAAAGTGCAGTAACATGTTAGAGGCTCACAATTCCAGTTTTGTGAATTCTTAAATGCATCCCTATGTATGATTAGGAATGTCTGATACAACCTTATCCTGTGAAATATTTAGATATATTAGAAAGAAGGTCAGAGAAAAATGAATCAATTCTAGCACTTAATCCACAGCAATTCACCTCTTTTTCAGAATTTTTTTTCAAACAGACCATATTCCCTTATATTCTGAACTTTTTTAAAGACAGTCTGTTAATGAAGAAGAAATATATTATTCATTTTCCTTCATTATAGTCAGTGAATTAGCTTACATGAATTATTGTAATGCAAATGAAGAATCACAAGGATTTCTCTTCCCAAGTCAGGGTTTCCAGCGTTAGTATTTTGGTCATATTGCCTAAGTTATTGCTCTATTGGGAATATAAACTATTACTCAGAGGGTTTATAGTATTAAGTAACTTCATCATCATCCAGAGAATATATTCTTTTTCTAAATTGATGAAGATAACCTTGCTCTTCATTCTCAGTTCCATCCTAACCAGCTACAGAAAGTGCCCTGCCAGAACCCACTTTGTTCAAAAAAGCACCCAGAAACTCATCCACAGAAAAGGAATTCCATGTGTAAAACCTCCAGCAAGATTTATGGCTTCCATAAGGAAATCAGGCGTCGTGTGGATGTGCTCACTGTAGATGGACTAACTCATCTCATTGTGACCCAATGCAAATTGAAAACGCTTGTTAGACACTTGGATCTCACAATTTCTTATGGAAAATCTGCCTGAATTTTGTTCACTTTGAGTGTTCACAAGGTATTATCCATATTAATAAGACACCTATCACATGGAGTAAATTCTGCTTTCGCCTTGACATGATTGAAACTCAAATAGATGAACAAAAGCTAAGAGAAGTAAACAAAATAGAATGAAAAATAACATAAGACAAAACACTATTTTTTACTTGTAAAGCTTTATGCTGCTAAGTTATTCAAATATTCCAGTAAACAAAACCCCCCAGACCACAAGCACCCATAAGAATGATAATGAATAGAGAATAAAAAGGAGAGAAATCAGGGTGAAACCAAACACTTGTTCAAAATTGATGTGCACATTGCAAACCTTGTTTTTCAGAATTCAGACAGCACATCTCTTTTGCCACACCATGGCACACCATGGCTCTGAAGCCCTACTTGCGTTACAAGTTTGCAAGGATACTGACCCATGATTTTCAGGGGGGCTAATAAAGGATTTTAGAGAAATGCTAACAGGTTGGTATATTTATTAAAGCCTTCCTTAGTACTTGATAAAGAAAAAACAAATTGTGAACAAGTTCCCAGTGGCTGAGGAGTTTGACATTTTAAGAAGCTTGTGTAGAAAATACAATTTATTAAATAACTGTATTGTTCTTCCATCTATTATGGTCTGACAAGGTTGATAACAATAAATGGTAGTCAAGAATGTAGAATAATTCAGAAACCAGGATGTGATCATCTGTTCAGGTGCCCACTGACAAAAGTCATCAGGTCTTTATGCACAGCAGCCAACCCTCCAAAATAGGCACTTACTCTCCAAGGCAACTTTATGCATATTGAATTTATCTCTAGCTTACAAACAGGTGTGCTTTATAACTTAGCAGCAAATGCAGCTTCTCTCCTCACCTTTAGTTTCCCTGACCCATGAATTTTAGTCTTTTGGTGTACTAGAACCCCAAATTTCCCAAACAGAGCCCTGGAGCCATAGAAAATGTAGCAAGACCCCATCTGTAAATCCAGGTTAAAAATGTTGTTTCTGTTTTATGTTGTTTTTTTTTTCCTAACAGTAAATGCAAGAAATCTGTTTCACTACAGATTCACTACAGCAAACACAAATATTTTCTGTGTTGCCGTATATTTAAATTCATTAAAAGGCACTCCTGTGAATATTTATAAATTTAAGCATGCAGAGAGACACACAAACAAAGTGTGCTACAATGTCACTTCTCTGCCAAGCTGTATTGCCATGAGTGGGTCACTTGCCAGAATGAAGTTCTGGAAGGAATTAGATGGTATAGTAGACAAAGCAGAAAGGAAGCTTTTGATCACGACTGCTCAATGTGTTACCCAGCAGAGCTGCTATTATGTTTCCTTGATAGCAAAGGAAACTATTAAATAATTTGCTGAACTCTTAGGTTATTGAAGCTGTTCCAGAGCCTAAAAGCATATTGGTACCTTTGGACTTGACGATTTAGATTGCTTTGTTCACTAAAATTGGAGAAGGGCTTTCATTCTTCGTGTGCATTGTGCACCAAAACTTTTTCAGCGTAGCTTGGTAGGTTTTGGTAAGTAGAAACAGATAGTGCCTTTGGGGTTTTCATTGGGGTTTTTATTGGGGTTTCCATTGCTCCTGGCAAATTGAAAACAAACATTGCCATCACTCATGTTAAATAATCATATTTCCAGAAAAATTATGGATGAAGTTCCTAAGGTATCTAGGAGCCTTAATGCTTTTGTTCTGAATGATGCCAGTGAAAGGAAACATCTTTTACTGGATGTCAATGGATTGATGAAAGCTTTGCAGACCCCTAAGAAACTCAGTCAAAGGAAAGAATCTGACAATAATAGAAGATAAATTTACTTAGTTATTGCAAGAGAAACAGCAGACTCTGGAATATGTTGGATGTGCTTGAAATGCTTGAAGACAATTTCTGTGTTCTGAAGCTTGCAAAACTTATTAGAATGGGTCAGTTTTGAATTGTTGAATTCCAACAGATGAAAAAGAATAGATTAAATTCAAATCATGGAGTGTAGGACTTCCAGTTCCATTGAAAGTTTTCTTATGTTAAAGTAATCAACTATAACTTCATTGCAAAATATTATTATAATTAACATTTTATTTTAAACAAGACATGCTATCTGTGAAATTAAAACACTATATTTTTTAGATTGTTTCTTATATTGCTTACACTTTTCTCCCACTCTCCCAATAAGCATATTTCAATGACTTGTGTTGCAAAGTGGGCAACCAAAATTTTTATTCACTGACTCCGAAGTAAATAGAAATATTCATTTGTTATTGTCTTAAACGTTTGGAAGTGAGGATGAAAATTGTAAGATAAAGAAGAAAAGTTATATTATGTCATACCAAAGACATGCCAACATACTTTTTCATCCTTTATCACAGCAAGAAGTCTAAGACTTAGGAAAGATTTTGTTTAAGGATGGGTGTTTTTTCCCAAGGTAGCCTCCAAAACCTTATGCATCAGGTACCCCCTGAGTCAGAAGTGATTATACATATTTAACATGCCTTAAGTATTATTTCCCATTGACTTGTTTCCTTTGGTTTCCATAACTTTTAGCACCCATAACGTACTGCAGCCAGGAGCTCTGCAGCTCCAACATGAGATGTAAGAAAAGCTGCTTTTCTGTCTTTTTTATTTTTTTTAAAACTGCTCACAGCTAATTGCACTTGATGTCTGCTAGTTTTGTACTGGAAGAGACATTGGAAAATCAATTCCTTTTTGCTTTTCCTAAGCCTAATTTTGCAGACCTCTATCAAATCCTCCTTCAGATGCCTTTTCTCCAGTAGGACAAGGCCTTGTCTACTCATCCAAAGTAAGAACAGTATCCAATATTCCTTTTCATCTTTGTTGCCCTTTGAGCCTTTTCGTAGAGGAGGATTAGAACTGCATGGCATGGGTTTATGCAGGACCATAAGTGTTTTCTACTTGTTCTCTATTCTTTCTCTAATAACTCTTAGTATGCTATTTTATTTTTTTCTCTCTTTCTGAGCTATGGAAATTACCTGAACTGCAAATCCTAGCCCCAGTCTCACTACCCAGCTACTTTGATCAACAGAGATCCCCTCCTTTTACATCCAGAAAAATTTTATATTCAAAAGAACCTTTTTTTTTTACCCATGTAGCTTACATAACATTTACCTAGATTGAATTGTATTTGTCCTTTTTTTTTCCCAGATCCACTTTTGGAGTATGCTTAGGCCAACCTTTGCAGCCACAATGTTTTGCTCTCACAACCTCAGAACTGTATTCTCAGCAAAATTCATCGGGTATATTTAGGAATTTCTTTTAAAAAACATTGGGTAGACTCCTAATTTGATGGTTTTATGTTACATTTAATGGCTTGTAGATCCCTTGATAATTCATAGTATATTTCTTGAAAATTTATCATCCTTGCTGTATCTGCCACTTTCTTGTTCTCAGATGCAGAAGTGGGTTTAAGGAACACTTTATACACCACTAGCAGATCTTCACTTTCTGGTCCTTGAACTCCTTTTGAAGTCTTAGGTAAGTGTTTATTGATGCAATTTGTCCCTGTTCAATTTTGTTGTTTGCTCTGTAAAACGTACTGACACCTCAGTTTGGTTTAGATCTTCAGTGAATGCCCAGTAATGAAGGGTTCCAGTGCAGAAACCTTCTCAAGCTCTTCCACAAGAGACATAAAAGCAGAAAATTAATTCGGTTTTCTGGTTTGCTCTTTTTTTCTCAGTGTTCCTTTTGTACCTTTATTATCTGTTGGATCTAGAGATCTTCTGGAAAACTTTTTACTCCTAATGTGTTTGAGGAACAATGTATTAAAAATATAAAAACTGCTTATAAATACTTTTCAATTGCAAGCTTTTTGTGGTCTGTCTTACCACATCTCTTACATCCACCTTGCCAACACCTGTATTCTATATTTTTCTCACCAGAAGAGAACCTTAGATTTTCTGAAAGCTTCTCAACTTGAATGACCTACCCTGCCTGGCAGTGTAGTCAGACCTTCTTTTTTCCCTTTCTCAGATCCTTTCAGAAAAGTGATGTGCATTTACTTTATGCCTTAAAATGTCATTGTGTTGCCTTCCTGAAGGCTGCAAAGATTTAACTCCAACACCTTCCTCTTAGAAGAACTTTAAGCCCAAGATTATGAAAATACTTCGAACTTTAAGAAAGTGCTTGTGACTATCATATCAATATACATTTATGAAAACAAATTCATTATGTGCCTTTATGGATGCTTGGAATTCAATAATCAGAGTAGTTTGGTTTGAAGGGTCAGTTTAGAACAGCTCTATACTTAAAATTGTGCTTATATCAGTGGTACCTCAACGTGTACACATTAAAGAAAAAATTTTTCCTCCTCAGTTGAATTTTGCATTGACCATTGCTCAATTATTTCAAAAAGTGAGGATTACAGCACATAATGCAGCAAGCTATTAACTGAAAGTTTCTCCCTCTCTATGTTATTTCTTGATAGTGCTGAGCCAGTTATGTTAATCCAGGAATAGGCAACAATCATACTTCCAGAATAGGCAACAATCATACTTCCAGAGTCTAGAAAACTTTGAACAGATGGAAATTTGATTTATAATATTTCCTCTAAAAAGTGAGAAACTTTGAATTAATTTTAGAAATTAGTATATTGAAAAATTAGAGCAGTTTAAGATTTGGGAAATGGCCATTCATTGTATCTCATATCGGGTTGAAGAGACTGACATCCAAGGTCCTGGTTCAAAGCACTCAGGGAAGGGTTGTGGTAAGCCCAGTGATGGATATCAGCACATTGGTTACTCAACAGAGCCCAATTGGCTCACCATAAACACCCAAGACTGGTCTGATCTTAGCAGTTTGATTAGCTGGATTAGTTGAGCTAGAAAGTTATCTTTACAACTGCTTATATGGTTCAGATGCTTTATTTCAACTTTGTTTAAAAAGTTTTGTGAGCTTTTTCATTGCTGTTTTCCCCCCATTGATCTTGATGCCTTTCATTTGTGAAAGTTTAGAAAAAGAAGATGGAGAACTTGGTTTCCAGAAAGGTTCTTCCCAAGACTCTTCTGTTTCCATCTTACATAAGTGCATGACTAAACAAATCATAAAAAGCTATAACATTGTTGAGGATAAAAGGAATGTAGATCCACACAACCATATCTCTTGTCATAGAAATTTCAACACTAAAAACAAGAGTGCCAAAATCAGCCTCAGAGCTCCCTCAATCAAACAGAAAGAGTGCAAATATATTTCTGCCAGTGGAGAAAATGTGTTTCTAAGAAGGCAAAGAGACGATTCAAAACCTCCAGAGAGGTTTGTGGCTAAATACCAACATTTTTCTTGGAAAATATATTCCATAGCAGAACAACCATTTGTCTTAACACCCCATGGCTGCCTGCAAACAAAGCGTTCTGCCAATGGCTGGCACAAACTTCAAGCTGCAGCCAGAAATCAAGCTGGTCCTTTTTATTCTTTCCTGGTTTGCTATTTTTTTCAATCTCTCAAGGGCACATCTCATAGCCTGGATGAGAACACAGAGAAAAGCAGATGGCAACACCATTTGCAGTCTGTGTGACAGCAGAGGATGCCAAGATGCTGATTAATGTCCTCATCCCCTCACAAATATTTGTTAACTCAACTCTACTCGATTGCATAGTGTTATCTGAAGACCCAGAACAGGAAAAACACCTCTCTAAAGACTAAAGGCATGATCCCAAAAGGATCTGCAGGCTATGTTCAGTGTTGTGCACCCCAAAAACCTCACTGCAATAGGAAAATGTTGGTGAAGATCACAGGCTACTGTGCCGCTTGGGAATTAGAAGGGGGGTTATAACACCTTCACACACTTCTACTCCAGAATATAGCTTGTGAGGAGAGGATACAAAGAGGTCATTCATCCATTTTGCTGCTAGGGAGGCCTTTTTCCCCCAAAATTTGTCAAACTTCCAGACCAGGGCCCTCTGAGCACGTTTCTAACTTCTCCAGAGAAGTCTGGGTGGGATTGGCTGCATTCTGTCACAGAGACAGTGGGAGAGCTGGTGTCACAGGGGCCTGGATAGGAAGAAATGCAACCCAGTGAGCAGTGATCTCACACAAAAGCTGGCATCAGCAAAATACTGGATGTTAGAAACCTAATGGTTACTATGGAGTTTGGCACACAGAGGAAGGGTTCTTTGCCTGGTTTATAGGACAGAGACATCTATTGCAAGATGTACCTTTCTGCTTCAATTAATAACATAGATCCTCTCGATAAATATAGACCTCTTCAGTGGATGTCCTCTCCATCTAGTGCCCATTTTTACATATTACCCAAAAGGGATGAAAATAATGAATATCCTCTGAGCCACCAGTTCAGCCCCGGTGCAGCAGGACAACCAAAGTGTAAGAGGTAATGACACGTGTTTAGATAAGCTTTTCACACAATGTGTGATCCCAGAGTAAGCACAAATCCCTCATAAGATAAAGGGTATGGGATTTGCTAGGTTAAATTGGCCAATAACCGCTGCTTCAGAGAAGTGGGAAGAAATAAAAAAGAGAATGAGCAAGAAAACCATTTTACTACTTCGGCCCATGAATAGAGTGATGTGCATGAGGAAGATCCCCACAGAGAAACAGGGTTATATTACTAATGCTGTCGTGATTAGCATTAGGATCTGATTTTCTTATGCTTTCATAGGGCAGAGTTTCCAGAAGCACCACACTATACTCTGTGGTGAAGGGCAATGCAGGAATGTCTGCTCTTGTATCCAGCTGGTAAAATCTTCCTGTCCAGGAGGTTCTGCGTTGCTACAATCCAAGTGTGGTGCCATGGGAGGGCACTTGGCAGCATGTTAGAGTGCCTGTTGGGAGGTAGTGGTCCCTGTCTTTCAAAGCAATATTGCTCTTCTTCCAGGGAAAACCATGTAGGCTCAATGTTATATTAAAAAGACTTCCACTGATTGGTTTTGTAATAACTTTCTCCCTGAAGGAGATGGTCCAAGCTTCTCGGGATAACACTTCTCATGAAGCTGCCTCTTAAAACTTTCCCTGTAAGGTACTTAACTATGGAACAAAAGCAGAACCAAATACCCTACAATCTTCTTGTTGTGTTTAGCTCTGCATTTAATGTTTTTACTTTTGCTTCTCACAAATCTACCTGCAGTGTTTTTAATGGTACTTTTATCGCATACTTGGTATCATTTTGTATGGTTGAGAAATTAGGACAAATTGCCATTTAAAGTAGTCTCTCATGACTGACAGAAACTGCATTTTTGTGTCTTGTAACCCAGGGACCAAATGAAGTTCTAGTCGTAAGATGATTCATTTTTTTTTAGGAAGTTTGCTTTTGTTCCTACTTTTCCTCAGTGCTGTACAAATGTCATTTGATGATTTCTCCCATCAGAAGGAGGAAAAAAGACCAGAATAGCCAGAGTATCTGCATAATTTCTGTCTGGGTAAAATTCACTTGTGAGGAAATCAGCAGCACTAAAAAAAAGGCATTCAGACATCAGAACATGATCACTGGGGACCTGCTGTGATATTTTAGCGCCTCTAAACCACTGATCCCAAAACTCCTTCTGGTTCATACAGGCACTGTGATCATGGACATTCTAGAAGGGACTGGAAGAAAGTCTTCTAGTGAGTGGTGTGTCCACTGACTAGATTTTCATGCTGTTTTTCTCTTCTTGCAGGGAGAATTTAATCAGTTGATCTTTACCATGTCCTACTCTTCCAGAGAATTTGGTTTCCACTTTTTAGTCAGTCAGATCCTGTCACTTTCTGGTATCTGTAGTCTACCAGCATCATGAATTCTAGATTGTTCCTATCCCTCTCATAATTGATTTTTATTCATAGCTGATTTTTATGTTTTCACCTCTCATACATGACTTGTATCATGTTTTCATCACAAGGCGTGCTTAAATCTCCATCATTCTTCTGCATCCTGCCTACTGTCTTCTCACATTCTTAATAGCTGGCTTGAAGATAAAATTATCAAATGTATGATGTGGCCTTATTCCCCTCTTTTGCCTATTTTTCATTTCTCCTTTCTTCCCTGTCGACTCTGATTGAAAAATACCATCCAACCTCTGCACTTATTGCATTTCATCACATCTGCTGACCATTCTTTCATTCACTGCCACGTTACTGCTGCCCTAAGTTCCTCGTTTACAACAGTTATTGTTTTTCCTATCTTCATTGTACAGTTCTGTTCTGGTATTTTCTACTAAAAACAAACAATCTCACACTTTAGCCCATTTGCTTCTGTAGAGACCAATTTACCTTCCCGTTCTCATTTATCTTTATTCTTATTTACCATGCTGTTTTCAATTCTCTCAATTCCATGCTCAGACCTGTTAGTTCTGCCTAGTATCCTTTGCACTCAATCAATTCAAAGCACTCATGCCAAAATTTTTAATGGCCTATTCTTAGCCAAGTCCCAGAACCTGTACTCTGTCTTCATCTCTGTGACCTGACAGCTGCCTTCAATACTGCCACCATTCTCTTTTTCTTGAAATATTGCCTTTCCCTGATGATTCAATTTTCTCCTAGTTCTCCTCCAAGCTATTTATTCACTCATTTTTTCTCCACAGGATTCCCTTTTTAATTCCACAAACAAACCCATTCTTTTACTCTATGATTACATGATCTACATCTCCATTCCATATGTCTGTCTTCTGTTAAAAAATAAAATTTCTACCAGTAGTTTTGTGGTTTAATGATGTGTAGTCACCTGAGGTCCACCTGAACGTAATGAGGCAGGTTTTGTGTACAGACCCTCCTTTTGTTCTTTCCACAGTGCCTTCCAGTAAGGGATCCTCATCCCTGAGGAAGTTCTTATTATGGAAATTGGGACAATGGAAGAGGGGGTTAACCACAAAACTTCAGTTTGAGGATTGTGTGCAATCTGGTGACCAGACCCTTTTGAGGGACATTTTCAATTAAGCATCTTTTGGGGAGCAAAGCTTGTAAATGTCTTGCTGTTTGCATCTTCCATAAAAATTTCACAAAAGATGGTGCATCTTTGGCATCTCTGTACTACCGTGTGTATGCAGCTCTTCTGAGAGGCATTTCTATTATGAATTTTCTTGTATGAGACTGTAGCAGTCATCGGTTTGAGAAGTGAGGTCAGTTTGGGTTATTTATCATGCACAATAAAACAATATACCTGTTTGGCGTTATTTTTTCCTTTCTTCTGCTTTACGTTTTTATTAGAAAAAATTGTACTTGCATCATAGCAGAAATATGAACTAAGATATAAAATTATCCAGAGAGAAGAAATTACAGCCTAAACCCATGAGAGGCATGTGATTTTACTGTGTTCCTTTGTTTGAATGACCTCTTGCAGACAAACTCAAGGGTCATTATTGTGGAAACATTCAGGCAAAAGTGATGTCACCAGAAATCATTTTAATGGAGCCTCATCTTTACATCTTATTGATTTATATGCTAAGTATGAAGGGAAATCAATAAGCAGAATCATTTTCACGTTTTAAACATACACAGTAGCCAAAAAACATTGTCCGGTGCAGACATGAATCATTGGAAAGAAAAATCACAGCTGTTGATAGGCATGAAAACATTTCTTTATATTAAGAAGGTGACTGTCATGTATTACCTACCAGCTTTTATTTGATGTATTTGTACTACAGGTGAATTTCACAAAGTGACAGTAGGGATAAAAATACTGAGGTTTTCCAAATTATAACAGGAGATCTATAGAGGAAAGCAGGGTGGAAGCAAGGCCAGGTAGCCTGGGAGGAATGCAGAGAATTTGTCCAAGCAGGCGTGCGTTAGGTTAGAAAATTACAGCTCTTGTAGAATTAAATACAGTCAGAGATGTCAAGGGAAAAATAAGAACTTCTGTAGGTGTCAGTGATCAAGGGAAGAATAGGGAAAATGTAGGCCCTGTCCAGGATCAAACAAGAGAATACAGTCACCTGGACTATGGAGAAGGCTGAAGGAGGTTACAACTATATGATCTTTAAGGTCCCTTCCAACCCAAATCACTCTGTGATTCTCTAATTTCAACTAAATCAATAAAGATTAATTAATCATAATGTCATAGCATAATTTAGGTTGTAAAAGATCTTTAAGATTATTAAGTCCAACCATGTTTGCTTACTGAAACAGAAGACCTCAACTGGATTATTTGCTGCTTTTAAATTGGGACCATCATTCCATAAACTGCTGATGGAGAGAAGATAGCTCTAGAATACTAATAGAGACAACCCAATTTAGAAGCATACTCACCATGGGTTATTTAGGGACAGTAATAGGAAGGGTCCTTGATAGCATCTGTGTTGCGCTTTCACCTCCACCTGACCACTTCAGCGGCATTGCATTCACATTACAATAGAGAGCTGCAAAATAAACCAAATCACTAATTATCCCATACACTCATTTAACTCCAAGACAATGGTGTAAATTTAAATTTTGATTTTTTTTTTATTTGAATGGAAAGTGCTTAATGGCTCCTACCATTTCTCCCTTCCAGGGCTAATTTTGATGTAGTAATCAGTGGCAGTAATGCTTCTGAGAAACAATAGACACACTGGTTTTCCAGGTGAATTACAATACATTGGAAGGTGAAATAAGGTGTGTTATGTTTTATGGAAAATATAAGGTAAATGTTTGCTTTCGGTGCAGTGCTTTGTCTGATTATCTTTGAAGGTTATGTTATTGTAGTTTGATTATTTAATGATCAATATGAATCAAATTGCAATAAATTAAATGTGATTTTGTGTGTTGGGGCATTCTGATTATCAAAGGGTTAAATATGTTTCTAAAAAATATTTCTTCCATCAAACAAGAGACACATTTTTCAATGTTTTTAGATCATTCCCTTGTTGGGTCTGTACTTTATGACACCTCATAGAGGCTGAAGTTAGTTGCTTGTTACTTCACAAAGGTTAGATCTGTATAAGGTTCCTTAAGTAAGTCACAAAGAGCTGTTTTGCTACTGTAAGTATGCAAAAAACATTGGAAGTGTGTGACTAAGCTTCAACATTTCAACCCAGTCATTGACAAATTAATCTAGTCAGGCCAGATAGGGGGAAAAAGTAATTTTGGCCAACTGCCTCCCTTGGGTGCCCATTAGTTTTCATCAGTCAGTTCATAGAAACTGGTCTTCGTCTTACTTGTCACAGTTTAAATGAAAAGGAATAAAAATAAGGAAATTTTATTTACAAGGAATCACAGATTGAAACTTAGAAGCCATACTTTGGCTGCTTCATCCTGTGAATGAGCTGTCAGTTTGTCATCTCACACAGCCAAAGGTGACAGGGCTCTGCAGGGTTGACTGTGAAAGGAGCAACCTTCTACAGTAAAGTCATCAAATCTTTGGGCCAAAATATCCTAAAGATATCTGGAATTTGAAAAGAAACAGCAAATAAGGTCATGTCAAATTCTGTTATGTCATAATTTGATAAAATTATTTTTCTAAGAATCACTATTTTGTGTGCTGTTGAAGCCATGGATACATGAAAAAGCATCAAAAAATTTTCTAATGTTGGGAGAGAAATGTGATGGTTTCATTAAATTCAAGAGAGAACTCTTTTCCAAGAAACTCTTTGCTGACAAAAGGGTGTATTTGAATGCCATGTGTGCATGAGTCTCTCAGCAGACTCTTCCATCTCTGCAGCTTTTTCCATTCTCTAATCTCAGAGGATACAGGCTCTGAATTTGACCACCAACTTTTACCAGCAGGCTCAGCTCTAAGTAGTTTCTGTCACTTGCCAGAATAAAAGCATCCCATGTTTCCTCACAAACACTGACCTCCTCAGCAGCCTCCAGCTGTGCCTGCTTATGCCATGCAGAGGATGAAAACAACGCTTGCTCCTTCTCTGTCTGCATAAACTCTTTACTTCAATTATGCTCATCTGGCAGATGAAACACCTTGCTAATTCAAAAAAAGAATATTTACATGAAGGGCATAGCTTCCTCAAGGCTTTCCAAACTAAATTAGTATTCAATTTAAATCTTTCTTCACCTCCTAATCTTTGAAAATCTAATCATGCATTTTTCCTTTCATTGCATTACCACATCAAAACAAAATTTGTTGTAGATACTTATTATTCAAAGTTCACAGTCTTTGCTCACAACAATATTATTTTGAACAGCCTTAGTTTCTAGAAAACTCATCTGCACACTCAATTTTTTTCATTTTATTTAAATATCTATGAATTTTTAATTTTGTTTTTGTTTTTGTTTGGGTTTTTGTTTTTTTTTTTTTTTTTGTTTTTTTTGGGTTTTTTTTTTTTTTTTTTTTTTGTTGTTGTTTTTTTTGGTTTTTTTTTTTTTTTTTTTTGGTAGAAGAATAATGAAACCTTTTTCAAATAAACTACCGATCAAGGACAATGTAAATTGGTCTAAGCAGATTGATTTCATCAGACAATTGTAAAATGCTCTCTGGGTATATTTACAACTCTTACATCTATCAGCTTCATGCAATCTTAATTGTATACCAAGTTCTGAAGAAAATTCAACAAGGTCAAACTCCAGTCAAAACTTTGAAGAGTATTTGAAATTATTAATTATATTTATTAGTTTTATAAGTATTTGGTAATTTTTTCTATTATGTAGACTCAAAAGATTCAGTCTTACAGAGGCTTTCAGCAGATATGCAGCAAGTCAGCAATGTTGCAATGATTGTTCCTGCTGTTAGTACAGAAATTAGTGGTGCTTTGTTCTGTCTGAACTGACCCAATAATAATTAGCCTGGGATTGTGGAGTAGCCCTTGAACTGAGCAATCTTGAAGAGAGAAGATATTCAACCCTGATCTGAGTGAGGGGTAGCAAGGGCAGGAGGCTGAGGACTGTGCAGCTCCAAAAGCTGCCTCAGGTCACCTGTCTTGTCTTAGCTCTGGATAAAATGTGAGACCTCAGCAGGCACTCTTTTCTTTCCTCCTTTTTTTCCAGCTAGCTGTGTTACCATGGACATGGAATCAACAACCTGGTTTGAAAGAATGTGTTATTGATCCCTGCTTTTCCCATAATCATCAACACTCCTCAACACTAACAAAGCTACCTGCAAAACCACAGAAAAATACTAGGAAAAAAGGCTCCTGAGGTTTATGACTGGCCATCTAGAGAGGAATATGGGCTCTGCCCTCAAAAAAGTGGTTCCTGACAAAAGCCCATTACCAGTCTTGACAATTTACAGTTTTCATATGTTCTAGATAAAAATCCTTTCAGCCTATCTTAGCTGATTTTTAATGTGCTTAACCTCAGAGATGGTCCTTTCTAAGTTATGCTCAGGGTTAGGGAAAGCAGAGCTGCCAGGATCATTTGACATCTAGGATGAAACCCAAAACTTACAGTGGAGACCTTTTTTCCATTTTTCCATTTGAGATGCCAGAATTTCTCCTTTCATATACAACAGAGAGTTTCTGGCAATGGAGTAACCAGTGCTGGTGGCAAAGCAGACCAAGGGGTTGGACATCACTGGAAATGTCAGCCCATAATTTTTAAAGTCTGTGAGAATTTGTAGGATTTTAACAGTGAAGTCATTAGGAAGCCTTTCACCAAGGAATAACTTTCAGGCAGTAGGACATGAGGAAAATCATGATCATAAAGCAAAGGAAAAAGAGGAGATTTTGCAACTTGGATCTTTGTTTGAAAGTACCTGAAGAAATAAACACATTTTCCCCAGACAGCTGTTTAAAATGGATTAGAGTACCTGCTTGCATTATTTATCTCATTCTGGGTGTCTGAGCTGATTGTGCCGTGTAACTCTTCAAAGCAGGAGAGGGAGGTTTGATTAAACGATGTGTGCCTAACTGCCTTTTTTTAACTCAGTGCCAACTGCACAGAAGAAGTAGCTGTGCAATCATCTCTACCTCTTCTCACCTCATCATTTATGAGCCATGGTTTACTTCAATTTCCATTTCTATTTCAGTCAGTCAGTCTTAAACAAACACAGCCTATTTTTCACTTTACATTTGGACACATGAATTATTTTACGGTATTTCAGTCTAGATTTATATCCTGAAAAGCCTTAGAAAATGTTACAAAGAAATTTCAAATCTCATATTTAGTTACAACTGACAAATTTTCAGGAAGATTACCATTTACTCCTATGTAAGAGAGATCAATTATGTCTATTTCTGTCTTTTCTTGGACTGTTTTTTTTTTTAACTAAAAAGAATCTAGCAAATTAATAAAACTAATTAATTCCTTCATGCACTAAATAGTACTTTTCAACAAAGAAGTAGCTTCATGAGGTCCCCCAGGAATTTCTCAGTTTTAGGTACTTATTTTTCCAAATAGCTGTGGATTATGTTAGACCCCTGTCCACTGTCTACTTCTGTCCAGTGTCTGCTGAAGGGAAAGGAAAGGTTCCTCTCTGTATTGGACAAAGTTGTCTGTATTTCACCAAAGAGCTGTCCAACAATGTGCTGTGAGAACAACCCCACATGCTGCCTCCTACCTGGCACACCAAATTACATGGACAGGCTTAAAGAAGCTCTGTGCTCTGTTTGCATCAAAACACTATTTGTCTGAAATAATGACATCAGTAAGAAGTCCTGCACTAAAAATGGTAGGTATTTAATAAAGTTAAAGGAAAGCTAACCAGGAAACCAGAAGTATTAGACAAAAAATGGCTTATGTAAAAACATCAACACATCAAGGATTTTTTTGTACATGATCAAGAGATGCTCCAATTTAAAAAATTGATTCATAGAGCAGGTACTTACAGTCTTTAAAGGACCCTAGTGAATTTATGCAGCCTCTAGTTAAAGACAAAGGCAAATTTAAACCTGAATGAAATTACAAAACAGTTAGAGATCTCCTAGTGACAACTTTGATAAAATATATGTCATAAAAATCAGTATTCTGAATATGAAATTGCTCTTATGTTGTGGTTCAGAAGTGTTTAGGGACACTTTAAATGGTTTCTAATCAATCTGAGCACTGGAATCCAGATGAATAGATTCCAAATCCAGATTCATGGGAGGACTTCCTAGAGCTTGCCATAATCCATTAGCAATGAAAATGAAGTTGAAAAACTCTTATGTAAGGTAATTGCTAAGGTTTTGTGTCATGGACCACCACCAAGATAATCAGCCTTCAGATGGAAGGTGTGATCAGACCTCTGTTTAAATCAGTGGAACCCTGTTGATTAACTGTGGTTAAGCATTTGGTGGCAGATTTTTTTCTCTTTGATTAATAGATGCAGGGGAAAATAATTGTGTAGTTTATGCAACTTGCTGCTACAGGAAGGTTTAAAAGTGATTTAGTGCAAGTGACCCATAGAGGGAGATTCATGCCTCTGAGTACTGTAGCAGCACACTTGGCAGAAGCTGCTTCTGTGGAACTTCAGAACTGGTGGGAAGAGCCCCAGGGCAATGCCCTCTGAACCTTCTCCCACCAATATCTGAACTCCTCGCCGGAGCTGTGGAGAAACCCCATATTTCCCTTGTGTCACCTGTATCCCCAGCCTCAGGTTCCATATAAGGTTATGCCCTGGAAGACTATATGGTCATGTCCTGGGAAGGTCTCTCTTCTCCTGCTCTCCACTGGTCACTTTGAACCAGGCGTCTTCCCATTGGGTATTCCCTGGTCCCACCTCCCTTTAAAAGACCCCTGCAGAGCTTCCTCACCCTCTCTTTCTCCTGGGTTAATCCAGGCACCTGGATGTCTCTGGACTTCCTCCCTGGACCCTCACAATGCAACACTGGATTTACAATAAAAAGGCAATTATCCCTGAGAAGAACCCTCTGTCACTTTTCATTCTCTCTGACGCCTTAACACCACGCCTGGGGTAACTCTCATTTCCAGAGGAGCCCACAGAAATAGGTCATCTGCAGTAGCAAGAACTCTGTGCTTTGGGAGAGTTGCAAAACCATCGCGACTTATCCCGGCAGGGATTTCCCTCCCATACAGGACGCTGTAGCTACCTCGGGAGCTCCAGTTTAATCATCTTTGGAGTACTCCAGGAGGCAAGATATGTCAGTGAGCTCTGAAGGAATGGTTGTACATGGCCTGGAGTTTGCTTTGGCAGTGAGGGGCACAATGAAAGCAGGCAAAGGTGGAGACCAAAAAACAGAATAAAGCTGAGCAATCTGTTTCTTTTCTCTCCTGCCTCTGGTTAAATGGCTACTAACACACATCTGTTAAGAAAGCCAGAAAAGGCAGTTGTTTTTGGAAGGGTATTTAAATTCCAGGTAAGAAAACCTGCCGAAGTATGAACAGGGCAGCAGTGGAGATGAAACAATGCAGAGTGTTGTGGTTTGGTGCAGCTGAAATGGAAAGTAAGGCCTCTCCATGCTTGTCTGAGTAAATATTAACAGATACAGAATTGTCTGTATATGCTGCAACAGTTTTAGACAACAGGATATTTAGAATAATATATTATAAATATATATAGAAAGAGAGTGACACCATCACTTTTGCTTATCAGCTGGGGTTCTGGCCAATATACTCATGCCAGCCATAAAAATGAGCAGGCTGCCTTCCTTTCCTAGCTGGAGCAGATGTGGGGAGTCTGACTGCCACTCCTTCCATGCTATTATCACAAACAGATAGCTATCAGAAAGTCAATCTCTTCCCAGCCTTGCAATGTGTCTACAGACTGTGATGGCACAGACATGATGCATATTTTAAGCTGCCTGTAGATTCCAGAATGAATGAGAGATTTAATATGGGGAAATGTTCACTGATAAAAGTGACTTATTTACCATGCCCACTCTGTGTGCTGCATTCCAAAAGGAGCAGATAAAAAAGAAGAAGTAATAACCAAAAAAAAAAAAAACGAATAGGTGGATTTACTCACATGTGATGTTGTCCGTCACCAGTATAATATTTGCCTCACTGCAGGACAGAAAACTAGGAGAAAGGGATAAAGATACCATATAAGCTGTTAAGCAGAACTTGGAGTAAGAAGAAATAATTCCTAGAGAGGGCACTAATGTTCATGAAGATCACCTGTAAAACAAACTGTCCTGTGTTTACAGGCACAATAATCATTTATGGGCTCTTTTCAGCATTAGCATATTTAACTGTGAAAACTCTGCATTTTTTATGTCCTATTAAAGATGCCTCAGAATTCTTCTTTAAGTTAAATACATGCCCCTAGAATCTGCTATAGCTGGGGTAAAGTGAGCAGCTCTCGAGGGCAGAGGACATTGGTCCTGCTGCCCTCCCACCTTGTCCCCGAGGAACCAAGCCCTGTCTTGCTCCTGCAGGTGACTTTCCTTGGCAAAGGTGAACTCCACCACCACTTCCAGCATCACTCCCCCAACAGCAGGAGAAGAACACACATGTCCAGAAATCTGCTTTGGACTGTGCCTTGTTCCTGCTGCACTCCTTTCTGTATCAAGACTTATCAAAGAGTACAGGAGCCTATTAGATAAGAGATGGAAATATTTGATGCCAGGTGTTAGGGAAAGGTTAGATATTTTATATCTTGGGATGTGTTACTAAAACCTTTGCTGTTATCACAAATAAGCTGAATTTGTGACTGTAAGCATGGTACCAAAATGCAACACAGATCACATAATCTTGTGTTCCAGCCAGACCACTTAGCAATGCACATAAAAATATCACATAAAAAGGAGTCTAATGCTTCAGATCTTTACAAATGTCTAACAAATAACAGTTTGAGAGAGAGGAAAAACATTATGCATAAAACATCATCAATATATGTTGCCTTATTCAAAGAACATATTTATGTATTTTAGACATTTGCATTTTACAGTTTACCATGAAATATTCTCTTTCCTTGGTTTCAGAGAAGAGGCAGACTGCTGGTGGAGCCAGAGAGAGAAGAATGTTTTCCCTTTCAAATGGCTTAGGCTGTTGTCTCCCACAGGGACAGAAATCAGCTGGGAGAAGGAGCAAAGTTTATTTATGCTTTGTCAGACTGCAGCAAAAGGGTGTGTATTCTTGGAAGCACTACTCTGTAGAGGTACAGTATTAGACATATGCCAGAGATATGCTTTGGGCTTGGCAACATGTTTAAAAATCACTTTTTAGCATGATCTCCCTGTCATTGTTTTGGGTTTTTTTTATTGTGAGTCTCAGTTGAATCCTTAATGTTGTCTTAACCCTTTCATTGGGGGAATGGGGGAAAGGGGGAAAGATTTGATTTAAAAGCAGTGGTAAATATTGTCACCACTTTAAAGTCCCAATTATGAAATTAAATTTTATGATAATTATAAATTCAGTGTATTTCTATAGATAAGTGGAGGAATCACCATCCCTGGAAGTGTTCAAAAAACATGCACTGTGGTCCTTACGGACATGGTTTTGGTAATGTTAGGTTAATTGTTGATCTTGATGATCTGGGAGGTCTTTTTCCACTTTAGTAATTCTATATAGCAAAATTATTTAAATATATAATTATATATGATATAATGATATTAGTTATTTAATATTTATATTTTATAAATTTAAAAGTGGTTAAAAGGAGGTCACATTGCATGCTGCCTTTTTAATTTTTGCATTAAAATAAAACAGACAAGTTGAAGTAAAATTTTTGGGAAGAGAGGGGTGAACATTGTTATGAGGAAGGAGACTATAACTGTCTGCTTTTAGATTAAATCAAAGAATAGGCTCATCATTTTTCCCTGTGGCAATTTAATTCACATTTTGCACTGTACAGGTGGAAGCATATTAATGTCAAATTACAGAAATCTAGTCATTGTAATGCAGTGAATAACTAATTCCATTGTTAAAATGTATCAGTGGTTCTCAGTCAAGGATAAATGATGTTGCCTTTTCTATGCATAAGGAAAAATCCTCAGTGCAGTCAGGAAACTGATGAAAGTTTAAGATACTCTGTCTTCTTAGAACTCAAATCCTCATCTGAATTGCTCATGCCCACTGCTCCTGTCAGCCAGACCTGTTAAAAAAGTAATTTGAAAAACTCACAAAGGACAGGTGCTGTTTCTCCATGTCATGCTGGCTGTTTTACTCCTTTGCCAGTACCCTGTGCTCACACCAATTTCCCTGTACATTTAGCAAAATGATCCTAACACCTCAGTGACTGTGGTGTCACTAAATCACAGATCCATAGGGTGGAGGGGGAGTGGAGCCTTTAAATAGACTAAGCGAATTGAACTACAAAATTTTATAGTCAATGAAAAAGCAAAGAAAAGTCCTAAAATCAGATTTTTTGATGCTTTTCTCCAATACTGGGGTTCAATACATTGTGCTGAGTAATACTCAGGCTCACAAAGACAACAGAAACTAAAACCCTCCTCTATTTCCTCTGCAAGGCAATAGCATTTGACTGAAGAAGGAGGGGAGGACAGTGGCAGAGGAAGCCAGCAAACTGATTTTACCTCCTGCATGTCATTCAAAAGTTATTTACCACTAGGCACAGCACAGCCCTTCAGACAGCCAAAGCAGCTGTTCCAGTCACCAAAGATATCTTTCCAAGGAGTTATTAATCTTTAAAAAGCTCCAGCCCTTGGGACCCATAAATATTTCTATTCTTGCTCTCATACTACTACACCTGCAATTATAAGAAGCTATATGCATTTATATTTTTAATCCCTGTGAGCTAATAGATGCTCTTGCTTCTTATTCTGAATCTCAATAGCCAGTAGGACTCTGTTCCTTCACATCACTGTCTTCTTGATAGTTTCCCAAAAGTTCTGATTGGACCACACAGAGAGAAACTGGAGAGCTGTTGAACAGGGTGCTTTGGTTGTACATGAGCACTGAACAACAAATTTTCTGGGCTACCTTAATAACTTGGCATCTGGGCTAGGTCAGTACCTTGAGATATGTTATTAACAGTGAAAAGAAATCCAAAGTAAATGGCAAATTTTCTATTTCTTATCAGTCTGCTTTTCCAATATTTATTTTCCCTTTATTCCATTCCTCCACTTTCTGAAGATATGCTGAAGGATATTTGGGCTTAGAAAAGCTTCACTATTGCTCAGTTGTCTTTGTGGGTACGTACAAGTGTAGGAGCAAAATAGCTCAGGAAAGTTTGCTGTTGCCATGGCAAATTCAAATAATTGATTTGTGAATTACTAAAAATTATTAAATATTTTTCCTTAAAAATTAGGCTGTAAGACAAAAGATGTTAAAGCATTGCCATATGACTGGAAATGGAGATAAAAACCTTCATCAAATAGTACAACTAGAGCTGATATTTCCATCTGTTCTGCTATGGAAAAGAAACTTGTTCAGGAGTGGAGGATTTGCTGCTTTTCAGGAAAAGATCAGGTAAGATCACAAAGGTATCTTGGAGGCTAATCTCACGGGTTGCTTTATTTATTCCTCCCTAACAATGCCAGGTCAAACCTGCTTAGTATAAAAGTCAGAAGTATAGGATGACGTTTCTGTCTTTGTTTTGACTTCCACCTCCACAAATTAAGCTGGGGTTTAAAAATCAGTCTGTTTCCTTTCTCCATTAAAGGTCTTCCACATGAGTCTGGCTGACTTTTATTCTCAAGGCAGAAATACAAGTAAAATATTGCAGATCCAAGAGCTAACAGTAATTCCCCCTCTTGCTGAGAGGACTCCCAGGACTTGTCCCTCACACAGGCTCCCTGATATCTGTCAGACTCTCCAACAGCAAAAGCAGCTCTCCATTATTTTAGTCTTTATTTGCTCAAATTGTAAAAACCTCAAAAAGACACTTTTTCTTACCCTGACTGGAGTTGTATGTGGTATAGTTTTTAATTACTGATGTAAGCAGTCTCTGAGGATACATTTACACATCTCAGGCAATGTACAGATATCCCCAGGTCTTCTGCATTCTGCTTTGCTATATGATAGTCACAATTCTCTATTAAATTTCTTGTCACTTTTCCTGTCACATTATTCTGCAGAAGTTCCTGTTTAAATTCAGCATGACTATTCATAGAAAATGGTACAGCTCAGCATAAGGAAAGAGTAGCAAACTTTGACAACAGTAATTAGAGTAGTCCATTTACTACTGCAATTTCAAGAAGCCTGTCTGCATTTCCTGGACACTGCTGTGCTGAGCTGTGCCATTTCACATATCTTACTTTCAGCAGGCTTCAGTAACTCCAAGACAGTCTTCATTTAGTAGTCTGGCTGTCAAGGGAAAAAACTCAGACATAACTCATGTGCAGAACAATTTATGTAGCAAAGCTGCAGTACAAATTGGAAACTCTTCAGTTGCCAGTGTTTGCATCTGTATATACCACCCACGTGCATATACACAAAATGCTTTCCACTGTATCTACTGTCCCTGTCTTGCCTTTTGATAAGGAATTTTGAAAACTGGCAAGAAAAATTTAATTCAGCTTCTATGTGATTCACCCTGAACATCATCCATCACACACTGTTCCTGCTGCAGGCTCAATCACCAGTGAAAGACCGTGGGATTTGACAAGGAATTTTTTTATATATTATTAATTTTGCATATTAGTCTTTCACAGCATAATGTGAAGAACAGGAGGGGCGGGGGAGGGAGGAAGATAACAAAGTTTTTTACACCTGTTAAATAGCTTGTCTTTCAAAATTAAAATGACCTTCCCAAACAAGCTCTGCAACTTCTCTGCTTAGGAATAATAGCTCAGTTGCACACCACAAGAAAATCAAGACATGCCTTCCCATGTGAATAAAGATGTGGTATTCATCCCCTGTGGATGGAAGAGGGGCTGGAGCCTAAATATGTAAGAGAAAATAAAATTGTGAAAATTGTCATCCTTCTATTTTATGTGATTTTAAATCCAACCCTGTACTTTGAAAGTCCAATGAATTCATAGACACGGCTGCACTATGGACATTCATATTCTTTCTCTTGCTCAACTGGTGCAAACTTTTCTGTTAAAAGAACTTTTCCATAAAAAATACGGGTACTACCCAAAGAAAATTGCTTTTTCATTTTTACTCTTTTCTTTTTTTTTTTTTTTTTTTTTTTAATATTAGTTTTTTAGTCCCAGTCCTCAGAGATTGTAGTCTGGCCTTTATTCATCATCCATCTCCAAAGTCACATAGCAATGACTGACAATAGGAGCAGTAATAAGGATAATGATAACATTTTAGTTTTACCTGATGGGATACGTTTTTCCCTAGAATTTTTATTGTTCCATGTCATAAGTGTCTATATTTCCATTCCTAAAGTAAGTATATTGCATAAGTATAATGTTGGCAGTTAATGTTTCTACAGGTTCTGTTTAAATTGATTTGTTAAAAGAACCAATATTATTTTAGTGTATTTTACCTTCTGGTACAACATCTCATGATATCCTATTAAACATTACAGTCTTAAGTATGCATCATTTAATGCAAATATTGCCACTTAGGGTGATGGGCACATTTTTAAGGAAGCATATATCAAAATGAAACCTGCATTCCTACAGCTATTACATTGCATTATCTCGACAAACAGAAAAACTGAAATTGTTTTTTTCCCATAGATTTGAAATGTGTTTTTTAAAAGTCCTGACAACTCTACAGAAAGTGGAGATCTTTTCCTCATTCTTATTTTAAAAATCAGGTTTTGCAAACACACACACACAAGCTCAGACAAATATTTTTTCATATTCCTGTTACACTTAGCAGAACTGCACTCATGTACCCTTTATCCCAACTTATTTGAATCAGTGTGGATATCCATGTCACTCCAGTGTCAATCTTTGCTCAGGATTGTCTGATTCTTGGGCAGGTCTTCTTGCTTGACTCAACTTTCCCATCCTTCAGCAAATTCTCCCCTTCATGGAAAGGGCCATGTTTTGGGGAAAGAGAGGGGAAATTGATGTAAGAGTTGCATCTGGACTTTAAAGGTGACCTTGCCACCTGCACTGTGAAATACAAGGGTTAAAATAAGTATTCCATGGAATTTTGATATTTATACTTCTAAAGTGGCATAATTTTTAAAATTCTGGGCCAAGGCTGTCTTAGATCATCAAACTTTTGAATCCCTGCATGAAAATAAAACTAACTTGGCACAAAAATAAAAATATTCCCAGATCTCAGAAATGTGATTGTTCATATTTCTGCAAGTGTTGTACTCACTGAAATACTCTCTCCCCTGTGGCAGTGGCTGTGATGGGCAGGGCCAGGAGGTGCAATCCTCACTAAATCCAGGGATCCAGAGCTGCACAAATCTGACTGTAATGGTTCATTTTCCAGTAGCCTTAGGATTTTAGCTTTTATATATTTCATATATTTGTAATCCTGCAATTCTTTAGTGTATAACTCTAAACTCCATGTAGAGTGTTCGTTACTATTTTTTCTCATTTTGGTCAGACAAAACAATTGCTCTCTAGGCCTGGGAATCAAGGACACCTTACTGTCTCAGGCCCTGAGAAATGTAAACAAAAGTGGGCAGGGTTGGGGGGAAAACTTCATTACCTGAAGTTGTAATTGGATGATTAACCCCCAATATGCAAATGTACCAAACTCAGAAAAGTATGTAAACCTGTGACCTTTCATCCATTCGGGTGAAGCCCCCAGGAAGGCTCTGTCTGCCCTAAATGTACCTGAAGGCCCTTCATAAATAAAACCGCTTTTTTAGTCTCCTAATTTCTTCTGGCTTCTGTTTGTAGGTAGTCCCTGATGAGGCATCAAGGTGACCAACATTCAGCTGGAATTTAGGGAGCTCTCTCATCTCACTGGAGATGAGAAATCCAGAAAGCTGTAGATGAGGTCATGAAGCATGTTTGCACCGTCTCAGGGAACATGATGGCCTCACACCTTTGTTCATAAACACCAACAGCGGACAGGTCACCCCCCTGTGGGTCTATACTCTGGGAGCCAGAGCTGACAGCTACTGAGAGTATCTGCTGAAGCAGTAGATTCAGGGTGGAAGGAAAGAAAATGAGCTGTTGGAAGATGAGAGCCATAGAAGGAATGAAAAACATCTTCATCAGAGATCCCCCAGAAGATGACTTTTGTAGGAGAACCTGCTTGGCATTTCAGTGCCAAGATGGATCACTTGGTTTGCTTCTTTCCAGGCACTTTGGCACTGGGGGCCTGCAACAGACTGGCTGCTGGTCATATGAAATTGGCTGATAGAAACCATATAGAAACCTGCTATCAGCTGGATGCTCAAGTAGAGGCAGGCCTGAGCCCGGAGATTGTACCCTTCAACCTCCATGTACACAAGGGCCACATGCATGTGCAAATCCAGACTGCACACAGGCACAACTTTTTGCCACCAGAAACTGTGGAAAGATTTTTTTATATATCCAGATTCACTGGTGATAAGAAATATCAAGACTGGGGCTGGGAAATCTTGCAGAATTTCAATAGATACACCTGGGTTCCTACAGGTGGTTATTCTTCCATTAACAACGATCAGAATCCAGTAATCCAGAGCCACAGGATAAAATGGAGAGCATCTTCCCTGGGGAACACTCCAACTCATGGTTCTGAATTTTCCAGGTGGCATGTCTGGAGCACAGAGGCTCAGCCACTGCCTGTCTGGGGGCCAGCCCAGACTCTGCAGCAGTGGAGCTTCCAGTGGCAGCATTTTGATCTTCCATTCACTTGACTGGACAGAGGGGAGAAAGGCTATAAATGCACGTTGTTTGGCCTCAAACAGCAAACCAAGACTTGGGAAAGCCTCTCTGGGTAGAGGAATTCCTGTCAGTTGGAAATATAGTTCCTGGATTTTGGGGCAGACTTAAAGCCAAGCCAAGCCAAGCCCAGACCAGCCAAGCCAAGCCCAGCCAAGCGCCTCAAACCTGTGTTCATTTATATCAGAATACAATGGGCAAGTGCATTCAGGGAAAAACTTTACCTTGTTCCTGTATTTATAGCCAATGAGAATGACAGTTCTTTCTGTGGAATTTTTGAAATCCACGGAAAGCACGTAGTGTTTACAGTGAGAGGTATCCAGGGGCCAGAAAAGCCAACAGCTTTGGCTACTGACATAAGGACAATTCAACAGCATGCAAGCAACCACGTTCAGCTCAGTGAAGGAGAAGCTACATGACAAGAAAATCATTACAATCTCTTATAATCAAGCAGATGGATACAGTTTTGCTGGCATCTCATGAGAGGCTATTTAGGAGCAGGCTGTACATCCCTTCTTCAGGGCATTTATTAAGCAGTGTGTCAGATGATATTGTGCTGCAGCAGAATCCTAGACTAGTCCATTTTGGACTTCCAGCTGCAAGTCACAGATGTAATAAAGAAGAGAGAATATTCTGCAGTGAAGCAGTCACGGGCCCTAATGAAATGTGGCACATTAATTTCTGAGCTATGAAATTATATAATCCCAGTGGATTTACATTTCAAATTCAAGGATCACAATGAGGATGATATAGTCTCTTCTGTGAAAAGTCTGTTTGTTTCACATGTTGCTTGTGACTGCGTTTGGCCTCATGTAATGATCTCTGGGAGCAATCTCTTACTGGGAAAACTATGGCTTGTGAATTATTGTGTGCCTTTGTCCAAGAAATGTCAACCGTGTTGCTTTATGGAACAGGCCAAAGAATGAATATACAGACACAGACAGATGGATGGATAAACACACAGGCAGACAGTTAGATATGCAGAGCCCAAGTTTGATCTGACAAAAGAAGAAAATACAATTCATGCCTTGTCTTGTTCTTAAACCGATCAGTGGTGGCGGGGAATAAATTTAATATCATTTTCTCAAGAATTAAATTCAGATGCCTCTGATTAAAAACTTCCAGCAGTTTAAGCTGGGTGTATCCACAGCCCTATTTGTGATACTGTCACCAAGCTGTCAGCTGCCTTGCTTCACACCAGGTTTGTTCCAATGCCTGACACACAGTCATGAGAGAAGTGATTAATTCCCATTTGAGATTGCAGGTACAGTGAACATGAATGCTATTACCATGAATCAGATCCATTTTCTGTCTCCCAAAGACCCCAGCAGCAAACCAGCAGCCTTGAACCATTTAGATAGGCAAGGGCTTGGTTTTCAGCACCAAAAATTGCAGGCAGTGCTTTCATCTTTACCATATGAGTCCCACAATTGTCCCGGAACTTCTTGCATCCAGGGAATCCAGTTTCTGCTGTCACATGGCCAAACTCTGTGCCTTTCCAAAGCAGAGGAATAGAATCAAATTCCTCTTGTCTGAGCTGGTTCTCACTGTACTGAGAGTGGTAGGTTTTCCTCAAGCAGTACAATTTCCATATTTACTTGTCTTTTGTCACTGGTTGACAGTGGATTACTGTGATGGAAACATAACTATTGCACAAAAGCAGCAGCTTCATGAAGGATGTGACAGTTAAGCCATGTTTCAGGCTGACATAGAAAATTACTCAGGTTACATATTTGCAATAGTTTTGACTTAATGTTCTTCCAATACCAATGTGAAGCATTGAATACTGAACAGTATTCAGATGTTAAATGTCATTCTTTAAAGAAAAAGCAGCAACACGTTCTTTGCAGTTTGACTTGGTTACAAGACTTCAAACTAATTTTGAAAACTTCTCAAAATGGTTCTTATTTTTCTATGTATTAGACTGGAAACATAATTTAGGAATTAAAAGCTATCTACAGTGCATGGCAATGAAAGCAGAATTATTCTGTTGAGATAATGAGGGGTTTTTTGTCAGAAATTATAGCTAGTGTTACACCTTTGGGTATCCTTGGACAATACTCTATGAAGAAATAAATGCAAAATTCCATGCAAATTTCCAGAAAGAATGATTAATGTAGCAACTTACATTCCTCAGTATATAAATTTTAAGTGTGGCTGTTTGAGATGAACTGGTTTTTACTCTTCCTTCTCTCCAGGCATATGAGGTCTCTGATGCTCGGTTAAGACACTGAGATAAGTCCTTGTAATTTAAAAAATTACTTATCCTTTAAAATTAATTATCATTTGTCCCCATTTTTTCATCATTTCTACTTCCTAGTCAAATTAAAATTTTATTTGTTTTGGGTTATATTAGAAAGCAAAGAAGATTTTAAAACAACCAAACCCTAAATAACAACCTATTCTACACAGAGTAATGGGGAGCTCCCAGTTTCTTTAATACATCTCTGGTAACATTGACAACTTTTCAATACAGAGGAAAAGGTGGGAAATGAGAGTAAATCAAGTGATCCTCAGTCAAAAATGAAAATAAGAATAAAAACTAAAACACATACATTAGAAATGTGGCATCTCTATACATTCTAGCTATCTCTTGGTCTATTGATAGATATGACGTATGAGATCAGAGGTTGCTCCTTGGCTGTTATCTAAAAAAGTCCAGCTGAAACTGGACCAAAAGTACATTAATCATTAATGTTCAGGTACAGATATACATGCTGTGAAACACTTTAATCTTTTCCATAAAAATAATGTTCAGATACCTTCCAGCCTGACATCTGCAAAATCTCCTAAAATACTAAAAAGGATTAGTCTTTGTCTATTTTGATTTAAATTCATGATGTACAATATTATAATGTTATGCACTGACAACACTGTGTGAAATATTTGCTTATTAATTATGAATGGAAACATGATACCTGTGAAGTCACTGGTAAAATGCCAAAAGCCCAAGATTAAAGTGCAAGAACAAGTGCTAATGCTTGGGATGGAGACTGGAACCATATGTCAGATGAGGAGTTTGAAAATTGTAATATGGGTAAAAGATATGGGAAAAAAACCCTTGAAATGATAAAATTTAAATTATTTGCTTTTCTTCTACAGATACAAACCCAAGGGGAAAAGCACTTAAAGGTCTCCATATTTAGTGTTCAATTTTCACTGGTTCTATCAAAGTCACTTGACACCAGAGCTATTAAAATCAAATTCATGGTAATGCACATTTTTAAAACTATTTAACAGAACAACCCACTGCCTCTTAACATAAATAATAATTATTTTCTCCGTCATTTAAGAGATTGAAAAGTTGAAACACAAAGAAAAGCAGATCCAGATACAAATTTAAGTGAAAAATAAATGAAAATCTTGAAACACAACTATTGTCTCTCTATATAAAAAATATAACTGTATGAAAATTTGTGTCATATATTTTGCTGGGTTCAGGACACTATTTCAGATAAAAAGAAAGGAGTGAACACATTGTCCTGGCTCAGACACAGCATCAGAGCTGGGAAGGTTTGTCTCACTTGTACCAGTTTTAAGCACTAGCTGCATATATACACAACAACAGAATGAACTTTTTTTTTCATTGAGACTGATTTTAATTGTGCTGCAGTTTGCAATTCTTGGTTCTCAATAGAGCTGAATATTGTCTAGACTTGCGGTTTAGTGTTCGACTTGAAACAGCACCTGGTTTTGGAATACACCTTCTGGTCTTCTCCATTAGATCCTAGACAATTCCTCTGGTGACCTTGGCCTTGATGCCTTAGGATTTTAGTTTTTATATTTTTCATATATTTGCAATCCTGCAATTCTTTAGTGTATAACTCTAAATTCCATGTAAAGTGTTAGATACTGTTTTCCATTTTGGTCAGATAAAAAAATTCCTCTCTAGGCCCGGGATCCAAGGACACCTTACTGTCTCAGACCCCAAGAAATGTAAACAAAAGTGGGATGCGGGGAGAAAACTGGGGTAACTGACTTCATTACCTGAAGCTGTAATTGGATGATTAACCCCCAATATGCAAATATCCCAAACTTAGAAAGGTATGAAAACCCATGACCCATTGTCCATTTTGGGTGAAGTCCCTGGGGCGGTTCTGTCTGCCTTAAATGTATTTGAAGGCCCTTCATAAATATAACTGCTTTGTTACTCTCCTAATTTCATCTGGCTTCTCTTTGTAGGTAGTCCCCAGTAAGGCATCAGCCTGTCCCCTCCCACCAGGTGTGGCCCTGACAGCTCCCCAGAGCTGATGGCTTCAGATATAACTCTCACTTCCAAAGACTTCCCAAGCTGTCTTCCTTTAATTCATTATACCTGGCTGTGCAAGGACTCTCCCTGGCAGCATCCTCTGTGGATGCTGAAGACTTGATGATTTCAGTATCACAGCTCAGCCCAGGAGTTTCCTCCTTGCTGAGAATGCAAGGAATGAGCCTTTGGGCTGCTGGGGTGGCAGAGCTGGCAAGCTGATCAATAGTACAGCACTTTTTCATGTTGTGGTGCAGCTCTTTACTCTGTACAGCATCAAGCAGCCCAGGGACCTAGGCCATGCCTAAGGAATCCAAATGCTTCAGCAATAAAATACCAAGGATTATTTATAGTGAGCTTCACCCAGCAAAAAATAAATGTGCTGAAGTGGCCAGGTGGAAGAAAGGCAAGAAGCTGTGATGTACAGCTCTCTGTACCTCATTCAAAATGTCTCACTTTATTGGTTTACCTTGTGTGATATACTGCCCATTAGAAAAGAACCTTACCAAGTACGAAAGGGTTTCATCACAATTTTAAATTGAAGTATTAAGAAATACTTTTTAATCAAAAATTTGTACAGTAAACACCTCAAGATGGGCAAATCCTGATGACAATGCCCTTTCAATTCTTTAGATTTTTACAACTGTGCTGCTAGTAAAGACCTCTGTTGAAAATATGTATTGATTTCAAAGTTCCATTTGCAAGAAGATGAATCCAAAAGTATGCCAAAAAGTGCCATATTTTCTAGAGATAATGGAGAATGTTCTTTGATTAAAATTAGCTTTTTGCTGCTCTGTCACTACTCCTTTATATATATGCCTCATGGCACCTATTGTCAAGCCAATATGGTCATTCAACATTTCACTGCTTAATGTAAATTTTTTAATAAGATCATTTATTTTTATTACTGATCATTCAAGTAGAATTTATAGCTTATATTCCCCTCACCATCCCCAAAAACACATATCCCCCAAAGGTAAAAAATCTTGAAATGGGTATAAAAATTGAATTGCATCAATATGTTTTTATTCTGCTCCAGCTCTTTTCCCACTGTTCTACAATTAAATTCTATGAGGAAAATAACATTGAGCAAATAAATCTTACAGTGTTTAATCAGAGAAGATTCAGAGAAATAAATCACTAAGGAAACTGTGAAACATCATCTTAGGATGAATGCAAAAAGGAAAGGAAACTCTTCAGATGTATGGATAGTTCAGCAGAAATGTTTTTCTTATATTAACATGCACAAATTAATTTTCATGTCACAGACCTGACTCTGCCTGCTTGTTTGCCAATGCATGGGCTGAGGCTGCTCAAGGAAGCTGAAAATCAGGAGGCAAAACAGATATCTGAGATCACAGGGTGCTCACAGGGCAGCAGCACTTATGAGGCAAGTTCAGGGCTGAGACAGAGGCATCGATAATAAGGACACACAAAGCTAATATGTCACTTCCTTAGGCCCCTGTCCAGAAAAGCTCTTAGGCATCATTAACCTGTAGACACCTGAGTGATGTTACTGAAATCTGTGGATTTTCCTTCAGGTTTGTACAGAACTGCTGAAGGTTTGTACTGAGCTTGCACTGAAATCCTCATAATGTTGAGATCTTCATGTTGCAAATGGCAAAGCAAATGATCAGTAAAGGTGGGAAAAGAATGCTGGAGCAGTGCAACAGCTGCAGACAGAGGATAACATTCCTGTTCCTGCCTTCCTGCAGCACTGCACAATTGAGGGGACGTGTATCTGTTGTTACATTTCTCTAACAGTTGCACAACCATTAGAGTAGCACTGTCAAATCAAAACTAGCAAATAAAGTACCTGCCTTTTAGAAGAGAAATGAGTGAGGAAAGAGGTTCAGGAAATCTGACCTTGTTCTATCAGTCTGACTTTGATTCATTACTCTGAAAGAATAATTAAAAGTGTGAAGTAAAAGACAAATACAAGAAAAGGCAACAGGACTCTGTACAGAAAGAGGTATACAGCCAGATGAACAAAAATCTTTTCCGTGATGCTACCTGTCTGACAGAAATACAGTAACTCACCCATATCTGAATTTCATGGAGCATTTGATGTGATTCTACCTGACAATTTATAAATGGGAGTTAGTTCAAAAATAAGAGGAATACAAAGAATAGCGGAAGATGAGGAGTCTAAGGGAAAGGAGCAGATGATGGGAAATGTTGAAAGTGAACTTGCCAAGGACTGGTTCCATGATGACCTGGTTATACTTTGCCTTTCCTTAACTTGCATTTATTTCATCAACATAGTAATGTAAGCCTGAGATTTGCTGTTGACACAAAGATGGGAGGCATTGCCAATACTGATGATAGTCACTGTACTACACTGACTGCACAGCCCTGAGAAATGACAGCATAGAGTTGGGGACTGAAGTGCAAGTTTAAGCAGATTTCTATTGTAAAATATATTTTATCACTTAGAAATGTAAAATAAGGGGGGAGGGAAAACACCCAACAATGTTAACCTAAAAAAATCATGCAGGTAAATGAAAAAAAATTAATATTTTTTAACAATCTTTAATCTGTAAATGAGTAAAAATATACTTAAAGGTCAAAGCAACAAGACTGTCACAGTCTTCCCATTTGAGTAAAAGTAAACAAGCTCTACTTCTAAAAGACTTCATGAGCTGTTTGTAAAAAGGATTATATCGTGTCTGGATTTAGGAATTTAAGAATTCAGTGTCCTGTATGTCACAAAAAAGTACTGTGAGATAGACTGAGAAAGAAATGCTACAATCTACCTGCTTATCAGACCACTGGGTTTGTTGCCATATTTCAAGGCCATGTGGTTTTTCAGGAGGATTGTAATTGCAGAAGGAACATCCCAGGAAAGTGCAAAGCAAACCAGTATCTAGAAAATGCCAAGAAATATTTGATTTTTCAAAAGGGACTGAAGTAAAGAAATTTTGCTTATGAATTACATATTATTCAGTTCTATTCTGGCACAAGCCTGTAGGGATTTTCTTTAGACAGAAATTTCTTATGCAATAAAATTTGCATCAGAGTTGGGGGTATTTTTGTTGCTTTTGTTAGGGTTTGGTTTTTGTTGTTGTTGTCGTTGTTTGGTTTGGGTTTTTTGTCTGGTTGATGGGTTGTGGCTTTTGGGTGTTTTAGGTGTTTTCTGTTTGTGTATGTAAGTCAAAGAACAGATATTAACTATAATAAAATGTTTCAGGAAAAGAGTAAAACATTTCATAATTTTTATTTTGGTAACATTGTAATAATGCATTACACGTTTTCAATTATTAGCATAATTAATATTAAATATTAATTAAAGATCCATGTAGACATAAGGGTGCCTTAATGCCTTCTGACATTTAGACTGATAGAGCACATAAGACAATGTTTTAGAAGTAGGTAATCAACTGCTGATTTCAGGTAAGATTTCAACCTCAGACATGTTTTTAGTCACAGATTTTCTGGGCTATGGAAGCAATATTTTCATCAAAAGACAATTTTTGTGGGCTTAGTATTCGCAGCCTTGAGCTCCCTTGTTTCTGACATTGTACAATATTACTGTTCCCCTTCCTCCACTTGTTGTCTGACATGCAACACCTCTTTGGACCAAGTCTTAGTGCAGAATGAGTAAGGACTTAATTGAAACATTTCCTGGAGGATTTGTTGGTACGCACATCTTCGATTGGAGCAGCATCCCTGTCGACAGTGAAATACAGCAGACATTTTGCCTTGCCTTGGCAATTCCAAGTCTTTAATGCTTTACCGTGTTCAAATTTCTCTATTTTAACAGCTGACATTAATCTTGGATGAATAAAAAGGATGGTTTTCTCCAGCGGTTTTCTCCTAATCATTGATCTCTTGTTCATAAGCACACAACTTTTTCTGTTGCAGGAACTACAGGCTGCAATTGTACAGTTTGCCATTGAGAGCTGAGGCTATTGGGCCCCTGAGTTAAGAAAACAATTAAGTATGTACTTAAGCTTAATTGACTGAGTGAAAACAAAGTGACTGTTGCATTTTATCGAATAGTGAAGCTTAAACATGTCAATGTTCTCTTGAGGCACAGCTGTGGTTACACTCTTGGCATGTCACAGCATTGCCATCTATGGCAGCATTATTTGAAATAGAGTTTTCATGAACGTGTTTTAACCATAAGTGATCAGGATTAAAAAGTCTGTGGGAAATTCACTAATCTCACACACAGACTGTGTCTTAATTGTCAGTTAAATTTGAATGAAATAGGAGTTTCCCATAGAATTTTTTTCAATGCAGAGTCTGCATCTGCCTTGCACTCATGAATAGAGAGCTAACAGAAGAATTTCACAATCCTGATTATGCAAAGAATAAGATGACAAAAATTATGATGGAAAAAAAAATCTCTTTGTTTGGTAAATCATTACCACAAATTAATGTGCAAATACAGTTTTCCTGATTTTTGTAAAAAACCCTTTCACATCACCTGAGATGAAAGGGTCAAATCTCACATTAGAGATCCTACTCCAATTTTGCTGCTGATAATAGAAAAAACACCTGAATATCCAGATTCCGCAAAAACATGAAAATAATCAGTTAATGAGTAATTTGTTTTAACTGGATGTTTATACTAAATAGCTCAGAATTGTGATAATTATAATTTGCACTTGTATTTAATTTTTCATCTGAGGCGTTCAGTGTCCTTTACCAACATTATAATAACCCTTTTCAAGGAGTAGCTAAGCCTCACACCACCCAATGCAGCAGGTAGGATGTAGGAAGCAGCTGGAGAACAGGGAGCAGAGAATTGGGAATGACTTGGTGATGTTCACAAGCAGATCAGTGAATCCTCACTTGCACATGCCTTCCTCACTGCAAGCAAGCACAGAATCCATATAACAACAATTCACAAAGTGCCCTAGAATACCAGTTTAAAAATAGCCTGAAGTAAGAATTGCTTTGAGTGGGGATTTCAAATATGTTTTCCCAGCAGATATTTAGCAAAGGAAGGAAAAATCTGAAAGGCACAAGTGGGAGTGGAACACACATGGGTTTGTTGATATGTGATTGCCTTTGAACCCTAGAAAGTAGCCAAAATCAAAATAATTCTGTAGACATCTTCTTCAGCAAAGTCAATGAGGAACACTTCAACTGAAAAGACTGAGAAAACTTGAACCACTGTAAATCCTATTTCCAAAACTTTCCCAGATGGAATTTTATGAAGATTGAAGTTAGAAGAAAAAAAGAAAAAGTCTTTCTTAAAGCAGGTGAAATGGCATCTGACAAAAATAGAAGCTGACTAATCTAATGTAACAGACTCATTAATGAAGGATAACTAATTGCTCTCATTTCACATTAATTACTGCAAGATATATAGTCTAATGACCTTTGATTACTAAGTCTTTGTGGAGAGAACTGAAACCTTATTAACTTTGGTCCTCCTTCCCACACAAATGATAAGAAATTAACATAGTTCTAAATCCAACCACCTTTTACAAAGAGTATTTTAGGAAATTACCTTCCTGTTTGCTCTTTTCAGCTATGGGTCCACATTCTCAAAGGACAGGTTCATTATTCTTCTGTGTCCTCTCAAATCTTCCTGAGAAGGCAATTTTTTCCCCTTTGTATTTTCTATATGTCAGAGGAACTTATCCAAAGTCGATAATGCAAACCTCTGTGAATGTTTCTTTTCATAACAAATTTTTTTGTATACTATTTCCATTGTAGTATGCCTCAACAAATCTATCATACTTTCGGGATCATTTTTTTTTTCCTCCTGCCAGTGCCTGACTTTACTCTTCCTTCATCGGTCAAAAATGCCTTGAATTTATATACCAAGGTCATCTTTTAAATTTTACATTCTTCTTCATGCAGATCCTGTATTCATTGCTGATTTTTCCATTGTTGACAACTAACAAAAGACTATAGATCAGTTTAGTTATTAATTCAGTACAGATCTGAAAGTGAATCATTAAATATTGCGTTTTTAATGGTATAAAGCCTGACATCTTCAGGCTGATTAAGTCTTAAATATTTTTATTTCTTATTGCCTCTTCATTGCTGTGTCTTGATCAACTGTTCAGGTCAATCAACTCCCAAACAATTTTCACCTTCCCTGCTTGGTCTGATAAATCTGCATGGCCCAGGCAGCCCTCTGTTATGTTTGGGATGTTGCACATAGAGGATTGCTTTAGTGACTCTTTTCTTCAGCAAGAAGCTCACTTATACCAAATTCCCGTTATGAGTTACAATACTAGCCTTGGTTCTTAGGAAAAGGGGTCTTGTAATACCACCCACCACCCCAATGGGAGCAGGATCTCTGGAGAATGAACAGGCAGATCCATTTGGTGGCACAATTTGCAAAATTCTTGGTGGCTTGTGCTCTTGGTGCAGGAGGAGTGAAAGCTTTTTTGTGTGCAGCTGTGGGAGAGTAGATACCTAATGGCAGAGGGGATAACTTTGGACATCATTCTCGCCAAGGTTTATGTCCTTTCTGTGGCACCTGGTACCTAAGTCTGCATTAAAAACCTCAGTCTGTATTTGTTTTATAGGTACATACACTTGTACAACAATAACATAAACCTGCAGTGCTGAAGATCATAGAAATGTGACACTTAACAACACTGTGGGAAGGAAAAAAATCAGTGCCTTTATCCACACATGCAGAGTGCTTTCATTTTCTTTTCAGATTCTGGTGATTAAAAATCCTTCCCTCAATTCCATCTGTGACCTTTCAACATATGTTCAGCATCCATATTACTGGTGTAATAAAGTAAAAGGTAACATAGTCTTTCAGCAGAAATTAAATTTAACAGTTGCTTTATTATGGTTGGTTTAGGTGGGGAAGGCCTCTCGAAAGTTTTAAGACTTTCTACAAATAGTCCCAATACGCAGCTCAGATAAACAAAGCGTGCTCGTTCCTGAAAGGAAAAGCAAATGCAAGGATTGTTTCTGCCAACGTTATCCCAACTGTGCTGCAAAGGCTGCTCCACCCCAAGCATGCTGCCGAGGATGTTACAGAGCAAGCACAGAAGGGAGGCATGAGAGAGGGACTATGCTTCTATTGTTAGCAAGCAGCACTTCCAGGTACCATTAAAAATAATTTATCTGGTTTTTCTGTTCTCAGCAATTGCCAGAGATGAGATGAGCATCTCATCTTTATTAGGGCTCACTAGGAGTTCTGCCTTACAATCTTGCCCAAGGCTGTTTCAAAGCTATATAAATAACCATGTAACACAAGGTATTCAACCCAGAACTGCAAGTACTGAGAGCTTTATAAATCCCGTTCATTTTACATTTAAAAGGCTTAGTGAAAGAAATTAAGTTTCTTAAAAAAAAAAAATAAACTGGCCCAGCAGTTTGACTGAGCAGGACAAACCATGGGAAGCCCCATTTCAGCTGTATAATTAGGGGCTCAGGCCTGGAGGCTGAGATAAAATTACAGTCCTGTGATTACCAAGAACTGGTACACTATTGATGCTGTTACACACGTCAGGAAATGCAGTGGGGAAGTGCAAAAACAGGCCTTCAAAATTCAGGAATTTGGCTTCTAAAATCACGCTCTATGTGATGGTGCCCAGTCCCTGGAAGTGCTCAAGGTCAGTTTGGTTGGGGTTTTGTGCAACCTGATCTAGTGAAAGATGTCCTTGCCCATGCCAGGGGGGTTGGAATGAGATGATCTTTAAGGTCTCTTCCAGTTCAAACCACTCTACAATTCTACGATTTTACAACATTTTCTGTGTCCAGAGTTAGAGCTGAAGAGCCATTTCAGACCATCCACCTGCCCTGTCTGTTTTGCCACAGGTGTTTTTGTAGAGGTATTGCAAGAACAAAATTGACCGCTTCTAAGATTTTGCTCTAAAAGTTTAAAGTGTATGAAAAAGTCATGGGATTTCCCAGCTTCTTGTCAAGACAGCATCTTTGCAAGCTATGAATGAAATTAGTCCATCAAAAAAGGCCCCCTCAAAAAAATTAGGAAAGAAAAATCAAAAACCAGATAATTCATAGACAATTCATTACAAAATGCAATGGTGAGAGTGATTGATGCTTATTTCCGTTTATCTCTCTAGACTGGGGCATTTTATGAGGTTTCTCCAGGTGGCTATAGAACCTCTTTGACACTGTTTTAAATCTGCTAAATCCTGAGATTGCTTTTAGGTGGATTTCTGAACTAGCAAAATGAATCCTTGATCTTATGCATGTGCACATCTCAAGTGTGCCTTAGGTGACACTCTGAGAACAAGGATGGCCTCTTCAATATGAATCTGCTTCAGCTCACTAGAAATGTGAACTAAACCCAGCCTGAGTTTCTTTGTTAGTAAATATCAAAAAAGACGTTTGCAGAGACAGCCAGGCAATAACCCTGTCACTGTTAATGAAGGTCCCATCCAGCACTTAGTCTGTCCGCAGCTTGAGGAATGAGAAGAATGGGACCATAAAAGAGAGAAATTCAGGTCAGAAAAGATGAAAAGGAGAGCAGTGAGAAAGTAAAGAGCTGCCAGGAACAAGTCCCTCCAGAAAACCACAGGGATGAGTGTAAAAGATGATGCTTGTATTTACACTTACTATATAAACATAGCAGGATTTTTTTCTCTGAACCTGACCCTCTCTACAATGAGCTCTGTCAAGTTCCACAATGAGCTCACTGAGTTCTTACACTTGGCCATGGTGAAGCAGAAGTTGGGTATTTCTCTGGAGCAATTACACACAAATTTCAAGGACTACAAATGCTGTGGAATGCAAGTTGCTTATCTATAGTATATTTCCCACTGAATAAAATATCATTAGCAAAAAACAGTTAAGACTTGTGAGTGTTGAAGAAAAGTTTCTATTTTTATGTGCTAGCACAGAAATAGAAAATATAGCACCAAATGTGCTTCAAAACGCAGTCAGGTAAGCCAGAGCTGGAGAAATTTCTATGTGCAAAGATCATATTGGCAATTCAGAGTCAGAGAAAGAAGCTTTATTTAGCTCTTTCTAAGCTGATTTCATAAACACTTGACACTCATTTTCCTATTCATTTTGTACACTGATTTTTTTTGATAAAACAGTGCTTTCCTTGGTCTAAATTCAACTGTGCAGTAGGACTGTGCTCTTTAGAATTATAGGGCTTAGTTCTTCTTTTTAAATTATGCTGCATAACTGCTTAGGAGCAAGATGTAGGCAATAATGTACTACACCCCCTTACAGTGTCCTCAGACAATTACAACATCCATATTTTGAATTAAAAGCAAATAATCCAGCCTAACAGTGAAAGACAAGCAGACAAGCCTGTGGATTCATTTCAGTCAGCCACCGTGAGTCTTAGACAGAAAGGACATTTTGTAGTTCTCTGCAAATATCAAATGTTAAAAAGCATTTCAAGAAGGTAATAAGTGTATGACTTCTTTTTATATCATTTATAGAGGAAAATAAGCCAAAGAAAAATGGGTTTTATTATCTTGCTTTGCTTTGGCAGTGACATTACGGGAGGAGAGCACAGCTGCCATTTACGAAAAACACAACCTCCAATAACACGTTTTATGGGTTTTGATTTTAGACTCTCATCCATGAGCATGCATAATGTTTTGAGGTATCATTTTTTTTACACCAATAAAAAACCTGATGTAAGATTTTATGTGTGGCATTTTGTCACAGGAATGGTGAAATGTTAAAATAAGATCAGCTGAAACATTTACCACATACTTCATTATCTCCTCTGAAATGAATATCTGGATAATTGGCAAAGCAAAAAATCTTTGTTATAAGGATTTATGAATTGAATAAAATTACCTTCTGCAACATGAATTTCTGTGCAACTAAAATTTTCTCTTCTGCTGAAAAACATCAGGAGTTATGAAGTATATCCTAAGAATTTTCGTTCAAGAATGATACTTTTTTCCTGTTTTGTGTTTAACACAGAAACTCTCTTCCCATCCTGTCTTGATTTCCAGGTTATTAATATTTAGTTTAAAATAATCTTAAAATCTCAACTCCAACTTCTCTGTTAGCTCTTAAATCAGCCTTCTTTGCATATCATTTAATCAGCAACCTTGTTTGCCAGAACTTTTACCTTGTATTAGCAAGCGCAAAATATTAAAAGGGACCACACCTACTGGAGTTTGCCCCCATAACTCCATAACTGATAGTTGCCCTTGGACTGGAAGGAGAGGGTTTTAAAGGATAAAGTATAAAAATTTGGCTTACTCCACAGAAACATGGGGAAGGTTGACATGGATAGTTCAGAAAATACACAAGGTCTAGCACAGACTTCCCATGGGACCTCAGGAGAGTCGATTTATCACTCCATTTTCAGCTTTAAAATGAAAATAACATTTTCTTTCTCTTGACATTTATTGAGAAGTTTAGTACTAGACCTACTAGTGTATAAATTATGAATGTTGAATACAAAGTTTTACACATAATCATCTGACTTTTTTTTTAAACTTGAAATATTAAAATATTTTAGCTCTGACCACTACAGTTACATAGCTTTCAATAACAGGAGCACTCTAGGGGAGTTGCCTATTTTTTCAGGTGTGTAGCTTCCACTCTACTCCTGCTTCTGCTTTTCCTGTGGTTTCCAGTTCATGATAAAGGACCTGACAGTCTGATGTTATGGCCATGTTTATGCAGTTCATTTTTTCCCGTGTACCACCCAACAGCATAGACAAACCACCTGGCTGTGAGGGATAATGAACTCCCTATCCCAAGGACAGGTCAGCATTTACACTACCCAAGATTATGCCACGTTTACTCTACAGCTGGTCTTTATAGGCAGTTTTCTCTGAATGTCACCAGGGCAAGTCATACAGTTGCTTTTTTATCCCTGCATTTACACAAATGTTACCCTTGTTTCACAGTATAGTATGAGCAAGAGTCCTTCAGCTTAGCATAAATTGAATTTAGATACAGGACACATAACTGGCGCTGTAGAAATAACCACAGAGAGAAAGGAAAGGATATTATTTACTCCCTGCAAGTTTTTCCTAACATAATACATCTCTGAAACCCAGGGGTCATTTATTGTGAGTGTAACAAATACATTCATATCCACCAAGGGCAATAAATATTGCAAATTAAGTTGAATAATGACTATACTGTCTATTTCATTTCTGCATGAGAGGCACACATGGGACTTAATGTAAGTCAGTATTTATAAGGCAATATATGGTATGAGTCTCATTCAAAGTTAGAATTGCAGAAATGTCACAAACACCCAAATTTACTGTTACTGCCTGAGGAACAAGTGGAAAAACAAAATCATTGCAAACTACCAATGTGTACAGAATTTATAATGAATATCTTAATCATGAAACTACTTTTTCAAGTTATGACTTTTTTTCTTGGAAGAAGATCTTGGCATTGAAAAGGCTGAAGGAGAAAGGTAATGCAGTAGGGCAATTAGTAGAGAAGAGCTACTTGCCATATTTTTAACTGGACTAATTGTTTAAAATGTACCCTAGCTTACACAATTCTTCAAAATATTTCTAGAAGTAACAACCAGGGAATCAAAAATACAATCATGACTTTTTGTGAAGAATGGATGACAGGAGGGAAAAACAGGGCCTCGTTGCCATTCGTAAGCATAAATAACCATAATTTAAAATGAGTTCTGGTCTGCTGGCATGTATACAACTGAGCAAACAATGTATACAACTGAGTTTCCAAGATTTTTGTTGATGCAAATGGAGCACATAAAATTTACAGCTCTGCTGTTCCAACCAGCTACTTATGTGAAGTAGGACTGTAGGAGTTTGACTAGATTTTTGTGGGATGCATAGGGAGGTGAAAGAGGGTGAGCAAGCAACCACTGTGGGTGGTATAACAGCAAATTAAATTAACTCTGGACATAAATATACTATGATCAGATATTAATAAAAAATAGAGGAAGTCAAATGTTTAAAAATTATCTAGTAATCTTATTTATCACATCAGACAAAGCTGGGAGTCATTGCATTTGCTTCAGTGTGAATTTTTGTAGGTGACCAAGTCTGCAAATATACACTACAATTTTTGGATTCCCAACAAATTATGCAAGGATACTGAACAGAGACTAAGGTTCCTTAATTGGGTAGTTTATTGTCTTTGGATTGGATTGGATTGGATTGGATTGGATTGGATTGGATTGGATTAGATTGGAATAGAATGGATTTTTTTAAAAGGTATTTATACAGATCTGTGTTTATGTACCTACATGTGTGTATATGTAATATGTATATATATAAAATCTATCTAGAGAGTGATAAATAAATCTCCATATATGCCCATACACACACATATATTTAGTTTATAGATATGCATATTTATATTTTTGGATAATAGCATTTACTTGAAGAACTGTGGGTCATACAGAAAAGTGAGAGAGCATTTATTAAAGACATTCTCTCAAGCTGCTCTGGTTATCAAGGCTTGTCAGAGTTTCAGTGCTTTCCCAACCATAAAGCCATGTACACTCAATCTTCTTGGAAGCCAAAGTGTGAGAGTTAATGAAATTTGACAACTGATTGATGTCAGATGCAGCATTGAATTTGGAAACCCAATTACCTCCTTCCCTTTCAAAGCAGAGGTCATTCCAGTCAACATGACTGTACTGCCACACTTTGCAATTCAATCTGAGAGGTTGCAGGAGATTCTGGTCTTCAGAAAATCCAAACATAAAAGGGAGCAAAATTCACAGATGAAGATGGCACACATTGACTAATGACTGGTCACATGAGCCAGGTGGAAATATGAAGATACCCTTTCTCCACACAGACAAAGGTTATTTTTATTAGCTGGTTGTCCGTAGTTTAAGGTGCAAACACTATACTCTGACAGTGCCTCAGTTTCTTAACTCCATACCTTCTTCCCAATGGTAAATGTTCTGTTCAAAATTTTAATGGTTCATACAGATTTTTATACTAAAGATTCAGGGGAACTGTAGCTCTATGCTTCATTTGATGCACTGAAGATGATGTAACTTGGTAGAGCTGGGACATATTGCACCAGCAGAAAAACCCAGCCAATTATTTATAAGCTTTAATGACCAGCTTTCCAATCTCACACTTGGTTCATTAGGCTCTGCTTCTCTAAAATAGGAACTGCTGGGACTTGTGCAGATATCTGCAAGCAGAAATCACTGCGCTGAAATCAAATGGGCAGAAATGAAGATACAGTGATCTCTGTCTTTTCTTCACATGGAACAAAAGAATGTGGATCTTGGCATCTGCTCTGGATTTAGTTTTTAGCAATTAGGTGCTGTTTAAGGACATTGTAATGTTAATATATACTAAAGAATTTTTTTTCTTTTTCCAAAATGCAGAATAGTTCTATAGCTCCTTGAGGGGGAAATAAGAAGAAAGAGGAGATCGACCAGGCCTGTGGCAGAGAAGGACAACAACCAGCACAACCATCATCCCAGGTTTCTCCAGGATGCTTGAGGCAGTAAATCAGAGCACTGGCTTTTTATTGTAAGCACTTTGAAGCACTGTGTGTATGAAATAAGTGAGAACAATACAGGTCAGCAATCCAGAGTCAGGCCTGAGTCTCCTCACACACCTGTATAAATTAGGGTTACTCTGGGATAGGATCTACTTGGTTTTACTTACATGTTTCTTATGTATGGGAGACACAATTATGCAGTGTACACCCTTTTTTGAATTTACATTTCTAATTAATTATTAAGCAAAACAAATAACCTGGGAGAAAGTGATACAGCCCTACTATCTCATCATTTGTTAATGGTGTTAAATAATTGGCAGAGTCTCTACCTGCTCTTTGGCAAAAATGTAGTACAGCTAATTAACTCTGGTAAAACAAAGAGTATCCCACAGACACCTGGCCTTCAACCTCACATGTCCAACACAATAATCCTTTTGTTCATTTAAAAAACCTACAAAAAATCCTCAGGTCCAGGTCATCTGTCTGGATTCTGAAGCTACACTCTGAATTAGTTTTGGAGTAGATCTAGCTACAATTTCAGGGGAATTCACTTTAAACTAGTCATGTTATTTACAAAAACATGATTTCTGCAATTTCCTCTAAGCCTTTACATCAGCCTTAAAAGTTTAGGATTAGTAAAGTATGTTTAAAAAATAAATTAAAAAAGAGGAACCATTAATATATTTCCTCTAGGCTTTCAGCAGTATCAACAGGCTTTGCAGGGCAAAATATAATTTTAAGAATTCAGAATCTTCTTTTTGCTGGGATTCTAAAATTTCACCCTGTTCCAAAATGTCACTTTTTCATGTAATCCACTACCTTGAGGGCCTGCAAACCTGCAGACACAAATTTATCACTTTTTAAGCAGAGTTTAGAATTTAAATATACTGCTTCACTTTAGAATATGTAAAGGCTTAACTAGACGGCATAATCCACCCTTACCTTTTATGAAAAAAAAAATAAAAATTTGAACAGAATTACATTATTCCAAGCCTCCTTTGTGCTCTAGACATATTACTGATATAATTTTCTGCCAGAGATATTAATCATTTTGAGAAATTTATCTCTTGGAAAGCTCCGCTTCCAGCAGCCCAAATTGCATTTTCCAAGTTTAAATGACAAACTAGCTTTTTCCCTGGTTAGACTGCACAATTTGCATGTCAAGTGAGATTATCTTCCTGATTTTACAGTTACTCAGCTCGTTTTAGGGAACATAGTTTCCTGCAGGTGATGTCAAAGTTTTACTTTTTCACACTATGCAGCATTTGAAGCAAGACAGCAAACACTAAAAGCCCCAGGATAACTGCGACAAACCTGCTGGCTGTTTGCCTTAGTCTTATAAAAGATGAAACTTGAATGGGGTGACTTTTCATAACAAGTGAACATTCCTAGAAATAATTTTCATTAATGTTGCAGAAGTTATGTTTAACTGGGACCACACCATACTGATTGGTTCACATTTTGCTCCTGTGTTTACACCAGCTAGGGATACATTGCCCTACACTGATACACAGCTGTTAAAATGGTCTCAGCAGGGTTTCTTTTGCCTTTGTTAGATTTTTCTCTGCTAGCAAAAAAATAAATAACAAAGACAATTTTGTTATTTTTTTTTGTTTTTCTCCCCCAGCCTGCACAGAAAAAGTCCTGGAAGCAGGAGCTTGAAAAAAAAAATATAAAGGACTATGGTATCCAGAGTTGGGTGAAGAGTTTACAGTGAAGTATTTCCCGAGCAGAAAATGTCAGTTCATAAACAGAAACATTCTGCATCAGTTTGCCAGATTTCATTTAGGGAAAGAATAGCTCTTGCAGAGCTCTGGTGAGGGAGAACCCACAGACTGAGCTGTGCTGCTGTGAGCTGAGCAAGACAGACACAGAAGGAGAAAAGGACAAAATCAAATAATTCAAAGAGGGGGGGAAAATAGATAAATTTTTCTTCAGGAAAGGGAGCCTTGTTAAAAACCTGCAAGAACCTGGCAAGACAATGTCTGTGTGGGAAGAATAAACGCTGGGACACACTGAGACAGAGCTGTGCACTTCTTCTGAGCCCCACTCATAGCATCACAGAATCACAGAATGGTTTGGGTTGGAAGGGACCTTCAAAAATCATCTCATTTCAACCCCTCTGCCACAGGCAGGGACACCTGGCACTAGATCATATCGCTCAAAGCCCCATCCAACCTGACCTTGAACACCAGTTCATCCACAACATTTCTCTGACTCTGAGCTGATCAGAAATACACTGCTTGTATTTATTTATAAATAAATAAATACTGTGCTTGTGCAAGCCTCAAAAAGATGTCTCACCATCATCCATTTTTTATTTTACTTTCACTCATTTATTTTCATTCCCCAGCAAGACATGATCAAGAAATGAGGGCAGAGTTGATCTGGCCACAGAGAAGCAGAGTCTGACCTGAAAGCAGCAGGGTTTGGCAGAGAGTGCCAGGATATCATACTCTGCTCCATGACTGTGCCTGCTCCCAGCACCAACGTGGCCATGGCTGTTCACATCCCCCCGTGGCTTCCTGGGTGGCCAACACAGGACTGAGGGAGATCTCCACCCTTGGTACGGAACATCAAAGCAAAGGTGTTATTTTCCTGGCCTCTCATGTTCCTGTCTGAGCACTCATAATTGAAAAAACCCAAAATACATAATAAAATATATGGGCACGCTCATCATGGAATATCTGTTTTCTCTGATGAAATCTATATTACTTTGAAAGGTCTTCTTTCATATCACCCAGGCAATGCAATTACACCCATTTTCTTACAAACATGAATTTTCCTTAACAACGTTATTTTGCTTTCTTTCTAGCTGAGGCTCTTTCAGGATCAAAAGGAATTTAAGTGCAATTAGGTTAAACAGGAATTGGAGCACTGAACCCAGCAAAACCCAACAGAAAAGCAAAAAAATACAGGGCAGAAAATGCAGTGGACCAGATCTTCATATGCTTCTCTGCACTGAATCCAAAATTTGTGCAACAGGATGCTACTTCATATCACATATGGTCCAGACCCTGCTGGGGCTCAAAGAAGATATTTATTCAGCCTAATTTAGATGTGATTTTTAAAATAATTTTATTTTTCCATCAGCTACATTCAAAGAGAGAATTTGTTTCTCAGCCTTCCCATGCTCATAAAAATGAGAGACCATGTTGCAAATCTGAGAAAGTTCTACTTACTCTAAAAACGTATCCTATGGTAAATTTATGCTCTAATCACAATTACAAAATCTCATGGTATTTCTTTTTATTACCCCTATAGTTTGCCAGCAATATGGAAACTTGTCACTATCAACCTTTGAAGCTTTCTATGCACTTAAAGCCATCTTGATTAACCTGCTGGTACACCACAAGTCCTGGAAGATTCTAGACTTAATCATAAAGAGTTTATTTATAGGAAAGGTATTTTTACATCCTTATTTATTTATTTATTTGTTTGTTTGTTTTAAAAAAACACAAGGCTTTTTGAAGTCTGCATTGCTTTCTCTAATAAATGCAGCATAACCCCATACTCACAGGCTTCAAATAGACTTCAAGATATTTCCAAAGTCATTTGGTGTTTTGAGTCCACTTCATAAAGAATTTGCATTTCTTTTAAGTATCTGAGTTTCTTCTGGCCTAAACACAAAAGTATCTCTAGAGGAACTAATCTTAGAAAGATTATAATGAATAAATGAAAAGCACTTGCATACTAATACAATCCTATTCTTGCTTTTTGTCTTATGAGAAGGCAGTTATTTATTGCAAACCGTTTGGGCATATGTTGGTAAGTGCAGCCAATAGATGCACTGTCAGCACCACACAAAAGAAAGCTCATCAAGCCCTGTTTTTATCTGAATTACTTACACAATGCAAAACCTGAAAATCTTTCAGAAAACTGCCAAAGAATCACAATTTACCTAATTGGAAATTCATCTTTCTTTTCTTTCCTGTTGCTTCTGGTCTATAATTACATCCTTAACACTCTAATAGCTATTTAAGATAAGAGGAGAGAAAATAAATTATAGCACAATATATTTCTTGTGAAAAGTATTGCCTGGGAAATAAGCAATAAGCAATCTGGAAAGTGATGCTCTGGACCTATGACTATCTTTAGTAATAATGAGTATATATTTTGGTTGCTGACAGTCTCTTTAAGTGCTTTCACTCTGAATGAAGCTCTCGGTAGGACTGTCCTGAGTAAACACAATGTTAACTATATTAAGGGCTAAAGCTCTTAACTTTTTTTTGCACATCCATGGGGCAAAAAAACCTAAAAGATCAGCTGAAACTCCCCATTAAAGTAACATTTCTAGGAAACATCTTCCACTAAGCAGGAACACCACTGAAAATTTCCATTCTCAACATTTCCACATAAATAAAACCTAAACATCACCTGTCCCTGTTGCTAGTCATACATGTTTTGAGAAAATGCTTAATAAAGAAAAAGCACAATGAACCTTCCAAAAAAAACTTTAAAAGACAACTGTAAAAAAGACAAAAACTGTTCTGAAAATTCAAAGCAAAAATAGAAAAGCACTGAACATGAGATGAAAGGGATTCCTAGAGGTGTAAGGTACAATCCCTTAAGAGAGGCTGTGTTAACCCTCATCTGCTAAGGACACGTTTGTCTACCTTGTCATCTCCAGTGATGGAAAGTACAGAGATTATTTTTTTAGTGTTAACCATGTTTAGTATTACAAAGCTCTTTTTAAAGCCTAACCTAAATCTCACTTGCTGAAAATTAATCCTGTTATTTCTTATACTGTTCTAAGTAGACAAGGAAGATAATTTATTACCCTATCTTTGCAATAACTCTAAAATGGCTCTAATTAGACCACATATGCTTTTTGATGGTTATAATTTTAACTAAATCAGGTAATTGGAAGGTTAACTACTGTGTGAAAGTTATCACAGTTTAAATAAAATATAGATAATGAATCTCACTTCTAAAATTTACCCATATAAAATATGAAACCATGTTAAGATTTTTTTTTAATATAATTAATTATCAAGAAGGATAATCACAGTGAATTTACTTTGCAATTGCAGTATTATTCCCACATATTTACAGTTCAGTATTCAAAATTACTGGGACACAAGGCAACAACTGATTCACAATAAAATAAGCACTGTTAGGAAAAAAGGCTCTAACAACAGTTCCTGAACTTATAAGTACTCCACAAAAATGGAAGCAATGTATAGTTTGCACATGTGGATAGCTATTAAGATTTTGGGTAAGAAAGCTACTTAAGCACATTGATTAAAATAAAGCTCAGGTTTGATTGCTTCCCTGGGCTGCGCAAATCTGTAAAAATTACTTTCCCCATTTCTGAGTGGAAGGGAGTAGTAACTTCATAAAGCCTGAATGCTGAGGGTCTTTGAGGAGCAGATGGTAATGAAATAACTGCTTATAACTCACTGCCTGGATCCAGACTGACTTCCCAGCCTCACCACTTGGCAGCTGCAGCTTAGGCTCAGACCTCCTGCTCAGGTGCTTGCTCAGCTCTGTGTTGTGTGTATGACTGTGATCCCAAAATCAAGTAATTTATTCTAAATGCTGCAGAAAGCTGCAGCAACTGCATGGATATTTACCCACCTTGTTTAATGACCAGGTATCCCTGTCTCTGGCCTGTCCCTGGGAGAGGAGGAATTGCTACTTTCCAAGCCGGCCCCTGACTGTGCACAGCACTCACAGCCTCTGGGTAGGAGCGATCATTGCGCTCTGTGGCTGCTGCAGGACTCAGCTCTGCAAAACAAGCAACTCTTCCCTTTCATCCTTCAGCCCCTCTGTTTCCCATAGATCCCTGGAGATAATGTAGTGTTTGGAGGTCCAGGGGGAGCAACTGTTTAAATCTGCTCTAGAAAGTGCTGTACATTCTCATGTACAACCAATCTAAATCAGGTTGTAAAATCCAAACTATTCAAATTACGTTTTGTTTTGTGAAAAAGCCATTAACTTATTACTTTCCCATTAGTACTGTGGGAAAACAAATTGAATTCACTTTTTTCAATTACTTTAGATTTTTAAGTGGGATGAAGCAAAAGCATGAGGCCAAAGGGTAACTTTTCCATCTGAGCATCAAAAATGGAAAGGGACAATGGAGACAAAATTTGCTCAAATTTCTCACTACCTGGAAGCAAGAAGCACAGCTTTTTTGTGTAGATAAAAGAGAAAGACATAATGAGAAACTGAGGAATCTGTGCTAGACTCTAGCAAGAAGCTCTGACTCCCACAGCCTTACAATATACATATTGTGTAGTTCTGCCAAAATCAAGGACACATCAAAGAAAATATTTTCAGATTGCTATTTTAATGGTAAAGGTCTGTAACTGGTATTTAACAGTACTGTCTATTATCTATATCTACTTATCTATTTCTATTGTTATAGCACATTACCAAGATACCCAGAGTGGATTTTTAGTAGGAGACATTATTTTAGAGTATAATTTTTGTTGTACAAATATAACTAGATATAATATATATGAATACGTGTGTATGCACACATATCTATAGCTGAATAAAGATGGCCTCAGAGCAAGTTCAGATGACATTATTTTTCAAGCAAAAACTGGAAGGCACTATGAGAAGGATTCTAGAATATCAGTAGAAATGTATCCCAGAAATTTAGCTGCCTAAAAGTGTATGTACTGATGAGGAGGAAAAGAAAAAAAAGTGGAGGAATAGTTTTCATTGAAAGCCTTAATCTTTTTTCCCTTGATACTAAAATGCATTGGTTTTAGCAGTCCAGGATAATGGGCATTAAAGGATTTAAATCAACAGCACTCAGATGGGACAAGTGCATTTGGAGAAATAGTGAATTTCTGTACTTTTTCAAACTGCAAAGCAAATAATTACATAAGCAAAATGGCTGGCTTCATCCTATGCCCTGAAGAACTGAAACTCACCATTGATTTGCTGCTCAGGCTGCATTTCCTTCTTGGCCTTTGACCCCTCCCCTGTGTACATCGTCATACTCTTTATGCAAAAAGTCAATATTTAGCTTAGGGCTTTGCAGACACCACCTCAAAGAGAGATAATAAAGGCTGACAGATCCTAATGTATAAAGTACTTTGTGCAGAAACACCAAGTGACAGTTTTGATATATACATAATATTTATTCTGCTTAAAGCTCGTGTAACATCTTTGACACCACTTCATTTGTGTTCTGCCTGATGCATGGGAGAGAATTTGATCTTATTGGAAGACTGAATTGTCTCCTAGCCCCAGCATACAACAGGAATATTTCTTCTGACCTCGCTGGCCATAGATCAGGCTCAGAGGTTTCTGTGCTGCAGTATAATGAAAGATTACTCTCTCCAGGTTTGCTTTGTAAAGTGTGATGGTATTGGATTGGCTGGCATAAGTTCTTCTGTATTTAGGGTAGCAATAAAGCAGAGGAAAAATTACTGATTGCCTCATGGTTATGGCAAACAGACAAAACCCTGAACTCTTGGGCAGCTATGAGGATAATTGCATCTTATACTTCTAAAAAGTAAGAGGAAAGTGAGGGAGGAAGCTGGAAATCTCTGCATTCTCTTCCACTTGTCTCCCTCCTCTTAGACCTGAGTGAAACCTCATCACAGCTGCAGAGGTTTACTTGCCTGAGACATTTCTGCAGGCCGAACAAGGGCTACATTCCTTGTGGATATTTGGAAGTAGTACCCCTGCTTTCATTCCAAGATCTGTACTCAGATACTCCTATGCCCACTACTACTACAAAGTGATAAGTCTTTAATACATGGCCAGCTAAGTTATTGATTTTTCCTTTGCACAGCCTCAGATAAATTTGGCTTTGTTTTTCATTTGCTTTCAGTAGCAGAAGTCCTGGCAAGGAACTTCATGGAAGAAACTCCTCCATGAGAGGAGTCTGTGCTGGCAGAAGTAAGGGGCTGCTTCTGCCAAGGAAGTACTGGGAGGGCAGAGCTTCTCACAGGTAAATATACCTAAGGAATTTAAGGATTGATAGGACCATAAAATCACCAAAGATAACCTCCTCTGTGAGACTAACTACTACATACCAGCTGTATGTGGAGCACAATAACTTGCTTTTGGTCAAAGTGTAGCCCTTTCTTGGTTAATGTTCATATTCCTGGGAGTTATCCTGCTGCCATCTGAAGAGATGGGAGACTCTGGTACTCACCATTACCTGTAAACAGCTGTTCTGATGGTTAATTCCCTCCACACACATTCTATTATTTTCCTCTTCTCTCCCTCCACCTCTGCAAACACCCAACCCCAGCCCTCACCCTGCCCCTTCTGTCTAATTTAGGGTTTTCATCTTTGCATAATGTATAATTTATGTTTCTCCTATAAAAGTAAGTTCTTTTTCTGCCTGTCACTACCAAGATAAGGGTAGCCAGTACAACAGGTTGGGTTCTTGTCTTTTGCTGCCAGACACTGCAAATAGTATCTTTGTGGCTCTTCTGTGCCACCTCCATGTTTTTCAGCAGTCTTTAAAAAATGTGGGCTGTATGCAGGAGTTGTGTAGTTTATCCTGAAAATGGAACTGCTTTAGACAGAAAGTCCATGACCAGGCCAGCTGTCAGATGCTCTGATTCACTGCAGTCTCCTGGCTGCCTTTAAAAATGTGAGTTCTCATCTTCCCCTATGCAAAGCCAGCAGGACTCTGCAGGAACAGGAGAACAGCTTGGAGACTCACTCTTACATGGCCTGGCATTACACAGACATAAAAATTATTACCTATATCTTCCTAGAGCTCTAGAAATCACACAAATCCTGGAAATGCTACTTTTTTAATCTCATGGTTGACATACTCATCATTCAAATAATTTGGAATTGATTTTTTCTTCTTATTTTCCCTCAGGAGCTGTTCTGTCAGACCTTCCGTCTGCATGTCCACCAAGAATGACCCTGACAGTTTTGACCATAACATTCATACAAGCCACTGTTTAGGAAGAAGGTCAATGTTTTGAGCACCCATCCAGGGCAAGGAAGACCAAGCTTCATCATTCATAAGACACGTAAGGCCAGGAGAAGGACAAACACCTTTTCTCATCCTGCATGTTTCATTATGCCTCATTCTCCCTGGTGGCTCTGGATCCCACACCAAAGAGTTTACTTCCCCTTGTGCACTATCCAAAGCATACAGCTACTCAAAACTGAGTTCTGTGTTCAGCTCTGAGAGATAAATAACTAAACAATGGATGCTGCAGCAGCCACTGCATCAGTGAGTAAATCTGTTGGGAGTGTAGAGCTAAAAACAAGGACAGAAAGTAATCTGTCATTTGGCAAAAGCAGAAAGCAAACTTTAAATCTTGACATATATCAAATTTTTCTGCATGTAAAATCAATCAGTGAGTAAGTACTGCTTGGCTCACCAAATGGTAAAAAAGCAGAGAAAATCATATCAAAAATAAAAAGTGTGCCAGTGCAAGTACAGTCTCTTTTCTAGATCATTTCTGAGGTGAACTAAGCTTAGCACTGTTACTAACACAGTCTGTGAAGTGCTTGTTTTCATTCAAAGCACCAAAACACATATTTAAAGACAGAGCTGAGTCTCTGCAGCCCACACTGAGTGAACGACTTAACTCTGTCATTGAACACCTGACTCCACAAGTGACACAAGCTGCTGGTGCTTACTTGTGGAACTTGGTTTCAAATCATCAGGATGATTTTTGCCCAGAATTTCTTGACTCACCCCTGGCTGCACATGGCCAATCTGACACACAGCTCAGGCCCAATCTAAACCAGCCATCATTAGTGCACACACCTAATGCTGTCCTTACTCCAGGTTTAAGCAACAGATCAGAAAACAGATCAGCCTTTCTGCGTTTTGAAGGATTGTACTCCCAATTCCCCTCAGATTTCTTCATCTACCTGAACCTCATTTTTAGTGCATGAGAAGATCTTTCAATTACAGATTTAGAAGAAGATGTGCTGCATTTTAATGATAATCTCCTGCAGTTTTAGGGCTAGGAAAAAGAGGCTTTCTTGACATCAGTTGTACCTTAAGGGAATGAAGCACTGTCAGTTAAAAAGGAAAAAAATTATTATTTCAGTTTTATTACAATTGTTCCCAGGGGGATATATTCTGCTCTAGAAATAACTGGGTTGACCTACAAAGAGGTGCTCTGCACTCATGGTGGTGGTACTGGAAGAAGTCCATGAGCTGTACAATGAGATGCTTTAATTCTGGAAATACCATAAGGGAGCCAAGAGTTCTTTTTTGGTGGAGTTTTGTCCTCTGACACAAAACTGAATTTTTTTCCTGGTTTATATCTGATTCCATCTTTGCATGTCTGAACAGGTGAAAATGTCTCCACCTCCTGTATCTTTAGTTGGTTCCAGAAAGAAGGTGGCAGACAATAAAATAAAACATACCCCAAGGTCACTGTCTGGGGTAGGTACAATGGTAAGGAGAGAGCAGATGGTTATTTTCTCAAGAAATCACTTTTGCACCCACAAAAGGAGAGACAACCCTGGATTTTTTTGCATCTCTTGTAAATGTGGGCTACAATATCCTGCTCTTAGCTGTGCTTCAAGTCTTTCATCGTCCAGTGACACCTGTTTAAATTTAGAAGTAAGCACTGAGAAGAGCTTAAGTTCCTGTTTGTTCTCTTGACTGACATTTCAGAGGCTTTCTCCATAACAGCAGTCCAAGGAAGTCTTTTGCCTCAGCAACAGTTAGTTTCATTTTCCAGCTTTTGAACACTTTTAAGCTGAACTCTGGAGATCAGGTTGATGCAGTAGTCCTGGCAGCATTTTCATTCCTGATGAATTGTACCTCGTGTCACAAGCAGTGCCCTGGGGACCGTGAGGCTCCTACTGATGCTCAGGGGAAGCAGATGTATCTCCATCCTCTCTATACTGAGCACCTACTGCCTCCTGCTGCCATTCATAAATCCATGATGACTTATTTGGGATTACTGGAGTTTTATATGGACAAAATGCCTTAATTTGATGCTTCAAGCTTGTAGGAAACTTATTGCATCCCTTGTCACTCAGAGTGATTCCCAATGCTTATATCAAACCACCCACATAAACTGTTGTAAATTTAGAGAAGTGTATGTGGTTTCATACAGTTGTTGAGTCCAGTTACTCTCCAAGACTCTCTTGGGGTATGAGCAAGGAAATAACACAAATTAAAAAGACAGTTTCTAAATTATTCTCTCTCGATTACTGAAATAATACATGCTTTTTTCTCTTTTTTTTCTTTTTTCTCTTTTTTTTTTTTTTTTTTTAAGGCAATTTCTCTAACTCTGGCTGTAGAACAGGATTTCTATCTTGGAGATGTCTATTTCCCTGCCAAGACTTTTTCCTGTTAACATATTAAAAATGAATTTAAAAAAAAAAAAAAAAGAAGAAGACAGATTACACACTCTGAAGTTTTCTCAGCAGAGGGAAAACCACCACATGTCTGTAAAAAATGCAGGTAAATAAAGATAAATGGTGGCTTGGGACCTCTCCAACTGGATGATTCATCATCTAACTGCTTCTCTGAGATATGTTTGATGCTAACAACATTTGTGCAATATACCCAGTCTTGGCCATGCCACCACCTGCCACGAAAGAATAAACAACCTCCTGCTCTATTTCAGAACGCTGTCTAAGATGTATTATTATCTGTTATTACTACATTAAATTGGCAGAAAATGAGTCTTTTTCAATATGATTGCACATCAGCCTCAATAACTCATTTTTGCCTATGTAAAATTCTATCACTTCCTAATCTTTTAACTGCACCTGTCCTAGGATTTTTTTTTTGCTATTATTCATTCAATACCTGACATTAATAATGCCAAATCAGCTCATTAGGGAATGAACTATGAGAAAGCATGAGGGCAGTGTCAAGTAGAGGGTATACAACCTGAACTAACATTTTCTCAGTTATGGCACAGATGAGTCAAGTGCAAACTGCAGCTGACTTAAAAAAAATAAAAAATCTAAAAAGTACACTAAAAGGTTTTGATCCAACACACTACATCAGCTGCAAATACAAATTTTAGTGTCTTTCTTGACTGACATAAAATTATGTGCAAGGAACGTTCAAACAATTAATAGCATCTTGATCAGTGACTAAATAAAATGAGATTTTTATGAATGCAGGTTAGGATTGGGCATCTGCCTCTCTTTTCATGTTGCTGATAGATAAGAAGGGTCCTCCTGGGCCAAACCAGAAAGCCATAAAGTTCAGTGTCCTGTGGCTGAGAAATACCTTTTAATATGTACTCTGTTAGTGCGCACAGAAGAATTAGAGTCACCTACCTAAAGCTGCCTGAGGTTCACTTTGTGCTTAAGTTTTGTTATGAAAGGTGCCAAACATAACCACTATTGCTGTGTAAGACTGCAGTAGTGAGAAAATTGAGAGACAGAAGAACAGTTTAAACACTAAAAAACAATAGATTACAGAAGACCATAATGCCAGTGAAGACCTCTAGAAGCAGAGATGGTGGCTGGAGGAGGATGCACAGACTGGGAAGAACACAAACACTGTTTTTTGGGTAAGAGTCTGAACCTAGCTCCTGGGTGAAAAACATTTACTTGCCTGTACTGCTGTGGGACCTGGCTCCACATCTTTCAGCCACCCCCTCCTTCATGCAACAGAAACTGGGATGCACAACATCACTTGGGATGTGCACTTTTGGTTTCCCAGACCACAAAGAGCTGAAAGTCTTCCCAAGGAAATCCCCTCTCTTCCACAGCAGAGAGAAGCCAAAGCTATCACAGGGGGGAAAAAAAAAAAACAAAAAAAAAGGAAATCCAGAGCATCACGGCTTTGAGGAAGCAGAAACAAATCCCTTTAGGAGCAGAGTCATCTGTCATCCCAGCTCAACTGCTGCTCACAGCACTCACAGCCCCACTGGCAGATCTCATTGAAGATGGAGAAAGCATCACACTTTCTGTACAACACCCTGGTTTTATGCTGCTTCTAGGAATATTTTGTAGCTGCTCCCAGACTTCATAAAATCGAAATTTTCAATGCTGAAAAGAATGCAACTTTCACTGGTTTAGAGACAGGACACTCAGTCTTCAGTAGCTGTGGATGGGATGAGACCTATTGGAAATCTCCTCAAACAGCACCATTTTTGAATGGGTGAATCCTCTCCCATATCTACCTCTTCCTGTTCTGAAATTGAAGCATTATGTGCAGTGGAGCCTGAAGAATAGTGTTTCATCACAACAGACACATCTGTGTTTCCATGTTAATAGCTCAATATTCCCCAATAATTCTCTATAGGACATAAGCCCTCCAACAGGAGATGGCTATAAAATGTAGGCAAGGCACCCTGCTGGCACAAGCCAGCAGTCATTGAATTTCATGAGTGTTGATGAGGGTCCCAAGTTCTTCCATGTTTTTTCATTAAAACCGTGTCAAGTTTCTTATCCCAAAACAAGCAATTGGGGAAAGCAATCACTTCAGATTTATTTTCCCTAACCTTGGGAGTCAGAACAACATTTCTGCTTTTTCTTAAATAATTAACTTTTTGTCTGCAAGATCATTAATGTATTCTGTGTAAAATCTATCACTCTTCCTAGGTAACCCTTAATGTTTCCTGAACCTAGTCTGGATGTGCATTAGACACTTGGGATGCATTACTGGTGTTAATCTGCAGCCATTAAAAATGCAAGGTCATTTTGAAGATCGAAAAATCAGGCCAACATCTTTCAAATCTATACCTAGTTCTTTTCACTCCTCATTAAATTTCAATTGCTGAAATGCATTGGTCTTCCTTAGTCCTTTATCAGGGGGACTGTTCCACACACAGACCATCTGGTGGGGAGCAAAGGGTTAGTCACAGTGGGCTTTTGGGGGGCTCATAACAAACCAGGCTGGTATCGCCCAGCAGCTGTCAGTTCTGGTTAGAAAAGTCAAGCTAACATTCCTGGGATCTCATTCCTTGGACTGAGCCTTTCAAACAAGTTGTGTGATAGTCCAGAAGTATTGGGAGGATTTTCCACAAGAATCTGTAAGCAAGAGCCCTGTGAAAGAACTTGGTTATTCATATGGGAAATTATATCTTTTCCTTGGAGAGCTCTGTTTTTCCTCATGAGAATCTCCAGGGGGATAAAGCCTTTGGGGACAGATGCACCACAGCATCACAAACCGAGTGATTCAAAGAAAGATGTTCAGTGAGGGAGTCTTTAATATTAACAAGCCAACTTTTGAAAATATCATTCATCACATCCATCAACAAAAACACCAAAACATTTCAGGAATTCCTGATCATTAAACTGATTACATCTGATTGATTAAATTAGCAATCAAGAAAACAGGAAATTGATTGTCATAGGTTTAGCATAGAGAGTGCATATACTACATAGCATCTTTTAAAGTTGTCTTCCATTTTCCACTTGGAAGATATAATGTGAATAACCATGATTTTTGTCACTGTGTTTAATGGTTTGGAGAGAGAAAATCTTCACTATTACTTCACTTACTGTCTCCTAAGGACATGCATCTTTATATGTAGTTTGTGAGGCAGAAAGACCTCTATACCCAGAGATAAAGTTATGTTCACTTTAAAAATATTTATAGCATCCTTTCTTCTTTTAAATTACACCTGTCAGTCAAACACAGCACTCACTGAAGAAGCCTCCATCCAAAACCTGTGCAATTTGAGCTAATTTCTGTATTTCTGCAAAAGAAGATAATTGCCATTTTTCCTGCAGAGCAACTGATGATTTTCTATTGATGACATACATTTTCTTTATTTGACTGACAGTTTTTTTTGTTTGTCTTCCAGACCTCAGCATGCTTTACAGATGGACATAGGGTGTTATCCATCACATTTCACACTAGAAAATCTAATTTCCAGTGGCAGAAGTGACCAGGGTCACCACCAATGCCAACAGAGCAAGGCCACTGACAGAGTGTGGAAGAGACAAGAGCCATCACAGCAACCCCTCCCCAGATGTGTGTCAAAGCTCTCTGAATCCCTCTTGGCAGTATCTCAGCATTTTATCCCACAAAAAATTTTCACAGAGTGAGAAAGGTGATTCTTATCAGTCATTGTGTGCAGTAAACTGGTTCTGCATGCAAAAGGTTTCAGTTTGTGGGCTTATCAGAAGGCTGTTATGCCATCTCAACAGATTTTAATATTTAAGCCTTACCTGCAGTGCCTATCTGTGCTTATCAGCCCTCAACTAATCAGCCTTGAGAACAGCAGAAGCCACAATGTGCATTGTAACCTTCTGGAGAGTCACTGAGGTCTTACATTTGAGAGTAGAGCACTATTAAAGATATAAAACACTTCTAAAAGCCCATATGATAGCCAAATACTAACGATCATGTCATCATAACACTGTTATTTGGTCTATTTTTTCTGTCCTTGAAAACACCCAAGAGCTGCACTGCTTCTTCCTGCATCCCCAAAGTGGCCACAGGGTCTATTGCTTCAATCTGCATTGACTGGCAGTGTGTCACCTTTTCCCTGTGCTCCACAGAAGGGCTGTGTGCTTGGCACACACATGCCCCTATTTTCATCAGTGAAGCAGTGACAGGCATGGCCCAGGCACAGCAGTTCCAGCTTTTTCAGATGGCAGCTCTCTGCCTACCCTTGGAGAACAGCATTGCAAGGTGATGATAAACAACCTCTTTTGCTGTCCCTTGGTTCCTAATTCCATGTTCTCCAAGTCACAAATATGACAATATTTTGCTTCATTCCTCCTCACAGTGAAACTGGAAATAAGGTAGTGCCTTGTCATCAGTGGGCTGGAAGTGTCTCTTTAAATCACAGTGGGACTGCCACAGGATTTGTCTTGCTTCAATCTTGTCTGCTGGCTCTAGAAATGCACAGGCCTCTCTAAGGGGATGAAGGAGACAAAAAATTATAACAGATTGTTCATGCCTCTTAGATCTCACTACTGCTATAAGAAACAACACAGAGTCCCCAGGCAGGTGCAAAAGGGAATCCTTTATTAGCAAAACCAGGCCTTTTTAAGGAGTTTGGCCATTATCAGCTGCATACCTTTGAAACACAACAAACCTAATTCAACCAACTGCCATCATCCACAATGTAAACATGGGAAGAGCACACGAAGAGCACAGGACTGTTATGTAACCTGTTTTTCTGCTCCTATTTCTGCTGCACCATTCCCATAGTCCTTCACTGCTTAGCTGAAGTGAGTCCATGATGGTAAGGCCTTATTTCACTAGGCCGTGCATATCTGCTACATCTCACAGCATCACAAAATTATTTTAGCTGATACTTGGAAGTTCTCCTGTCTGAAGCAGGACCAGCAGAGCACCTTGCTCAGGGTCTTCTCCAGTCAAGTCCAGGGATGGAGATTCCACCAGCTTTTTGACTCCAACAGTTCTCCTGTTCCCATGTCCAGCCATCCTTGGGATTTAAAATATTTTCTCCACATTTTCTGTTTAAATTATTTTGCCTATTAGTAAAACCATTCAAACAGAATAACAATTTTTAGAACATACATGAGGTTAGCTCCTGGCTCTACTGACAGCAGGTGTGTTTCACAGCCTCCATTACTGTTTGACATCTCCCTTTTCAAGCATGTCTTAGGGCTGAGGATCATCTAAAGCATTTCAGGGCTTTAGGGAGGCTGGTTAAGAAAGGCTTCAACTACTAACCTCTGAAATTTCCCTTTTAAAAACAGCTGTTAGGTGGGAAGTGCCAAAAATTTGAATGGTATCTTTGGAAGCATCGTCCTTGACTGGCTCATCAGAAAGACTATTTATGCTTACAGGTGGGGTTTCTGCATGCAGCCTCATTAAATCAGAGTCTGTGTGGGGCTGGTTCTGTAAACCTCTACAAGAAGCTCCAGTGAAGTGAGGCAGAGAAAAACATCATGAATTATTTTTGTTATTTTTCAGAAGAAATTAAGGGAAAAGAGAAAAATGAGATGTAGTGTTGATACTCTACCCCTTTTTCTAATAAATTTCTTGAGTCCGTTTTCTAGTATTCTGTGCCATTTTCTGGGATCCTGTGCCATTGTCATAAAATGACAGTGTCCGAAGGTGAGTAATTTTGAACTACTGAAAATGAGTCAAAAAAAGAGATTTTTTTGATTTTTTGAGATTTTTTATTTTTTGAGATGGGCTCCCAGAAAAGCTAGCAGGGGTAGAACTCCCACTGCTCCACTCCCAAGCACAGTGTAATGCAGCCAGCAGCAGAGGAGAAGTCATCTTGTTAATTTAGACGTTTGCATCATTGCATAAATTATTTGCCTCTGGGAGGATAAAAATAATGACTTTTTTTTTTTTTTGAGAGAGAGTGAGAACGTTAGTCTGAGCACAGAAAGCACAGGTGGAATTAAGAAAAGAAAGGGGAAGAGCTGAGTAAAGGCTGAGTTGCTGCACATGCAGCTCCCATGACAGAAAGCTCAGTCTGTTCTCAGCCGCCACCAGGTGCACTCTGCTCGGCACAGAGCCCTGCGCTCCTGCTCCCAGGTGATGGATGGGGCTGGGAATTCCCTTAACACTTCCCAGATTCAGCAGTGGCTTCCCACAGGCTCAGGTGAAAGGATGCATCTGTCCAGCACATTCTTGCCTTTCCTATCATATTTCTGCCGTGCAGCTTTCAGAAGTGTTGTGAATTCTCTCTTTGACCCTCCAGCCCAGGTTTCTGTTATTTCCCTCTCATGTGACTGGCACTGCCATGACCAGCGACCTCCACACTGCCCTCCCCACACCTTCCAGCCTGATCTTTGCACTTGATCACCTCTGAACTACCTATTTTCCCCTGGGATGAGGTCAGATACCATAGGCCAGGGAGGGAGGCTGAGAAAGGGCAATAATGGAGCTTTCTGTTGTTGTCATTTATTGCATGCAATGTTGAAGAGCACAATAAACCCCTGGCAGCTCCATGGCAGTACAAGCCAGGCTATTTCAGGTGAATGTACCCCATGAGCACAAGGGTCACAAACCACGAGTGTTTGGGTCGCTGAGTGCAAGGAGAAGCTCAGGTGCAGAGGGAGCTCAGATGGGGAACTCTAGCTCTGACGACAGAAATGGGGAAAGACTGCATTCACTCTGTGGTTCTTGTGTGAGAGAAAATAATTGATCTGTATAGAACACAGGTCAGGAGGGACACAGAGACCCACAAGATGTTTCCAGGGTGAGAACCTGAGCTTGCCACCAAAACAGCTCTAACTTGCATGCTCTGTGCCTGTGCCCCTACCCTTCCCCTTGCTTCTTGGTCTCGCTGGGTGCCTTCTGACAAAGTAGCATTTTAATCTGTTTTATGGTCCTAGAGATTTGAGCCACGCCGAGGCAGTGGACTTGCCCACATTTTTAGCCTGAATAAATTTCAATAGAGGGAAGGCAGACATTTTTATTTCTTTAACGTATGCACAAACACTATATTTGGTTTCCATGCAAGAGCCCAATGTTCTGTACAAACACTACTAATGAGCTCCTGCAGGCTCAGCAGCAGCTCAGGAAGGAAAAAGCACCAAGCACCTCCAAGCACCTTGTGCTCCACACCAAGTGTGAGCAGTGCAGAGCTGCAAATGGGACCTCCACCATCACCAGGTGAATTCCTTGCAGTTCAGACATCTCCGTGCAGCAAATAAACCAGCATATTTTTCTGAAAACTACTACAAGAAACTTCTCTGCCCTTTTGCATTTACAGGAAGCTGGACAGACACTCCCCAGTAAACCCTAATGCTGAAGCAAAGCAGGGAGCCTGTACCCCAGACCCCACTCTCACCCCGTCAGCCCCATGAGCCCCTGCAGATGTACCTTGGCTGGGATGCTCCTCTGCACTCCCTCGCTGCCTCCCAGTGCCTTGCACCACCAGTGGGCAGCTACAGGAACGAGTTCCAGGTATTGCCTGGAAGTTACAATAACAAACGAAAAGTAATTTAAGAGTAAGAGGGAAAGAAAGGTGAATAAGGAGCAAGCGTTTACACATTCCAGTGAGGAGAAATCCCTCAGAAAGACAGAAATCAGACGTTTTTTCCCCTCATGCCTCATTCTTTAAATTATTGACTGATTGTTTTAGATATTTAAGCTGGCAAATGGGAGCCAAACTCTTTTGAAAAGCAAAAAAAGGATTTTGTGAGTGTTCCTGTTAGGACTGGCACAAATCTCCACCAGAACCATCTTCCAGAAAGAGTTGTAAAACATGTGATTTTTCTTCAATGCTTGTGTAAAACATCTAGGACAGCTACAAAGCACATAAGGGGGAACATGAGACTGAAGATCAAAAGCTGCAAAGGACACCTTTTCCTTTCTGTGACCTAGCCCTAGCCCAGCTGACCCAGTCCCACCTCCCAGCACACTGCCTGGATGCACATTTGTCACAATACAAACTTACTAGATTTATTATTACAGATTTATTCATTTTGAGAAAAGGAAAGGATTGACATGATTCCTGAATAACTCAAATGGGCAAAGGCAATTGCTGGACTGATCACAGACTTTTGAGACCCAAGTCATCCATCAAACTTACACCTTCTCCTACTCCTGTTATCCATCACCCTTTCCTTTAGGTAGGATGTCAATAAATTTTGTGTCAGCAGGTCAGAGAGGATGATGCAGTTCCCAGCTTCAGAGGACAAATAAAGCAAAAAACAAAGGCAAAGGACATCAGGAAAACTGTAAAACACTTTCTTTGCCACATCAACTGCAATTGCCCATATTTGACACAGATAACACTGACTAGATCAAATAACTAGGAAACAGAGAGACAGGTAGATAGACAGAATATCTTTATATAGAGGAGATATATACAAATCAAAAAATACAGATATATAGAGATATTAAAAAAAAGGATAACAATACAACAAGGTCAAACATTTAGTTAAGTAATTTTGATTTTTTTCTTTCTAACTATCTTTTGCACATCACAATTCTCAGAAACCCTTCAAACATCCAGAAGTAGAAGTATTGTTCACTTCAGCAATGACTGACTCAATCAAAGCTAAGGGAAGTATGAAGAGGTATATTTCTGGAGGATCCTGGGTAGGGATGTAGTAATAAGAGTTGAATCTGATGCAAATTAATAGAAGAGCCAATAAAGAAAGGCCAGAGAGGGACCTGCAGTACTTATATATGTAAGAATCATTCAGAGAGTTATTCAGAAAATTATATGAAATCAGCAAATAGACTCACTGCAGCCTTGCTTTATCAATTATATTAAAAATCCAGAGCAGTTCCACAGGCTGATGTATACAAATATATAACCCAAAGCAAAGCCTAATCAGAATCTGTCCCTGGCCCTTTCCCTGTGACAATACCATCTTCCACTCAAACTAATGGTGTGTACAGCACAAGCCACCTTTTATAAAGAAAAGAAAGATGCTGTGTGTGGTTTCCAAGATTGAACAAGACATTCTATCAACATGTCAAATGAACTAATTCAGCCATTGCAAATGAACAGATTCACAAAGCAAAAGATAAACTTTCCACATCTCATTTAATTTATTCTCTCTCACTGCACTGAGAAAACAGCTTTACCCGTTCTCTAAAGTATTCAAATGTTAGAAATTGTAATAATCAAAACAAAAACAAATAAACATTATTAACTGCTTGAGAGAATATTTTAAATGAGCAGGAGAATAAAGAAAATATTCATAATTCACAAGTGTTTGCATTTTCTGCACTAGAAATCTCCCTAAGGTTGTATGTGAAAAAAATGGGCAAGAACTGGATCAGTAGAGAACCCATTGCTGGGGACCAAATTTGGGGGTTCACACACAAATTCTTATTCCACAAAGATGTCTGAGTATCTAAAACCTTTACAATATGTAATTTAACTAATTGTTTTTGTTACTTAGATGCAGGTTGAGAGACAGAATACTGAGGATGGTTCTATACAGAAAACCACAAGTCTGAACAATTTATTGTATCCATGTGGTCTTTTTGAGGTTCAGTTCCCTCTAGCACTCCCACTTTCTAGTTTTGTTAGGCAGTTTCAGATTTGCCTCTTGTCTGCATCCTTGAGCTATACTTGCAAAAGGCAGTGTTTAATTTAGCTGGATGTTCCCCACTCGAGCACAGAGAGATCAGGCTCATCCAGCTTTCTCAGCTGCCTTCTAGGGAGGGAGGGCAGGTTTGAAGGCCATTTTATGGCAGATTGCAACCCTGCATTATTAGAATAATATAGAATAAAATATTTCTATTCCATGTCTGGGGAAAAAAAATAAAAAGGAAAGAACTTTCAATGATTTTTACATGATTTTTGAGCTGGGGTGATATCTTCAGACAGCCTTATTCCAGCCTCCAAACTGTCATTAGACAGGAAGGCAACAATAAAACGTGGTGATTTTCACTGTTTTTATAACCAGGCCTTTCCCTGAGAAACTGAGGACAAAAGTCAAGAATTTTGTAATCATTCTTTGAATTTCTGTAAAAAGCTGTCGAATTTTCTCATGGCACAGACATGAAGAAATTATAATCATTTTCCCATTGTTAAAAAAAAAAATCAGATTTTTAAAAGATTTTTAAAAATATCATAATCTAAGGTCGTGTTTTTTCCCCACTTTTGATCCATTGGTGAAAATCCATTATTTACTATGGTGTATCCAGTAGCAATAACACTACCCAGCATCTTCTGTCTTACAGGCTACAAAATACCAAACTTCATTTACCTTAAAGTACCTCTCATGAAATGCGTTCCTCTCTTTCTTTACACATATAAAAGCATAAATATAAAGGTAGTAATTTCACAGCATCCTCTCCCTTCAGTGTAGACAATTTAAGCCACCCACTCCCCAGAAGCTGTTGCTGTGCTCTGATGTGGGTTTCAGTCCTGCCTTGTCCTTGGGTACAAATCAGGGGGAGAACACAGGTGCAAGATGCATTTTCTCCAAGGCTTGTAATTTTCTTTAATTAATCAACCATGGGGGACCTCTCAGCAAAAAGGTTCTTTCTTGCAAAGCTCAGGCAAAGGAAACAGGCTTTGTATCCTGTAGTGGTAAGCACATTTGCTATGTCTTAAAATGCCATAGGACACAGGAAACTGACGATCCTAAAATTGCTCTAAATGAAATAATGATGACAGAAGATGCCAACAAACCAGTTTGACAGCTGAGACACATTGGTTGAGGCCTGCTGCTGCTTCATAAGTCTCTATATATTGTGTTTGTCGGCCAAAGAGCTCCCAGAGCAGGCTGAGTGCACTTTCCAGAACCAGAATTAGCCCCATGGCCTTCTGCTGCCATAAACCATTCCTGCTGCACACTCTCCCCATGTTTGACAGGGTCTAAACCACCTGTGAATAATGATAAATATTCTCAAGCACCTTCTTTCGTCATTATTTAATTTAGAGCAATTTCAGGAGCACTTTTGGTAGAACTGCCTTTACCCAGACCAAAGCACAGGCCTTTTGAAAAAGTCTTTGACATAACTTTATCCTGATCACTTTAGTCTTCAGAACATGATCCAAGGCAAAAACATATTTCTTTTTATCTCTGAAGAAACATAGGCTATGAAATAAAAGACCCCTGGTTTTAAGAGCAAAACCTTTCAACAACTGGTTCTTTTTAAGAACACGTTAAAGATAAAACTCTTCAGTTGTCTTCTTTTTGTCTTCCATCTTCTTTAATTTTTCAGTCTGCATTCTTAGGGTTTATGTAAAGGGTAAACTGGGCACCTCTCCCTCATTTTTGCGAGCAGTAAGAAATAAATTATGTCATACAGTGCTTTTAAAAATCTTTTAAAATTATATACATTTTCAGCTGGAAGGAAAAGCCCAGCAACCCAACCATTTTCTTAATTGAGAAGTTGAATTCTTACCCACGTTGCACTTCCAAGTCAACCCCATCCGACTCTGACTCTGGCTCTTTGTCTGTCAGACAGACACCATTAAAACACAGAATCAAATTCCTGCACACTGGATAAGCAGCAACTGAACTGGAATGATGGAATACCTGCTTTGTCTAGAAAACATCGAGTCCCTCGTTATTTTGAGAAGTAAATAAGTACCTAAATACATTTTAGATACTCTGATCCTAAACTGCAGAACAGAAACAGCCTCTCTGTGACAAGGACTTGCTGAGCTGCTGAGGTTGGAAGAGTGATTCCCAAGCTATTTAGCTGCCAGGCCACCTGGTCTGACATCTCCACTGAGGATTTATGCACCCTGATCTCCCCTAAATGATATTGAGTAGCAATTCTTTCTTATTTCTGTTTCAGCAGGGCTTCAGTACAAGAGTCCTAGCAAATTAATGGCACTCCACATTTCTAGGTTTCTCCAAATGTCACAGACTATGCCTATTTTACTTTTACTTGCATTGTAAACTGACCTTTTATTGTTCATTTCAAAGTCTCTGCTTCTGTATGTTGTTTTCCTCAATTCATTTATTGCTTCATAATGGATAGGTGTTATTCAGTAAAGTACTTGAAAAATTACCACTTTAATAATGTATTAACAGCATGATGAAAGAGGCAGTTTAGAGCATGCTTTAGCATTTTTCAGTTCTATTTTTATGGCATGGAAAACATTTCAAATCATTTAATGCTGTATTAACTTCTAATTTGCCTCATCTATGTGTAGTTTATCATATAATTCCATGCCAGAACTGGGAATTTCTTCTAAGTCATACCATGCAAATCAATAAAATTAAATTTAAAAAAATGAATTGTATTAAACAATGTTTCATAACCTAGATTTGTATTGGCTTATATAAACTTTAATTAAAGCCAAGTTTAATTAACTTCAGTTGGCTTATCTGCCATTGTATGGAGCCATGACTACTCTGCTGGTTTTTTGTTCCTGTTTTATTTTGATATAAAAGTCAGACTTTAGCACAGCACAGTGTTGAAAGGCATGGAAATTACATGAGAATAGAAAGCACTGTCAACACCCTTGGATGTCAGTGAAGTGGTTTGACATTCACTGTGGTGTTACACAAGGGATCAGAGCCTCTAACAGTGACAGTCCAGGGAGCAGCATCACAGCATCACCTGGCATGTGCCTGACTTAGCAGGAGCTGAAAGACAGTATTTGGGGAGAAAAACAACCAGCAAGGAAAATGGTGATAGACTATCAGGAGGGATGATGGGAAAATGCCACAGTTGGTAGCTTACAACACCTCTCAAACCGAGTTGTTCCTTTCATCTTTAACAAATCATTAACTCTTCATGTAATGCCAGCTGTGCCAGCTCTCCTCACTTACCTGTCAGGTACCACCTCACACAGCAGATCCTTCATGCCTGCTTGGTAGAACATTTTGGTAAAAAATAAACAAACTGAAAAATGTTTTGGCTAAAAAAGCATGGTCTCTCTCTGGAACAATATTCAACTTTGTCTGAATTTTCACTTAATTTAATGAGTCATAACAGATTATTATTTAATCATGGTGGTGGCCAATTCTGATGAATATTTTTTCTGGGAAACATTTCTAGCAAATCTTTACTGACTAAGGTTTCAAGATTTAGATGTTAAGAAGAGATACATTGTTCTGTGCATTATATTTACAAAGTAAATATTCACAACTTCTGACTACCAGTGTTTCTAGTTCTATCTCATATTTTTTGAGGGAGAATAACAATACAATGGTAGCCAAGATTTTTGGATGGCTTTCTAAAAATCTCGTTTCTACAACAGCATAATAATGTTTTCTTTATTATTCTTTAGTCTTTTATAATCCCTAATGCTTTACTTGTCCTTCTTGCTGCTGAACTTCATGCAGTACCCAGAGAAAAATCCAGAATGATTTCATGATCTCTCCCTTGCATAGTAATAGTGCAGTTAGAGCCTACCATGCACAAAAATAGAACAATTTATCCCCTCCATGCATTAATTTGTATTTTAGCTCCTGAATTTCATCTGCAATTTTATTGCCCAGCCACCCAGGATTGCAGAATCTTTGTGTACATGTTGGCAGTCAACTTTGGGCTTGTCAGAACAAAGCAACTTTGCATCATCAGCCCAGTTGTTTTCTTGAATTCATTTTTTGTTTCTTTTTTCCTTCATTTATGAACATCTTGAGTAGAACAGATCCCAACACATTTTTTGCTGGAATGACTAAAACCTGATAATTAGTTCCCACCTTTGTTTCCCATCTTTTGTATGTGGTTTTATTGCTGATTCTTCTGTGACCTAAAAATTCAAGTCATAAAGAGAATTTGAGGAAGGGCCTTGATAAAAAATCCACATGTGACGTATAGCAGGACAGTCCTGTGCACTTACCTTGGCTCTTAGGGCAGAAGGTGTTTCTGCAAAATTCATGGCACCTCTTTCCCACTGTATCATCCCAAGCCATAAGTCTTTCCATCCCATTCTTTCCACAGCTCCTGATTCCACACTGGATGCAGAATTCAGGCTTCCAGCAAACCAGCCACCCATCCTTACAGGCTTGTAAAGATTGGCATCATTTGCCTCTTTCCTCTCTGCTACTAAGATGTATTTAAACACTACATACTGCCAGAAATAGTTCATCAGTTTTACACCTCAGACCCTCAGAGAGCTTTAGGGCACAAGCATCTGAGCCTGGCAATTTGTAACTGTAAATTTTATTGATTTGCTTTAAAAACCTTTCTGCTGAGGTCTCAGCATGGTCCCATTTCTGCCATGAACTCTTGTGCAGAGATTCATTGCACCTGCCCACGATGCTCCCTCACAGCCCTTCCTTCCCTTCTGCCCCAGTCCCACAGGAATCCTGCAGACCCCTGCCTCACCAGGACTTGGGAGGCTTTCCATCTGCAGCTTTTAGGCCTTCAGGAAACTGTGTCTTGAAATTTCTTCTGATCCATGGGATGGGTTTTACATTTCAGATACCAGAACACTTTTTTTTACTTTTCCCATTCTTACATATTTTTCATGATTTAAAGTACATCTGTATCATTCCTAATAGCATCTTTTACACTGCTCTTTTACCTTGATGGCTGTTTTTTCCCTTCTGTGTTTTTTTAACAAGGTATTTACTCTAGGCATCTATTAGGGCATTTTAAAACCTTGCCTTGTAAGCTGCTCCTTAAACTGTTTTTCTCAATTTCATGCTGCTCCCCTACATAAAGTAAAAGTCACCACAATGGATATTTGGTTGTCTTCCATCTCTGAGGATGTTGCATAGAAGTGTTGTATGTTCACTGATACAGGTGGGCTCTTCTACACCTAAATCATATGCAAGGGTCAATGAGCTACTCACAACTAAACCACCAGTTGATTTTCCTCCTCCAGTGTCCCTGATTACTTGATCTGAGAAGGAAGTATCAGCACCTCTAAATATGTCACCTCTCCACCAAATCCTATATGGTACAGGAACAGAAACTCCTGACCTCAAAATTATATTCTCTGGACATCTCTGGATTCTAATCTTATCTTTTAAATAATCCCAAGTTATTTGAGTTCAAGTCCACTTATTTGGTAAATGACAGTAAGATAACTAAGGGGCATAAAGAGAAGGACAGATTAATGGTTCCTCCTACATTAAACCCTGAGAATCTATTTTGCTGCCTGAAGTGTCATATATAGCTGCTGTGCTCTTGAAGACTTACTCAGCAAAGCAAAACCTCAGGGTACAATGAAACATTTTGCTTCTTGATGCTGGAATGAACTACAGAACTATACAGCCTAAGATGAAAGTTGTGCTCAAGCAATCCAGGAGCTAATCTACAAAGGATAATCATTTTACACATATAAATTATGGGTGTGTATGTTCAAAGCAAGACCTTCTACCCACTATTTCCACTGCTTTTCCAAGTGGGGATTTACATTTTTAAATTGGACAACAAGGAAACTAAATTGAAAACTTACACTAGGCAAACAGGATCAGTGCGTTACACTTACACATCAGTGTTTAGCAGCCTAAATTCCCAAATCTACCCTAAAGCAATGAGTATCATGTGGCATTGGAAAGAATTCTGCTTTTTTGGAAGATTACCTGTATATTCCATCTGACAGCTAATTAAGATTCCTGCAGACCATAACACCTCAGCATTGTAGACATTTTGGGTGAAGCAGTTTCTGCCTTGAGTATTTTGCATCCTGAAACACCTACAGCAGATGAGAGAGAGCAGAGAATCCAGCTCCGAGCCGTCACACCCGTGCTATTGACTGCACAACAGTGACAAGCTTTGTGTCACTCTATCAATCAGTGTGGCTGTGCAGAGCCATGGTCAGCCCTTTACTCACCAGTAATGACACACCGTGAGCAGACCTGCAGGGAAGGAGCTGAGCGCTGGCACCAGGGAACCCTTTCAGAGCAAAGTTCAACGTGTGTAGGAGCAGCTGGATGTGCACAGAGCCCCCTTTGGCTGGCCAAAGTGCTGATTCACATCCATGCAAAACACTGAATCAGACCTTGAAAGGAGGGAATCCAAAGGAAATCCACGGGGCTGTTACTAATTTTCATAGGAGTGAGTCTGTTATTCCCCTCGCTATCAAGGCCTCATGAACAAGACAGAAAAGCCTGTGTAGAAAATGGTACTGTGCACTGGAGCTGTGAGTGAATGAATTCTCAAAGACTGATAAAAGGACCATTCAAACGTGAGTGGGGGAATTTGCCCCAACCCTCTCTGCCATTTTTAAATTAAAATAAATACTGACTTTTACTGCACATTACCAATCTGTATTTATACATCCTTGTTTTACATGAGACCTCACTCACCTGTGAACATCTCTGACTACAAACATAAGCCATTAAAATGGTGAGCCAGTGTAGATTAACATGTAAACTAGTGTCTTCAAGGATCTCCACTCAAAGCTGTTACAGACATTACAAATCCTGTTACTGCTCCTGTTACAACACAAAGTGGCTGTAATTCCAGGGAACTTGGCTCATGGTATTGATTGCTGGGAGGACTAGACAGGCATACAGCAGGAGGTTACATGTTTTGAATACCCATCAAATGACAGAGCATCAGTTTCTCTCATTAGTTTTCATCAGGATTAAGAGCTCAAAATAATATACAAGTAAGTTTCCTGAAAATAAAATTTTGACAGAAAGCAGAGCTGTGTCAACAGCAGGACAAAAAATGTGTTCATCAAGAGATGTTTCCTAAAGAGAGACCAGGGATGTCACTGAGAAAACCTTCAGGATGGATGAGTCTGGAAAACCATACTTCATTTTTTACACCACTGATTGCTGCTGTCAGTGACCTTCAATCTCTTGAAGAGGCGCATTTCAATCTCTTATAAAAGGCAGAAGTATCTATATAAACAGCAAGGAAAGGAAACATCTCCAACTTGCATTTGGAGATGAAACACTGGTGGATTCATTTACCCAGTGAATTCAGAAAAGCTTTTCCTACTCATTCTGAAGAAGTGTCCTCAGAAACACCTGAGGAAAGCCCCTGCTCATGAAGAGAGCATGAAGGGTACATCCAATAAGCAGGACCAAACAGATCAGCTCTCTGGTAATTTCTCTGCCAGATCAACTACAAGATTTTTTTTTCTAGACCAAGTCAAGGTCAGATTAAAAGTTCATTTTTGATGTCAGGAGTGATGTCTGCTCCACAGTGACAGCCACATTCTGTGTGTTGCACAGGAGACATCCCACTCAGGGAAGCTTCACCTCTGCATTCACCATGACTTTTCACACCAGGTAGGTGCCAGCAGCCCTAACATTGCCAAAGGTGCAGGAGAGGATGGAGATGGAAAATCAAAGCAGTCACACAGAAGCCAGCATTGTGAGTTAACCATATCCTACCTACCCAGCAGGGTGGCAAAGGACCTGACTCCTCACCAGTAACCAGGAGGAGGGAAATGTGGACAACAGCAGGAGGGAGGGAAGTGAAGCAGTTATTTTTAATTTTTCATTGAGTCATTTGTAAAGTTTCAAAACTAAAACTGAGAGGAACAAAACTGGCAACAACCACACAGAAATGAGACAAGACACAGAGCCACTGAAGGAAAAGGATAGAGTAAGGTCCAGTAATTTTTTCTGGGCCACTTAATTACTGTGATTCTTTCTCTTCTGCTAAAAGTTTACTGTTCCACACAGCACTCAACCTTGTCATCAGTGAGGATGACATCATCCATTCATCAGGAGAAACACATGTCAGTGTTTTTAGTTTCCCTCACATACTCCAGTCTCACAAGGCTCCCAGGAGATGCTCAGCTGGGAGTAGCAAGGTACTGATAATTTTCTCCTGCTTTTTATTCCCACCTTCTGATAAAAGAGTGCAATCAACAGTGCTGATATACTCCACTTCTGCTGAACATAAATGTTCTGAAATCAATATAAATAATTATTTAGCCATATGTATAAGGCAGTTTCTTTTGCTTACTGCCTTTGCCTTTACCCTCACAAAAACTGTTGGTACAGCATAAACAGGCAATATGCCAATATAGTGAAGTGTTCAAGGTAAATACATCACTACTTTTCTGTGCATTTCCACATCACTGTGTGCCCATTCCTCTGCTCCACATATGAGGAACCAGAAGCCCCAGCAGCAAGGTGGTGTTCTTTTCATGCTATAGTGTAAAATGTGAAAAGTAAATGTGTGATATATTTTGGATTTTATGATGTAAACTTATCTTGGGAGAACAGTTATCTTTGCAATTTCACTGGACACAGTAGCTTGATCTTTCAGGTTGGAAGAGCTGTGCTTCTATGCGGTTAGAAATGGATGAGGGAGACTGTGAACAAGTCAGGCTAAGTTGACTGAAACATTAGTAAGCCCTATCACTCCTCCTTAGGGCTTGTTTACAAACGAGTGAGCAAGAGTTGGAGTCTCATGCTCAATACTTCCATCCTGGCAGAAAGAGCCTGCACACAGCACACAGCAAAAGATCTCCCCTGTTACAGAGCAGAATAAGCCATGTTAGAAGTTACTGCCTCACACAAGGTGTCTGCAGAAGAGATAGACAATACTGTGTCTATCAAAGCCCAAAAACTCCATCAGTTTGCAGTAGCTTCACCCACAGCTCACAAATCCAGACAGCTCTGATCTCTGGGCGCATTCAGATGCTGAGAAAAGTACCTTAGCAAATACAATAGGTGATTTTCCTCCAAAGGAAATAACTTTTTAGCAGTATTTTGTCAGTATTTTTCAGTCAGACCAACATGGTTCCTTCTGTGTTCTCATTGTTCAATTTGCACCAGACTAGGGTAGGAATGTTAGGACAAGAAGAGCAGGAAAAGTCTGATCCAAACCCACTGAAGGCAACTGCAAGGTACCTGCTGAATTCACATGGCTTTCACTGCAGCCCTTGAGAATGACTGACACAGTTACAAGAGCTCTTAGAAAGCCACATACCTCAAACACAGCAGGATTCATGCTTGCTGAAATCCCACTACAGAGCTGGTGCTGGGTGCAGGAAGGCTGAGAGGTTTGATGGGGAGACAGTGAGAGGACAATTTCTCCACTCCCACCATCAGCTGCTCCAAATTGAACACTTAATGCTGAGTGAGACCCAGAAAGGAAGCCTATGTACAGAATATACAGGAATCCAGCTGCAAAGATGTCAAGGCAATCAGCTTGGCAGGATAATCTTTTGCTTGAACATGTTTTAAGAGTGATTATATTGAGAAAAATTTAGCCTTAACTGTTTATACATTTTTTAAAACTAATTGCTATAGAAACAAATTAAGTACCCAAACTATCTCTTTCCTGAACTTTCTCTTTCATCAAAAGCCTTTGTGCTGTGTATCTATTGCATTTTAACAGGCTAAGGAGCTCATGTCTGAGCCCTCTCTTCTTCTGAAGGACAAAAAGAGTGTATGTGTGAAGGGAGGGAGGAGGAAGAGAGCAGGTAAATTCTCTGGATATTTTCCTCTGGGCATTGTAGTTCATCATAAAAGTAGGGGTTGTAACATTTATGATCTGCAGCAGAATTTTAGTTTCCTGTCGTAGGCATTTTGAGATGTGTAATAAAGTGTTACTGCATTCACCTGGAGAGAGTTAGAAGTTTAGTTTTCTTCTGAAAAACTTTGTGCAAATGCTTTCACCCATAAAGATGGACAGCACAGCTTCTGTCTGTCTGAAAAGGTGTATGATGTATGTTGAAGAACAATATGAATGTCAAATAACAGAATAATTAAAATACGGAAGGAAACAAAAGAGGTGAGTGGGATAAACAACTACTAATTTTTCTATCTTATAAACATGCAATTACATTCCTATCTCTACATAAACCCCTTAGGTCTGGGTTTAGATTTTCCAGTAATCTGGGTCTGGCACAGATTTTCCACAAAGCAGTGACTGTATAAAACCTCATTCCCATTTTTCCTCACCCATGTTAATTTATTCTGTACCTGTGGTACCTGCATCACCTCTAGATACATTTCTGCATCACCCAGTGGAGTTTATAATTCTCTGCATCTCTTAAAATGGTCAGACGTGCCAGTTCATACATTATATTATACAGCTGGAGATACTTAAATGAGACATTGCTAATCTGAATAATCATTTTACTTGGACAACCTGGTATCCCCCCTCCTCAAGTCAGATGTGTTTTCTTACTTCCACGACATTATTGTAATTGCTTAAACCACTTCTGTTGGGATATTTTTTCCACCTTAATTACGCTGTCATTTATTATTAGGGATTTTAATATGGCCATTAAATGTCACATATAGCTTTCAGTTTTTCCTCTCTGTCTGGTTCACAATCCTGCAATTTAGAAAGGTCCAGCCCTATGCACAGGGCTTTGACATGTTTAAAACTGTACTCAATGTCAGGTTAATTACAGCATTAAACTGATGAACTTGGTCTAATAATCAATGTATAAATAATCAATTTAATGCTATAGTAAAGGAAACATAAAACAGCCAGTTCTCTGTTGAATGTGTTGAGGTGCAGTGGCATTTGGTGGTCATGCATGGCAACATTTGTACAAGCTTCATTTAGAGAAGGTGGCAGGTTAATTGGGACAGAACAGAAACACAGTACTGCATCCATAATAAGCAGCCTGTGCCAATGATATAAAAAAGACAAAAAGAACTGGAAACCTGCTTCCACTCCTTCCAAACATTCCCTCTCAAAGTCATATTCAGAATACACAGGTAACTGGAATTAGAATCAATATGCTTTTATATATTTATATGAAAATACACAAGGATCTCTGCAGGCATCAAGCTGTTTTTCTTCATCTACAAAATAAATGTTTACAGCTCCAGAGTCCCATTGCAATAGCTGAGTGAAGTGCAGATATGGCTTCCTTGGATTCATAAAAGGTTCCAGAAAAATTTAAATCAATGGAGCCTGGAAACGGTATGAGAGGGGCAACACTCCACAGTGTGTTACACAGTGTTCCATGGTTTCCTGTTAACATATCCTCATGTATTTCCCCTCACCCCAAAGCCTGGCACAGAGCAAAACCCAAATCCGGAATTGATGAAGAATTGAAGGCTTCTATGGCAACAACATCAATATTTGTCTGTAGAAATTACAAGGTTCAGCTAGGATGCTAGAAATGTGCTCTTAAATCTCTCAGGTTGATCAACAGCCATATTTTACAACACAGGTTATGTATCAGTATTTCTGAAATAACTCTCTTCCCTTCCCAGGGTGCCATACTCTCACCATGACAGTTAAACAAGACTGATACGCTGAAAGACTCTAATTGACAGTCAAAGTTTGCTCTGCAGATGGATTAAACTGTAAAAGAGCCTGGTTTGTAAAAAAGTGGGTTCTTAGCACTGAATCAATTTTTAACACGCTCAGGTTGACTGCATTATCTTTTTCATGAAAACCATAATCCTAAACTGAACCAGCAGAAGAGGTTAAGTTTGCTTTTCATTTTCCCTCTTTCATGGAAGGGGCAAGGCATGGCAGATACCCTTCATCCCTCACCTCAGCAGTGGTTCATCCTCTCCAGTGTCAAGCACCTGACACAGACAGGTCCTTACCTGCAGGATCTGAGGACTCTTTACTTTGTACCACTTCAGATGGAAAAACCTCATGCAGGATATAGACAACAACGCTGCTTGCAGGTCAACAGCTCAGCTCATGGGGAATTTGGAATATTACAGTTCTCCTCTCTTCCCTCTGGACACTGTCCCTGCTTACAAGATTTGCTCTCATTCTAGTTGTACCCAGATGATGATGCCATGGTCCCAAATGCTTATTAAGTGTCATGATCAGGAGGAAGTAGGTATTGCTGCTGTACTAACTTCTTTTCTTTGTATGTGAGGTGATTCCTTCTGACTCATAAATGAGATTTTGAGCAGAGCAGCAGAAGCATTTTTTGGGGAAGACAGAAAGCCCAGCTGTAACAGTGTGTGCATTTGTAGGATAGCAAAACAATCCTTAACAGAAATCCAGTTAAAATGTACAACTAATTTGATATATGTAAAGCTGTGGTGAATCTTAGGACTCAGAGGAAGGACATAATTATTGATAACAAAATAATATTAAGAGTGAGGAAAAACCACAATAATCCATGGTTAGATAATCTCTAGCTCTGCTGGTCACAATGCTGGTCCTGTGTAGTTTTCACAAAAGTTTCTTTCCCTGTTGAGCACAAAGTGTGTGAAGGACTGGAGGGATTGCTTTCTCCCACAGTAAAGCACCACCACCCACTTCCCACACACTTCAGGGTCATGAGCACTTTCAGAGAGCCACTTTAGAAAGCTTTCCTCTCTCCCTCAGAACAGGATTTCATCACCGACATTTTCCAGAACAACCCTTCAGGGACAACAAGAGCAGCGGTTTCTTCCAGCCTCAGATATCACCCCAAACCCTTCCCTGGACCGATTCCCTGTTCCCCAACAAGGGCAAGCAGAGGAGAAAGTTCTCCTTTCAACCACACAGTTGCCTTTATCTCCCCCTTTTCCAAAGGAGGCCTTTGAACTGCTGTTGCCACCTTTTCCCTGCCATGGCAGCTCTTAAACTCTTCCCTAGTGCCATGGGAAAGCAAGTCAGACATTAAGAGAAGACTGACATATTCTTCTTGTTAAGTGTCATGTTGTACACCCACACAGCAGCAGGTGTGTCTGGCACTCAGCCTCTCAGGTTTGGTCTCTACTCAAATGAATGAATACTCATTAGCATACCAAAGAAATTAGACCTTCTCATCACATCATCATAAGACAGAAAGAGCCTCATCTTAATGCTATTTATGAATCACTTTTCAATTTCTTCAGAGTAAACAGCACCTTGCTCTGTTTTCGTACTGTGCTGAGGCCTCTTCTTGAAGCCTTGAAATCAGCTTCACTGATTTCACTGTGCTTCTGGCTTGAAATCAGCTGAAGTCCTGCTCTTCCAATTTGTTATTGCTAAGCTCCTAGCTTACACTCTGGGCTTTGATTTTTTAATTTTTTTTTTGTAAAGAAAATGACTGATAGGGACTCAGGTCCTTGTAGGAAAAATCTGCCCACAAAGCTTTCTTGATATTCTCTCTTACAGTACCCTCTTTAATCCTGAAAAATCTTCCTAAATCAATTTGCTATGCTTCCTTTTCATTTGTCTTGCTTAATTCTGATTAAACTGTCAAATAACAGTATTTTTTCATTCATTTGTCGTCCTCAGCTTCCCAGAGTAATGTAGATATGAGCTATATTTTTCATATATACAACCTCCTTCAAATATTTCACTGGTATTCAGATTCACTGTACTTCCGTAAACAATTCCTACAAAAAGAGGTAAGTCCCTCTGTACAACTTCAGTGCAATTTCCACTCTAATTAAAAAACCTGTGAGCCCAACAAATTTAGTGTCTACTACAACCCAAAAGAAGAACAGTTAATGTGGCAATGTAAATACCTTTAAAAGTAACAATTTTTACTCCTATGAAAAATGAAATAATATACTGTAACTGCTTATTTCAAATATGGAATAATATTTAACAATTCTTATCTTATAATGACTATATGAAATGTAGGATATAAATCAAACACAGGACAGAAAATCCATAAGAAACCATGCAATTCATCATTCTTTTGTGGAAATAACTGAATGATCTGGCTTTCCTGCCTTAGTTGAAAGCTTATTGAATCAAGCACTAGCTACACTTGTCTCTAAGGTTACCAGTGCACTACTTTATTTTGGAGCTCTGTATAGAGCAACATATTGTAATAAAATGTCTCTTTGCTTGTCTTCTCAGAACGCTTTTCTTTCTTACCTCTCTCCTAATGGTCCTGAAAACCTTAAGAATGGATTCTTCACACTACTTTATTTGTCAAATGTGCCAGGAAAAGTCTGAGGGGTGGAACAAACGAAAGCACTTCTTCAGGCATGCTTTGCTCTTCATTAGGATTTTGGAGGCATCTACCCATTTTAAAAAAGCAGCTCTTCTGCAACATTATCAGAAGCAAGATATTCTGTCCACGCATTCTATGCCCTTTCCTTTTTTTCCACAGTGAAGTTCAAGCATTTACAGGCATTGCTGGAGCTGTAATTGCTGCTGGCTGCTCTGTCAGCTGGGTGTGCTGAGTCAGTCACCAAGCGCCCCGGCCAAGCTCCCACCCTCACTCACCTCTGACAAACTGGAGAACAGCAAGATGACCATATTGCTCAGTCTTTTTTTAACAATATTCTTCCTATTCCCGAGGCAACAGCTTCATGCCTTTGCCTATCAGTTATGGTCTTTGATGGACTAAACCCTTAGATGATAGCCCACCTCCAAAGAACACCTGCCTGTACAGGCACCTGCTGCCCACCTGAGCCTGGGGACGTCAGCTGTGTATCAACACCTAAATCCCCGTAGAAGTACCCCTGACAGCTGCACTCTCAGCTCACTTATGACCAAAATATGCTACAGCAGAAAACAACACCTCCCTTGTGGAAATATTTCCTAAGCATCTCCCTACCAATTATATTCCCTCTGATTGTTTTATAAATCAGAAGCTTTTCTTTCTTTTTTCTTTGGTCATGAAATCTAAAAACGGGCTGTTAGTACTATGGGATATTTTAATTAAAAAGAATTGTATATATATATCATTTGTGTCCTCATGGGTTATAGGCATTATTAAATCAATTTTGTTGTTGTTAAGTTCCACTTATGTAAAAGTAGGATATTGGATTTCTAAACTAATTATACTGGGAAGAAATCTAGTCCCAGGTTTAATGGAAACTTTGGGCTGTATACACTCAGGTGGTTTTGTTGCCTAAAAAGGCTAGCCCAAAAACTAAGACTAGTCAGGAGTAAGGGAATAAAAGGTGGGTATTTATTTGAAAGGCCTTCAAAGGAACATTTAGGGCAGACAAAGCCCCCCTGGGGCATCGCCCAAAATGGACGATGAGTCCCAAGTTCTCCACACCTTTATAGGTTTGGTCCATTTGCGTATCAGCATAGATTTACCAATTAAAACTTTACAATTTCCCCCTAGCTCCCTTAGCTCGCTCCCCCCTTTAGAAGCTTGGGCCTGGGCAGCCTGAATGTCCTTGAAGGGTAAGTCCAGAGAGGCACTGTTATGTCTATAGAGAACAGCAACTAACGAGCTATAAAGCATACACGCCAGGCAATACAGAATTTGAAAAATATAAGGGTTAAAACCTAAGGCAAGAGTTTAATTTCCTTAATTCTATCCAAATACCTGATCAACTTACTCTAACAACACCATAATTTGCAGACATTGGAAAACAAGCATTTATTTTACTTACCACTGCACATTCAGGTACTACATTTGTAAGATGCCTGTTGTTTTACCTCCCTGGTGAGCACTAATACTTGACATCCACCTGCCTCCTCAAAGCCAGGCTCCTTCTCGGCTGTCATGACTGAAATTCAACAGACAGAGGCTTAACTAAATCCTTTCTTTCCTTTTCAAAGGTCCAGGTGCCTTGGAAGTTGTATTTCTTCTTAGCCACATCTCCATTCTCTGTAGTACTTCTTTAAATCATTCAGAGGATAAAGAGAAGGAATCTTAATGCCATTGAAGATGTTTTGCAGAAGGTGCACCAGTAATCAATATTAAGAGGGAGGTTCTTCATTCCCTGGAGGCAACCAACTTGCCAGGAGGAGTTACTTGCAGTAAATATAAAACCCGAGGACCACTGCACCTTGCCTGTGTACTTCGTGCAGAACAAAGGTGTGTTCAGGATTTTTGGGTCATTTTCCTCTTGCTTGTTTCTTCAGTAACATCTAATAAACCTGTGAGGAGGGATTCTAGGTCATACCTTGTATCCTCTGCATTTTATTAAAGGCATCAACACTCAATATTCCAGGTTTCCAAGGAGAATATTTGACTTCAGATCAAATACAAACTCTTTTGTCTTAAAAGGTGCAATTTCTCAACTAAATGAACCTAACTGACTCCATACTCAAAGTGAGTGCCAGAGCTGAGAGAACAGAGACAACCATCTTCACTTTCAGATTCAAGGAGATCTCCATAAGCCAAAAACTGAGGAAAAATGAGCAGTTGGTTATAGCAAATCATGGTAGACGTTGATAAAACTGAGTCATAAATAATTCCGTCCTTGCCGCCAAAAGATTAAATAAGTTAATTTAAAAAATAATCAGCCTTTCTCTGTACTCAACAATCTGGGGAAAGTATTCCAACTGACATGCAGTTACACCCAATTTTCTAATATAATTTAAATTTCAGTGTGACCTACAAGTTTCATGGATTCTACAAGTTGCAATAGCACAAAAAGGAGGGAGGAAATCAAGAAGGTAAAGATAAGCTCTACAAAGCAGCAAATGGATATGCTGATTCCCTAGCTTTCCATAAATTAATAGGTCTTGTCTACTAAGCGTCATATTTTAAGGACAGCTGAATCAAACAATAATTTTTCAGACCTAAAATGTCATCATGGTGCTTAGCAAAGGATAAGCTGCAAAAAATCTATGGGTTTTGTGCTATTTCAGTGCAATGTGCACTAATTCTTGATCACTACTACAGATCACATAAAGTAATTAATGATTGCCATTAGTTCTCTATGTAGAATGATAGGCAACACTGCTCAGTTGTGCTATAAGTGGAAGAGTTATTTGAACAAGTCAGCAAAAGTAAAGGGACATTTTACACCAAACTCTTCAGTCTAACTAGCAGAGCCTGCAGCTGGCAAACACCTTTGCAATACCTGAACTCAACTCATACTTAAAAATTTCAGTAAAAGCAACTAATCTGTGTCTGATGCTCACCCTTATGCATTTATATAAAAGTACCTGTATTTGTAGGACAGTGTGAGAAATAATGAAAACATTAAAAGCACACCACATTTCCACCCAGATAACCCAAGTTTCTGATGACACATTTTTTAAGCATACCAGTCTTGCCAAAGGCATTCCTACAGAAGGCCATGCCCTCATGACATGTTCAAAGTCAGGTAAATTGGAGGTGAGTTGTTGGGGTACAATGAATAGGGAATGGGGGCCTGAAACAGAGCTATAGGGAAAGGAGGAAACAGGGTGTGGGATCCCCATATCTGGGATAACCTATTTCCTGAGAACATGCATAAACCCATAGCTGAGATATAAGCCTTGTTTATCTCCTTTTGCAGGTATCTAAACAGAACTAAATGTGATGCACAGTAAACATGATCACAGAGTGGCTGTTTCACAGAGAGACACCAGCCCATTTTGGGAGAATTTCCCGTATCCTCTGCACACTGAATCCATGTGGTACTCTCAGCTTGTGCACACAGCTTGTGTTTCCTTCACGTTCATTTGGCTCAAATTGGAAAAAACCATCTCATTGTATTCAGCTGGATTAAGACCTCATTCACCATGTCTGGTTAGGAATAGCCTCAGTATTGTCAGGTGAGCATTTATTAAGTGATGATGTAATTTATAAAACCACAAACCAGCAGTCCCAGCCAACAGAAGACTCGAAAATGCTGCTCCTCTATAGAAAACAGGATTTGCAAAACCTTGTTTGAATTCTGCTCTTACTTTCTTTGCTGTTTTGTGTGATGTTACTGCAGTGCACACAGTAGCCCCCATAAATATATACCCTACCTATAGTATACATATGTACTCCTTATGTACTTTAAATACCACAAAGCAAAGCCATACTTCGTGGTGACACTGGGACCCAAACAAGAGATCATTGCACATTAAAATTGTATTAAATTAATTGAAAAATAGTTGAACACTGCTAATAAAACAAGATAAATACTAAACATTAAAAGACAAGAGACTTTTCAGTGTTCCATAAAACCACACCTTTCAGACAAATTAATTATTTGCATCATAAAAAAAAATCCTAACTGTAGAAGAAAATATTCCAGAAGGAAGTGATGAGTAAAAAAGTTTCAGGTGATTTTTCATTACATTAAAACCAATTCCCATTCTCATAAAATATGCACAGCTTTACATCTTAAATAGTATATTTACCTTCAAAAATTACTTTCTTTTTATTCTTGCAAGAAATTAAACCTTAATTGGATAGGAAAGTATTTGGAGTATTTCCAGAAATAAAAAAACTACAGCTATTCTCCTATAAGTGGCACAGCATCTGTCAGGAGTTTTCATATACCTTTAGGAAGATATCTGCAATTAAGCCAACACTGTACTTGATTTCTGTGATCAGAGTTCATATTCTGCAAACCCAAACTGGTGCCTTGTTTATTTCATACGTTCAATTTCTATTGCTGCATAATTAATGGATGCATTAGGGGCTTGCCCTCTGAATAAATAATAAAATCTGACTTGTTAGGTCTTCCTTTGCCTCGAATGAAAAACATTTCATTTCTTTGTGATGCTGTTGAAGCTAAATCTTGTTGCAAGAGACTTAATGAGCAGCTTTGGAATAAAAACTAATGGTGTGTTCGAGCTACATCACCACCTTGATGAACATTAGAATTACATCTGAGACCAGATGGAAGGAAAGGAAGATGCACTATACAAAATATGTCTTCATTTGAGGTGTAAAGTATTACTCAGTGGCATTATACATTGTTAATAAACTTTCTTTATCTGAAACTATAATTTAATATTTATGTATCTAATTTACATGTGACAAAGTAGCATATTCTAAAATTAGAGTGTAACCAGCAAACTATTAACTACTATAAACAATACCAAAACACAACTCAAACATACTTCAAGGAAACAATAGATACATTTTGGACTGGGGAATGATTTTGATTGCAGATATTCTTTTAAATACAGCTGTCAATTACATCTTGAAAAAATTTCTTCAAGCTCAGAAAGATTTTCTGCTTAGGGAGTCCTGGGTATATACATAAAGACCAAGAGCACACCACCAAAAAGTCCCCTATTGGTTACTAGTAGGTACAGTAATAATTGTAAATGCTGAAATTGTGTGGGGGAAATAACTTTCAATATCCATGTTATATGATGCACTAGACAATATCCCCTTTGAGCAGAAACTAGAGAAAATATCGTGCCCTTTATTAACTCTGTGGTTTCTTACGTGTAATAGACAGCAGAAGAATTGCACTTATTGTAACATTACAGTGTTAGATTGCAGTTCACCTTTTAGAATATTAGTGGCCATAATACTTATGATAGGTTGTGCCTTATGCAAAGATGAATAAAGATGTGCATTTAAATAAAAAAAAAACCAAAAACAAGCAACCACTTACAGAACCAACAGTGAGGCTTAACATAACAAACATGCACTAACCCTACACTTATGCAAAACTAAGTTCTTCCAGGAAACTGTAACCAACTGTTGACCTTCCACAAAGGTAAAGGTTTTGTCCCTTGGTAATATGTTTGGACTTTGTAGTCGAATTCCAGTTTATTAGCTCATTGTCTGTAAATGTGCTGTTCCACTGTGATATCCTTTAGCTGCCCTTGAGCTTCTGCAGAATCTGCAATCTTACAGTCACTTTTATTTAAGGTTTTATTGAGCCGCAAAATAAGTCCCCTTCAGTACTACACAAATAGGCTTCCTTATTCATCCTCTTCAGGTTCCTGTGGTAAAATTGGTGTCTCCTCCTTTAAACAAGCACTAAAAAACCCAAGGATTGTGCTGTAAAGGTGATATTTGCTTTTCTCGGAAGCAATGTTGTGACCTTCATCCGGGTAGATCTGGTAGAGGAGAAAGGAAAAAAGTAAATAGTTTTAAAAGGCTTTTCAAATATTTAGGGCTCTAATTTTCTTTCTCTGATCTTCAAAATGTTTTAGCTGACGACAGGATGATAACATTAGTTTTATGGCCTCAAGGAAAGCTAATAAAACCCAAAGTAAAACTCATTCTCTTGGAATTTGAACTTACATAAAGCAACCACTGCAGTGGGATCTGCAGAAGTGAAAAAAATTACATTCTCAGCCATTGTGCTTACAACAGTTTACTTAGTTGGCATTTTCAATAGTGCCTAGGCATCCAAATCCCAATAACTTCAATGAGGATTAATTACCTCATGCTTTTAGGAATTTCTCAATATCTCAGCTTCTAAGTGTTTGGCAAAAAACATCTTTATTCATATTTTATCTATCTTCCTATCTTGTCTAAAGGCCATCTGCTCTCTCTCTTAGGATGGATGTGGGCATTTTTATCTCTTAAAACAAATTCCACTTGGGAATTTGTCCCAAGTGAGGCTAAGCAAACATTTGCAGGCTAAATCCAGGCCACACGACAAGAGACCTGAGAAGGACTTGGGTAAAAAGCTTCAGCTGCTTCCTCAAACTCAGGTTATCACAAGGTTGCATGAGAACAGCTCAACAGGGCTCTTCTGAGAGCACCCTGTCATTCCTGCTTCTTCCTCTCTCCACAGGCCTTCACATCACCTCAGCTGAAATCACAAGGAAAATGGGGACAGATTCTATATATAAAGTCCTTTTCCCTTCCTTAAGTGGCATTAATCCCCTTCTTGCCACTTCCTCCTTGACATGGGATCCATGCACTTCAGTGCAAACTACGGGATCACTTAAAGCCCAGCAAGGTTGAAGTTTGCAATGTGCAACATCAGGGATGTTTGGAGGTATTAATCAGAACCCTCAGCCATCAACATCCACATGCTCTGGGTGGATTCCATTCAAGTCCGTGCCTTGGCAGAGCTGTCGTGTCATGTTCTTTCAATAATTTAAATGTTGAAAATAGGGGGAAATTACTCACATGTGACCCAATATTTTTTTAGGTAAAAAGGGAATAAAGTAGTGACACCTCCATGTTACAAAGAGTGCCTATGGATTAAAGAGAACTTTGTATAGAGTTGTAGGATAAAGAGGTGGAAAAAAGGAAGATGAGAGAGAGGAGAAAGAGCCCAGGAGAATGACAAGATGATATAGCTCCTGACATTCATACTAGCAGTGAAGAAAATGGGATTAAACAGAGTTCTAACTGCAAATTGAGGTAATACCACTGTGTTGTGGTAGGGAGTGTTCTTCTCAGTGAAGAAATAGCAACAGGAGGTTAAATGTTCCACTATGTTTATAGCAAAAGTCATGAGTGCACATACCTGCATAGTGTAATTAGCCCCAGCTTTTATTAGATGCTTAATTAGTTCTGCTGAATGCTGGAAGTGAACTTTAGCTGCAAGGAAAGATTTGATATTATTAGAAAAAGCTACACTAATATGAAACACTTATCTGTTGCACAGCCTTGGCTGAAAACATTTCCACCCTCGGTAATTGCTGGATCTGAAGCTGACTGTCTGTAGGGCCAGAAAGACTCAGCCCCATCAGTAACAGGGTGGTTTAACAGAGGAGGTTTGGGAGAAGCATCTGGAAGCCCCAAAAGCAGCCATACTTTCCAGGCACTTTGGGAGGACTCCTCTCTTTACGCTTGATTTACAGGCACTGCGATAGTTTAGAGCTGTGTAAAACTATTTTCTTTGAACATTGTGGCATAATTTGTTGATAGAAAGCACACTGGATTTTCTACTGCTTGCACAAGGTCATTACAACCTACACTCCTTTAGGTAATGGAATTCTGGAACCCATCAATAACCTGAGTTTAGTGTGGTAAAACCAGGTAACATTATTACCATGTCCTAAGCCTGCAGAGCTTAGGCTGCAAGTGGGCTGGGCACAGTCACTGGATGTGATGCTGAGCAAGGGCAGCAGGCAATCAGATTCCCAGGCCAGAGCACCCCACATTGCTCAGATATCTATCAAAGTCCCGATTCCCTCCAGTGCTCAGTTCAGAGGGGTAGAAATTGCTGCTGCCTGTTGCAATCAGCAAAGCCCGAGCCCCTCATGCCTGCTCAGTCACCCAGTGTATCTTTGTCCCCCTCCCCTGTGCTCTGGGGAGAAGCACTGGACAGTGCTTGCACTCTCTGGTTGCATTTGGATCCATGACACAGGTTTGGTAAGTCACAATGGGGTGACAGCCTGGCACTGTGCCAGCTGTGCATGGGCACTGTCCCCTTAGCCCTCGCCAATGTGAAGCACTTTTCACTTCAGATGAGGAGTCACAAACCCTGTACAGGAAAATACCAGGGACATGTGAATCCCTACAGAACTGCCGATTGCAGCACTGCAATTTGCGCCTGTATCAAAGCTCATTCTTTGGACTTATACCAGTTAAGAAAGCCCAGAAAAAGATACTGCAGTTAAATCTGTAATTACAAATTATCTCAATTGATGCATCTTATGATTTGATTTAAAGCGTTAGGACTTACCCTGTGTTACTCATTCTGTCTTAAACTACTGCTAAAAGTATTGGTGCTATTAAAAGGTTCTGTAGAGCTTCAGCTTCAGAAGCTTCGGCACTACCTCGTAATTAATTAGATGAAAAGATTAACTTCCCACTTGGTGATGTACTTCACCAGCTGTACTGATAATTCTGCAGAATTTCTATGAATTTAAAACAACATTAAAAATGTATGTTGTTCTATTAATAATTCATATAATACCTTTCATTAGCAAGACAGTGGTCCACAGAATTCAAACAAATTAGAACATACAGCACCTAAAAGGTGCAAATCCTCAGCAAAGGAAAACGTCACCAGTTTAGAGTTAGAAGTGACACTTGAAACAAAAGAAAAAATCCTATCAGAGGGAAAATTAAACTGAAAATGTACTTGCTAGATGTGTGCCTCATCAGCCCTTGAATGCCTGCCTGTTAGAAACTCGGACTCCAGATTAACTGTGTCTGTAAATACTTACCATCAGCTGTCCCATGAACTATTAGCAAATTTGCTTCTTTTAGACCATGAAGATTGTGTAATACACTGGATGCCTAGTGAAAAAAAACACACAAAGGGGTAACTGAATTGCGTTTTAAGAGTAAAATGGTCATTTTAAGTTACTTGTTTACACTAATTTACCTGATACGTAATTTCCTCTTTTGATGGAATGCCAAGGTATCTTTCTGAAAAAGCTGATGCTGTAAAAATAAAAACAAAAACTTATAAATTCGAAGTAACTTCTTATAAGTAAATAAATAACTTATAAATAAAGTTACTTCTATTGTAAAACTCATCACTTCTGATCTAGAGTCAGGAGAAGCTATTTAAGCCATGAAGTCAACAGAGATCTTAATTTAGAGACACAGAATGTACCATTTTAAGGCACCATTCAAAACCACCTTTAAATGGTAAAAAAAAAGAAACCTACCAAAACCCAACTCTCCTCACCAAAAAAAAAAAGGCAAAAAAAAAACCAAAAACCACCGATCAACAACAAGAACAACAACAAACCCAAACCAAAACACAAACCAAAACAAAATTCTAACAGACCATTAAAGCAATCTGGTCTGTGTAGCACAGTCCATAACCTGTGCCCAAAACTTCACATACAGAACCAAATGACCTTCGATTGAATGAAAATGCAGTTGATATTGTACTGAATTCACGGCTAATCTTAAAAGATTCATTCCTAATATAAGTTATGGTTCATGCTGAAATACCTAAGGGATTCTTAGGAATGAGGTACCTCAAAATTAGTGGTGTCAATAATACTGTGTCTGTTGTGGGTTTTGGTGAACTGTCCCTGTGTTAGCTTCAATTAGCTGCACAGTCATTTACAGAAGAGACCAAGACAGTGAGGTGAAATCTCATTAATATTGTTACATTATCTGCCTTATTTAAAATAAATAGTAGCTCCATGAACGAAAGATATTTTGAATAAACTATCACACAGGTGTAGGGCAGGGAGTACTCACCATATAACTTCATATCTGTGATTGGTGCCACCACAGCCCCACACTTGAAGAGCCGCTCATTGGATTTCAGGATCATTGATGTGATGTAGCCACCATATCCCTAACAACAGGATTGAGATTTTTGCTGATTTATTTTGTTTCAGCAAGAATAAAGCTAAAAGGCCATTGTGCTAATACAGTGCTATCATTTTACAGCTTAAGAGTGCATAAAGATCTCATTGACCTCAAAAGACCTTTAAGCTATACAGTCAATAATAACGAATATGGTATATTTCTTCACCATCTCCAAAGTCTGTCATACACCTCTCCTGGAAAAGTTGACACAAGAGGGTCATGAAAGCTTTGTGAAAACTTTAACCTGAGACCACAGATTTCCTTGATTTGCCTTCAATGACACTGGCAATCCATTTCTGTACACCCGTAATCATTCTAGACCCACAGAAAATGAAATTCAAAATTGTGCTGTTTGGGATCAGTAATTTCCTCATGTCTTAGGGGCTCTTCAAATTTCTCTACTTGCCACCTTTGTTTTCCCTTCATCAGTACTGGAAAATTGATATTTTTTCAGGTATTTTTTGTTGTTGTTGTTATTTTGCATTTGGCACCATACACTTCAGGAAGACAAAATGACAGGGAAAATATAATGCAAAACACCAGCTGATCCAAATAAAGATTATGCATCAAGTGCTCACAGTTTTCTCATGGACTTTTATGAATGCTGTCTGCTCCTGTTCTCCACATCTAAATATTTAATGAATAGATGATTTCTGTGGAAGAATGTAAATATTTGAAAACTCTTTAACCTTATTTAAGACACGCAAGCAAAGATGAATTTTCTTTGGAATCAATCTGTAGTAAATGTGAATAGACACTCTTAAGAAAATAGAAAATGAGAGCTGAATTTTCAAGGGAGTGTGAGGAACTGAATTACTCCTTTCCCATAGAAATCTCAGCCCAAAAGGCCAAGAGCCATCCAGATCTGTCCATGTGCAGGAGTAGATTTCACTTAAGAAAGAATTTCTGAGTGGGCACCTGTAACTTGTATAATTCAAAGAGTTTAAGAGAATAGCAACTTTCCTCTGCCTCCGGGTTTTCTCTGCTTTTACTTTTGTTTAATATTCTGTTTGTGTCTTGCCCAGTAGCTCCATAGCACATTTTCAATCCTAGGATAGGTATTGTCAGGTTATTTATTATTTATGCCATGTTTTCATTAAGAGCTTCTTTAGTTCTCCTGGGAGTTTCTTCCCTTTGTGCTTCTGCCCTTGCTTCCAGCCAGGCTTTCCAGGACAAAAACATTACAGAGTGAATTTTTAAGAAATTCTTAGAAGCATTTCACAGTGACAACACTAGTCCATACGTCCTGATGCACGAACATGTGGTGCCTCACTCATCCGCTGGGTTTCTGTGGTTACACCCTAATTGCCACATTTTCAAGAAAGAAGGTGGCTGTAGAATTGCAACTCATTTTTAAACTCTCTTGTCACTTCCATGAATAAAACCACAAACTACATGGAACCACACTTTGCTGTCTAGCAGTTCAGAAAGGCCCTTGGATCATGTCTCACTTGGGCTTGCACCCCACACAAAGATAAGCAAGGGGGCATTGGCAGCTTGCCTGGCAATTTTCCACACTGTGCCCTTCTAGACAGTCTTGTTACTCTTGTGCCTCATCTACACCATCTATTCAGACAAGAGTTTTGTTTCTGTGTAGTTCTGAAACCTCTTCAAGAGCTCCCTGAAAGTGTGCATTTAGTCCAGCTTTATGAGATCAGCACTAAACCATTACAAAGTCATCTTATTTTCAAGCAAAGTGTGTATTTTGTTTCCATCAGTAAGGAAAATTTAACACATAGGAAAAAAATGTTTTCCCTATCACGTTTCTTTACATGATAAAAAACGAAATGAGTTTTAAAGTAGATTTTTAATTGACTCTAAAACAAGCAGAGTGGAGGAAAATACAATTAACCCTAAGAATCTGTTAAATAGATTTTTTATTATTAATTATAAAACTGACTTTTAAATTTTATGTTTTTTTTTTTTTACAGGAAAAAAAAACAACTCTGAAGGATTATCTTGGAAAGTGGAAATTTCCCTGAATTCAAAGCAGTGTTGAAAACTTATCAAATTGCCCAGTCTTCATTCCTCAACACTTCTTTCAGAAAATAAATGCAGGAACATGGTAATCATTAACATGTTGTGAAAGAAGAGAAGATTGTGGGTAGGTCTTGGCAGATATGTAAAGTTGTGGTTACACATATGCTCTACAGTAACTGTCTCATCACATCACTTTTAGGAAACCAGATATCACTGAATCTCCAAATGAAAACCTGTGGGAATTTTCAAGGGCAATGAAAAGAATTTCTGAAGTCAAAAACAAGTTAATAATTTGGGATACTTAGTGATTTCATTTCAGAAATAGTATTTTCAATCATTTGGGAAGAGGGTATGGAGAAATGTTGATGCTTCTATGCCTGTGTACTTTCATTTACGTTGGAAACAGGCATTAAAATCTGAATACACACGTGTGCCACGATACTCTGCTGGATGAAACTGGCCCTGCTTACACATCCTCAGCTGAAAAATCGCTGGCTGCTCCCCTACAAACCAAATCCTGGTTTTGACCCTACTGAAATTCTTGCAGTGACAGTTCCTTTGGCTCAAGGAGGAGCTCAAATCTGTGAGGAAGGTCATGTTCCTGTGAAATACTAATAATAGTCACAAACAATAGCTAGTCCTGGAAATGCTGCCATGCAGGAGGTAAATGTCAATCTCCTCATCTTGCAGCCAGACAGACTGAGACAGGCAGGTTAAATGACTTGCCCTAGGCCATGCAGCAACTCAGTAGGAGAGTGGGGATGGCAAATAAGGCTTTCCATAGTGAAACACATGCGGCTCTTAAAACTGATGACTGGGGGGTACTTGATCAAGGTTTGTTATTGCTTTGTGCTCAAAGGCACAAAATAGATTCATTTTTCATTTAAAAAAAAATTAAAAGAATTGCTAGCACGTGCTAGTTCATAGATGAAACAGCAGTTGTGTGGCATTTCTAATTACTGCTTTTTAATAGACATCAATAAAATGCTATTTAGTTTGCTACTAAAAGTGCAGCCTTTGCCTTGCTGTATCTCATACTAGGGGGCAAAGACATGCACACAACAAAGACAGCTGATAAAACAGCAAAGGCAAAATTTCTCACTGGTGCAACACGAAACTTGCTGACCTTACCACAGCATTGGTACTCAGCTAAGCTCAAGGGTCAGGAAAGCATTCAGATATAAAAGCCGTGTTAGGATGATGTTGTCAATTTAACTGCAGCCCAAATACAAAACTGTAAGAAACAACCTTTGACAAAATCCAAGCCCTTATTAAAAGTTTCAACAGAAAGCAGAATTTTTAACAAATGCTTTCTCTTTCAATTTCTGAAACACAAATAGTGCTATAGCATAAAATTGATCTTATTGAGTTAAATTCTCATTCTGAGAAAAAAATACTGTACAGAACAGACAGTAAATTATGGAAGGTTTTTCTCCCTCTTTTAATAACTGAAATTGTCTTAGGAAAATAGAGAAATATATTTATGAACTGACAGTACTTTCTTAAAGAATCATGATGACATATCCTGCTATTTTTGCACATTACCTTTCCAAATATACCCAGTCTCTTAGGATCAATGAAGGGCTGTTTCAATAGTGATCTGAAAGGAAAAAAGTTTCTTTTTTAATTTTAGTAAAGTAAAATAGTGAATTTTACTTTCTGAATATAGTATGCAAAGAAAATTATTTGTGCATTAAGGACTCATCATATATGCAGATCTGATAGGAGAACAAATTACATCCATACAAGTAGTACTGCACTGGGAAATGTGATTTGCTTCCTAATTCCTTCTTTATATGGCAAACAGTTGGTATTGGGCCCATCTCATCTAATTTAGATATCTGAATTTAAGCATCTTGTCTAAATTGTCCATTTACATCTGCCTTTCAGTTAAAGGAGAAAAGAGAGACACCCTTCAGCAGCCGTTCTTTCCCACTCATGTTGGAAACCTCTGTGGGGACAATCATCTTTCAGAAATGCCAGAATTTTCCACTCACTAGAGCTTAAATGACTGGCTTTGACCAGGTGCCTAGCACCAGCTAAGGGAAGATAAGGTGAATGAAACTTCTTGAAACTAGAGAATTATACAAATAATTAATTCTCTCATCAAGGCCATTAATCATCTATGGTGAATTTTATACAGAAAGGACAGAATAACCCGAGGGGAAATTCCAACTGGCTTTTGAGGAGGGAAAACCAGCCACTGCCACCTCCTATCAGCAAAGGGCACCCTCCTTTTCTCCCATGCAGTGCATCCAAAAATAGGCAAAATGGAATTTAGCCTAAACCATCTTGGTATTTGAGCAGGGAGCTCAGTTGTCACAGCACACTGCAAGGCCTGCTCCCCATGGCCCTTCCACAGGGACACCCTGGATCGCTTTGCTCAACACAGCCCATTCCTGACCAACATGAACTCCAGCAGCCCTATTGCCCAGGAATGTCACATCAGACATGGAATGCTTGAGGCATCAACACCTTTAAAAAAAAAAACAGAGAAAAATATCTGGCTTAAAACCTGTCTTTCCCTGGGAAACCCTATAAAAAGTCCATCCAGGCCTTGATATGAGCCATTTTGACACGTGCACCCTGAGTAAGGAGTGTTGTCAAAGCTATACATGATTACTTCACAGATGGAAATTGCTCTTTTCTGCAGCTGGTGGATTTGTATCAGTCTAAGAACGATAATGCAAATGAGAAATAACAGGCATTTGCCCAAGTTTTGCTCTCATTTACACCATTAAAACTCCATTTGCTTTGTGCGATTACCCCAGAACTCTGTGGTGAAAATGAGAGCAGCATCCCATTGCATAGGCCTAAAATATGGTAACACAAATGCATTTAAATGTTAATGTGTGCAGCAAGAAATTCACCTACAGAATACAGACAGATATGACTTAGCTCAGGTGGCATTATTTAAATTGCACAGAGCAGGACAGCTTTATCCAAGAGAAGCACCAACACAAAAAGAAAACCCCAAAACACCTCTTTGATCTTTCATTTACTGTTTGTAATGAAAGGATTATTGTTTCAAACTTTGCAACTGAAACATTAACTATGCAGAGAGAACATTCTGGACAGTTTCAGTTCAAAATAGTCACTCATCCAGGTGGAGGCAGGGCAAAAGAGGAGAAAAGTTTGCACATACGTACTCTACAGCTGCTATTTGGTCCTTCACTTCCACTGATCCTAAGCATCGGTGCACCTCCTGTAGGATCTTGAGGCCTTGAAATCCACTCCCTCTGCCATCAAATCGAGCTACGATGACATTATCAGAGTTGACAAGCACTGAGTCCCAGTCAATGTGAAATTTATCTGTAACCAACTGGCTGCCTGGAGCTTCATCACTGCAAATACCAACACACCAGACACAAACGAAGACTATTGACAATGTGATGCGCTGTGCCGAGCTCTGATATTTTATTTAACCTACATGGCAGAGTTCAGCTGGTTATACAATCCCGCGGAGTTACTGCCACTTCCATCGATACCATCCCATTAGTGCAGCTATCCCTGCAGCAAAATAATTTCTTTGACTTTATAGCCACTATGCTGAGGTGCTGCCAATACCTGAATATGCTTTGTTGAAGGACACAGAAAATTAAAGCAATAGTGCTGTTTTAAAATAAAGTGAAGAAAAAGCCCAAATCATAATCACTAATGGCTAGCTCATTTCTGAGAAGGCTCATGCAGAATTTGTAAAGTCGCACTAAACACACAAAAAGGCAAATTTATTCAGCACCCTGACTGCCATTTTGTAGGATATATAATACTATTAAGAAGGATGTAATCTCAGAAAACAAAAATAATTGCATTATTGTATCCTTGAATGGATTTTTTGAAATAGAGTACAAAGACAACTAAAGTATACACTGGAGAAAATCATATTTTCTCCATCCAAATTCATAGCAAGAAATGGATGCAGGCAGGAGTGATAAGTTTATTTTATGACCAAAAGATAGGTGGTTTACAGCACAAAAGGTGAAATAGAATAGGAAAATGCAGTTTCTAGAAGAACAATAAGATTTTCCACTGAAGCCAAATACACTTTTTTCCCTACAAAGAAAATAAAATGTCCGTTTTCAAAGGGAAGTTTGTCGTTATTTTCCCCCAAGATAAATACAGAAAGAAAGAGCAGGCTACCATGAAGTTGCACAAAATGCAAAATAGTTCTATGCAGGCTGTATCTGCCAGTTGAATGCAAATTAAAATGTAAAAGTGTCTGTGCTGGCTGTATGGAAATTAAATTGGATGGTCTGTGGGAATATCCTGTCTAAGGTGAAAGAAAGATGAAGACAGAAATTATTATTTTGCCAAACAGACTTATGTAGACCTTGGGGAGGAAAGAGAGATAAAAATATCCTACAATAACTACTGCCTTGTACATTCAATAATGTGCTGATTCAGTATCTGGTTTTTGGCTGTGATTAACACACACCATCTTCAAGGTAATCACTCAGTTAATTAGCAAGCATAAGATGAACACAAATGTTCTCAAATTCAGTCAGACCTATCTATTTAGTTGCTACATCATGTACTGAAATCAGAATTCCCATGTTACAAACTCAGTCACAACATGTTATGTTTGATTTACCACTATCTTGTGCATCAGGATTATACTTGGCTTTATAAAAAGAAAGGAAGGGCATTTTTTTGCAAGCTTAACCAATTGAGTTGTGATTACACTAATTGCTAACAATATGAAACAATGACTTCAGAAATACTGTCAAGTGAGCTCTGCAGAAAACACATGATTCAGAAAGCATATAATATATATTTTCAGTAAGGAGCAGAACAATACTTTCAATTTCTGCTCACAGCACACAGCAAGGTTTTCAGAAGCACTACACATTGGCATAGATGTTTTCACAAAGTGTTTATCATTACTTCCAATAATAGGAGCCTCAGACCAGCTATAATTATTGGTAAGTTCTTCCAACTTTCCACAATAAGATACCATGTTAGAAATATCCATGTTTGACTAGGTTACTTGCCAGCAGTTTAATGCACCCCACACAAGTGAAAATATCATGAGTCAGCCCGCTTCCCGCCCATCAAATGTAACAACAAAATTAATACAGTGTTCACATTTGATTTATGTATGTTCTATATCTAGGCTATATATACATTTGGTGTATACACATATATCTAGATATCTGTTATATTTCTAGACATTTGCAAATAGGGAACCATTTCATTTATGAGCCTTTCTCTAAACCAGAAAGTGCTTAAAACCAAAAAGTGTTTTAAATCAAAGGTGATATTCTTAGAGATTATTTTCTGTTAAAAGGGAACAACAAACAGAACCTCAGCAAGTTTCTCCGTGGGCAAGAACTGACAGTGATGGTTTCCCAAGCTCCTTTTTGGAGGGCATAGCTGGGCTACATTTGGGCTCAGACTTTAAGCACTACACATCTTCATGTCCTGCATGATGGGTTGTTTGATGCATTGCTTTTGGAAACAATTTTCCAGTGGCTAGTTTATTTCAAGAATGTCCATATAAGTCATCTGTGACAGGCATTTAAAGCTATTTCGATTGAGGTACATATCAAAATTCCCATTAGCACCAAAAGGTCTCTTTACTCTTCAGCTGCCACTATAAAACGATACTGAGTATCTGAGGTGCGCTTCTGTCCTCACAGAGAGACAGCACATATATTATGCACCATTTAGGCCCCATTGTTAAACTTTTACATGGGGCTTCTGCAAGGTAGTAATCCTTTATATAAGTTTGAACATCATCCTGAGGGCTCTGTAACAAAGCAAAGTTGGTAGTACAGAGCAGTAATAGATGTACAGCCCATTTGGGAAGTTTACCCTGGGTTTACAGCCATCTCAAAGGTCTGGTTTTGTTTCATGCCTATCACTACTCACAGCCTCATTATAATTAACTACTGTTCAGTGGTACACTCTTCACAGAATTATTTCTTGACCCCATTAGTAAGCCTGGAAGAAAGTCCATGCCATTTATGCTTGGGTGTAACATAAACACAGAAATCTTCTTCCCACCTGGGTATGGATGGCCCTAAGGAAATCATGGACTAGCCAAAGCACTACAGCAAAATCAAAGCCAAAAGGGCAATGTAAGGCTACAGCCTCTTCAACATCCTCAAGGGTTCCCTAGGAAGCATCATCTCCAGTGTCAAACAACAGCAGGTGATTCAAATGAAGACTATGCCTAATTCTTCCTAATTCGTTCTTCATCCTCATAAGTGACAGCAACTTGCATTTTCTTTTTTTTACTTTTACTCCTGACTTTCAGGGTTCAGAGCTGCCCAGTGTGTGTCTTGAACAGTGACTCCACTGGATTAAGAGTCCACTGTGGCAGCACTGCTGCTGACATTCACCATCATGGTACTGCTTGAATAGAGAAAAACCATCAATAATATACCAATATTCACCTCAGTGGGCAGTCTGTGTGCTTCTTGCAAGGCAGTCATGTACATCTCAGACTGACTGGAAAAAGGGGCAGCTCACTGTAAGTTCATATATTGCTGGAAAAAGAAGAACCCGTTCTTTCAGATTCTATAACCAAAAGCTTAAACTGAAGTCTCTGTTCATGAATTGAGTTACAGCCTTCAGGGAATACTGCAGTGTTAGCAGAGAAGCTGCTGTACTCTGAGCAATACTCCTCTGCCACTCTGCTATCATGACTGCAGCAGAATCTGTATCATGCTTTGAATCATTTAAAAACTGACAAGATTTTGAATCAGAATTTTAGAAGTTATAGGACTGACCAAGAATGGGAAAAGACAAATTTTAAAAGATTCATGGCAAATAACTGATGGCATCCCTGCTTAATTTGCAGTATATGTCTTTCTATTTCTGCAAAACAGTGGATTTGATGCAGCATATGGAAAAGATAACTCGGCAGCTAATATGTGAGAAAGACTACAAATCAAAGAAAAAATCTACAAAAGTAAATATAATTGAAAAAATATGTTTCTGTTTATGGTGAAACAGAGTGGGGAAAGATCAGTTTGCAAACCTGGTGCAACAGTAAAATCCACTTCATTTTCAGATTTCATGAGCATCAGCTTCCAACCACACACACCATTACTGGTCAAAAATCAGAGAACCTGAATAGCCTAAAACATTGAGAACCAAAAATCCCAAGGTTTTTTCTCTGTTCATATGCCCTATTTAGATATAGCAGACTGGAACTAGAGACACGTTGTGTGTTTACAACTCCTCCCTGCAATATGGCCACACAAATTAAAACACATGACCAGAACAGATTCCATTATGAGGGTAGAAAACATAAAATAGGCAGGAATGAAGCACACAGCACAGCATGACAAATAAAAGTGTTATTCTTAAAATATCTTTCTGAAACCCTTGAGGCTGAAGACTGAAAATACAATTTTGAGAACAAGAGATGTAACCCTGTCCTGTGTCATAAGAAAAGGAGGTGAAGTTTTGAATCTCCTCTTGCTTTTCTACAGAAGATTAAATGAGAACTTCATTCACAGAGTAAGATATGTATTGCTGTGGGGGAAGTGGGAGTAGGAGAAGCTGAAAGAAGATGGATTTTAGTTCAATGATCCCCCAAGACTTTTGTGTGGACAAGATTAAGGGAGTAAGCATATCCATCACTGCACCAGGACTGCTACTGCCAATGAAACACTTGGAATGAGCCTCCAGTCTATTCCTCTCTTAGACTAAGCTAAATGAATCCTCCCTCTAGGCCTTGAGAAATATTACAAAGTTCAAAGAATGGGGAAGAAAATCTAAAACCGGAAACAAGAATAGACTCTCTCCATCAAGTACTTTTATGTAACAGAAACACAAAGGGTCAGTGAAACCCTGGCATGCTCTGCAGAGGCAGGATGAATACAGGCATGAACTGCATGGCTAGCAAAGAATTCATGAATCATTCACATGACTTAGGGATTCCCCAAAAATTAGTATTTTCAGCTGTTTTACAGAGGAAAAAACAGGCCAAACAAAAGGGCTTCAGGTATGTTCCCCTTATAAGCATATTGCAATCAAGAAGTGGAATCCACCAGACATTTTTACACTTCACCATGCAGCCAAGCACTGTTCCTTCCCTTGCCAGGGAAAACAAGTAATATCCTTTACAAGTGAAAGGTACACAAGACAGCTGTTAGTTGGCGGTGTCACTGTACCTCAGATCTCAAATATTTCCCAATACTTGCATTATGCCTCTCTATATTTCTTCCAGTCTTTTAATGACTTGTTCTCAAAGCTGCAAAAACCCTTCACTTCCAACCCTACTGTCTTATCTTGCTGTCAGCCCTGTGAGTGTATTCACTGGAGACATAATAAGGTTTTCTTCTCTGTGCAAGGCCTAAAACTTTAATCAGTTCAAAACCAGGTAAAGAAATTCGTGTTTATTGCCAAAATATAAGAAAACAAGTAAACAAATAAACACAAAGAAACCTGTTGGAGACAATTTACTCTTACTTTGAAGAATACCTCAGGTTTTTTCCCCTTGTGTATCAGAACAAACTTTCCAGTGATTCAGTTTTACAATATCCACTTACATATTGGACAACTTTAAATGGTGTTAAATAATAGATACTGATATTTAAGATACATTATCTACACATTTGAAGGAATGAGGTTAATTACAATCAAAGCAAAATAATGATTATCAACTCTGATTTTATTACCCAGATTAAATGCCAGAGCCTTTACTTAATCATTTCCTGTGTGTTACCAAGAACTGTATCTTCCAACTTTTTTAATGAGTAAGGTGAACCATAATGAGGAAATCAAGGATCTGAAATTTAAACTTTGATCTTAATTATAGAGAAAATAGATGGTAATCACTTTTTCAGGCAATTACCATGCAGCAATCTAATATAAAGCTACACTGTATGTATTATATCAGAAGGAAACTGGGTGTGAAGTGCATTAGTGCTTTAGGAGAACAAATGGAAGAAAAGAAAGTGTTTTAATCTATTTAACATTTTATGGGCTACTCGTCACAATTTTGGAAAGAAAAATAGTGCTAGCCAACATAACTGGTTTCCACATGAGATCTGTTAGATAGTGCAGCCATCCAGATGGACATAAATTTTAACACAGCAATACAATGATATACTATTTGAGCCTTGCAGCTTGCTTTGCAACTGCTGATGGATGAATGTTCACACCATCTTTATGCTGAAGGTTACAGGATAATCAGGGCCTGGTCCTTAATCTGAGTTTGTGTCTACACAGAACTGTACTCAGTTCACACCCAGGTTTCACGCCAGGACCAGATTCCACTGGTACAGGTTTCCTTCCGGGATTCAGCCTTAACACTCAGGCACTCTGAGGGCCTTAATACTCTGGGGGTCATGTGCTGCAAGTTCAAATTTACCTGCAGACATCCTTGCATGAATACAGAAGCTTTATCACAGTCATGTAAGAAGGAAGGTAGGTGCAGCTGAACAATATGAAAGACATCACTTGTTAGCAGCCGCTAATTCTTGTTAACAGTGCTGGCAATAGGAACAGGATGTTTCTCAATCAGTCCCTACAGTACCACTCTGGGACTCAGAAAAGTCAAGTATCTGGGAAATTATATCATCTACACAACTAATCAGTGTTCCCTATAAAAGCTATATGTTCTCCTTGGACCTGAATACTTTTTTTTTTTTCTAAAAGTAGTACTTCTGATCATGAATTAAACCTTAGGATGTCAATTTGGAGCTGTGTGGGTCAAGAAATTACCCCCTATATGCCCACAGATATCCAATTGTTCTTTCTCAAGAACTAGGCAGAATTTATTAGGCTCAGATAATCATCCCACAAGGGAACCTCCCATAACTTCAGTGACAGTTTTCAGTTTTATATTTCATTTGGGGACATCTTTAATAGAAAAAGGGATTGCTGTCAACCTTAGTTTAAAGTCTGTAAAAAAGCTGCTGAAGAAATATAATTTAATATACCTTCTTTTTCTTCTGGGGAAGAGGAGGGCACAAAACATGCTACATTACATGAGCTAGGGCAGATTTCAAATTTCAGTTTCATACATTCATTAGTGTACAGGGTTTTCTAAAAATAACTCCTCCTAAAGGTAACATTGAGAATACAGTATTGCAATGGTAATAATGGTAAGGATTTGACTTAAGAGAAGCAGTCTTCATGCTATAAATGTAGCTATAACAACCTGTAATCATAAGTTGAAGAATTTCCTTTTTATCTTGTGTCCATCATTATATATATATATATATATAAAACATATCCATACATTATGACTTGGCCATATTATTCACTCACTGGGTACCAACAACTTTGGTAAGTTTAAATTCAGACCTTGCCTCAATACTGTCATCAGTTCCTTCAGCTCTTGATATCTAAAAATATTTCAAAATAGTATTTTCTTTAGCTTTTTTCCCCCTTTTTCCTGTAATTTCTGGCCTTGGATTTCTCAGGTTTCTGATCTTTCCCTTCTGTCTTCTCTAGGTTCTACATGAGTGCATAACCCCATATTTAATCACAACTGTATGTGGCACATTCTGTGTTTACTGGGACACTTGAAAAGGAAAGTGTTACACTGCTAACACCTTCATGTTTCCTTACTCGCAGAAAAAGGAAAAAGCACAAGTGTTTGCAAGTCCCTGCAGTGCTGCTGGGGTCAATTCACAGAGTCAGTTTGCCTTTGGCACTCTTATAAGAGCTGCTTAAAACATAATCATGCCTCCAAGACCATGCTGGCAAATCCTGCAAAGATGAAATAATATCCATGTGCTCTGCTTCTCCACAAGAGAAAAATACATTCGTGAGCCAATTAAAGCAGAGAGCTTCCAAAACTGCAGATGATTGCAACTGAAAATTCTGAGTTTTAAAACACAAACTGGGCTTAGACATAAGCAGGTTTATGCCTCTCTGTCCTATCATCTAAGATAATTTGGGATCATTTGGCAGCTCAAGTCTAAATTTCACCTCAGTATGGGTCCAGAAAAGGCCACAGAACTACTTGAAGCTACACCATCAGAAATGCCAGTGCCTTCCATACATTAAAGTACAGGGAAGCAGAGTTAGGTCTGACTACCTCAAAAAACCCCCAGGAATCTCTACCAGACAGCACCTCTCACAAAATCCTCCCAAGAACAAGCCTTTTGATCTATCAACTCAAATCCAGGAGCTACTTTTCCTACAAAAAGTAGTAAAAAAAAAAAAAAAATCTAATTTCAGAGTTCAAAGTATTCTATGAAGCCATTTTTTATTATCTTGAGTGATTCTACACAGATACTTACATTAGTAAGAGAAGGGCATACTGGTTTCGATCCGTGAAATCTTTAGGCAGTGACAACTGTAAAGGGAATTCTTTTAAGAAAAGAACAAAACATTAAAGGCTGGTAGTTACACAGATGAAAAACAGTAGCATTGTAAGAAAGCTTTTGGTTTGCTAAAATAACTTTTTGCCAGATTTACCGTAATCCTCAATGTGAAGCATTTTGATTTCAGTCTTGTAATTCTTTTTCTTAAAAGCAGCTTCTTTCAACACAGCGTTATTTTCCAAAATATAAAACTCTAGAAAACAGGAAGAAAAAGCATGTTCAAAGGCATGGAGAATCATCACACAAGAGATAAATCAAGACTCAAAAAGTAAAGAAAAAGAGACAAATGTGCAATGATAAGTCTTGTAAATTAATTCCTTCTGTAAATACTTTTTTATAATGCAACTACTTTGCAATTCAAAAAGATACACATCCAGTCCATTTTTTGGCTTTGGCAGGCTTTGTTTCCATTAAACACCACCAATGAAATCTCTGATGACCAACATGAACATCAGCATCTCTGACATCTCTAACAGCAGCTGCTGTTAGAGGGATCCTTTTCTCCAAAATTACCTATTCCAAGGCAATATTTAGCCAGCACCGCTCCATGTGGTCACTGTATGTCCTTCTCTGTCTTCTACACTTCAACCAAGAGCAAGATATCAGCTTGGTTTAAAGCTGCAGAGTAATTTGAAGCCACCCTTTTACACATAAAAGAAAGACTAATTTATTCTTTTTTTTTCCCCAAATTACAGATCTTGCTTCCAAAATTTAGATTTTTTTAAAAATTAAATAATAAACTCTTCACTTGGGGCCAAAACAGATAATCTGAGAATGCTTGTTCTGGGCAGTCAACCAAAATGGTATAATTACAGTTTGAGGATGGAATAATTGAAGTAATCCTTAATCATCCCTTTATGAATTGAAGAGGATAATCTAATCTTGCACTGAAACACTAATGGTAAATTATCTCTCTTTTATTTGGCTTGTTGTTGTTACAACAAACAACGTCCCTCTATCCTGACTTGCTTTATTTTACCCAGAGGTGCTGCACATAAATCTCTATTTCAGTAATTCACACTGAACAGTACTTCAGATGCAGGTAGTAAAGAGAAAATGTCTGCCTTCACAGAAGTGAGGAGCTCTACAAAAGTCTAAAATGAATCCACTTAGAGCAGTAGCTACCCCTTATTGAGCTTGGTGTGCCATGGCACTGAGCACTGAGCTTTGCAAACACAGTGGCAAAAAAAAAAAAAAAAAAAGAAAGAAAGAAAGAAAAAAAGAAGAAGCCAAAGTGCAGACATTAATTAACAGTTCATAGTATGGCAGTATTGATCAGGATGCTACTTCAATATGCAAATTAGCCCCACTGTTATGGCTGAATAGTGGTTGGCCCATGACAAAGGGGATGCACAGTACAGTTCAGGAGTCCTGGGTTCTGTCAAAAATCCTGGGGATAATCTAGTTAATGAAATGAGGATATTTAAGAATTGGCTTAGTGCTTTTGAATGGAAAGATGTTCCCCATTCCTGTCATCCACACCTCCATGACAGTGGAGTCACAGTGGAGCTGAAGGTAGCAGAGTTGTTACCCCTGTTGCACTACAGGAATTCCTAGGTGAGGAAAATTTGACTGCTGAAGGACAGTCTTCCACTACAAAACATCTCAACAGCCAGGAAACAGCAATAGGCTTGTTACCAATACACAAAAAATTAACGAGTAAAACTTGACAAATAAAGGTATAGAATACCCTCCTAAAATGTATTTATTATTGGATTTGTCTTCATTGAAAATGTCAGTGGACTTGTTCTGATTTGAGGAATATAAGAGAAGAACTAAGTCACCATATGTAAGTCAGCTTTTATGATCAATCATCCAAGGGACTGTACCTGGCTGCAACATAATTGGATTGCAACTTTAAAAACATCTCTAACATTATAGAAGGTGTCTTACAAAGGCAGCATGATCTACACAGAAAGCAGCAAAGAGGAAGACCAACCTGCCATCTAATTTACTCAAGTGTAAACAGAAGATGAGATGTATGCATTTAGCAAAACATATCTTAAAAGCCTGGGAAAGTTTCAGTCATTTGATTTACTACTTTCCTTGTCATTTGCTGATTTGGGTGTTGCTAATAGGTAATTAACAGAACTTTATATGAATAGGTCACCTATTAGTTTTGATGTATTTGCAATGGCCTTTCCCCTCTCCCACAGTCCCCAAAACCATCAAGGACAATAAGAAAATTCACTTATTTCACAAGGTATACTCACTTGCAGTATTACTTGTCCTGTGCACACTAACAACTGGAACACCTGGTCCTGTTTTGAGGAGAGAAGAAAAACAGAGGAAGTGTAGGGTTCAGTACTCAGTAGCTCACTAACAAAGAATGAGAGCACCAGTTACCACATCAGATGGGATCCTGGAAGCTCTGTACACACACTTCCCTTCAAACAAAGCACCAACTCCACTGGTGTCTCTTGGGAAGGACACAGGTTGGACTACAAGACCAACAAAGTGTGAAATAGAGACTGCCTTCTACCTGTTCAGCAGTCCAGACCCTGCACCCAGAAGGAGCCTTTCTTTTTTATTTTTTAAATAATCTCCATGTTTTAGTTATAAGTGAAGAATAAAAAAATTATGGAGGCACTTAATGACGCTGTTTAAAATATAGCAGTTTGATGTTCAGAAACTCTAGGTTGACTGGGAAGTGAATTAGTGATAATATTCATGTATATTTTCTATGAAAAAGCTATAAAGGTGTTGAAAAATTATATTTCACTTAATTATCTGCTTAAGACTCTCCCTTGATATGTCAACTCTGCAAATCCAACAGCATCACAGTTAAATCTAGGTATAATGTAATTTAATCCTATTTCAAACACTTTAATTTTTTTGTACCACTAAGAAACTAAAAGTATCAGGAATAATTCCTCATGTCAACAGCTGTTGTGCAAATGCACAGGATGGTCTGTGAAAGTGGCATGGCCCAGTATTCAGCATACTCAGAAGCAGAGTTGATTTTGCTGTCCCAGCTCTGAAGATCCCCGCCAGTGTAAACTTGCAAAAGAAAATATTGCGTCCCCAGCCCCAACATGGGATTTGCACACAAGAAGCTGAGATTTACCTCAGTGAAAAAAGAGTTTAAATTAGAAGTGTTCAGTCCCTATTGGGCAAGGAAGAACAATGAAGAAAAGCTGAAGTCCCTGAGGACCCCATGGCAGATGAAGGCATGGACTCTCTGAAATTAGGAGTTACAGCTCTCTTTTTGAGGAAAAAAAAAAAAAAAACAAACAACAATTCCCTTTGAGAGTTCAGAGACAGAGCTTAATTTATGTGTTTTGAGAGGTTGTCTCTCTCAATTAATTATGGCATGAGCCTAGGGAAATGTAAATACCTGAAATAAATAGCCTGATGACATTCACAGCCTGCACTGAAGATTTTTATCACTTTCAATCTCTTCCTCAAGGGGGATGATTGACAAAAATCTTACAGGTAGACTGTTGACAAATCACAGCTTTCTGCTTTAGCTCTCTGAGAAGGTAATTGCTTCAGATGTCTATTTTGCTTTGGTTTTTATTTCCAGCTCTTTTTGCTCATTCTGAAGTTGTCATTTTGCTTTAAATTCTTATTTAAGAAAGACCATTTCTGAGGGGGAAAGCACTGGTGTTTTCCAGCCCAGCTCCATTTGTCATACTAAAAGATGGAAGGATGATGGCAGATTTTGAAAGAAGGGAGATTGCAGTACATTAAAAAGCTGATCGGAGACAAAAAAAAGACAGACTTGTGTTACCGTCATCGTGTTACAGTGCATCAGAACCAAGCAGAGCACTTGGATTTCCCACTGAATACTTAGTAACATTTTCCTGCTACTAATCCTAAACCCACAGCTTATTTCCTGCTGTATAAAAGGGGAGAAACAATTAATTCTTTCGTGAAGTATCTTGTTTCAGTGGAGAGATTAATATCTGTTAATGTTTATGACGTGCTAAAGGAAAAATCCACAAGCAGGGTGAAAAATCAGTGCAAAGGATGTGCCTGCAAAAGCTGACAGGCTGTAGAGCCAGTCCTCCATCTACCAGGCAAGAAATAACTCCTCAACTCAGGAGAGTCTCTGGAGATGGATGCAGCTGGTATAATGAGACAGATCTCCTGGCTGAGAGAAACTAAGAAGGAGAAACTATCCTAATAAAGCTGCTTGTGGGTAAACAGGAGGTGGAAGAATTGAAACTTACACAGATCGAACCAGTCCAGAGTCCCCCAAGGATTTTTCTGGGCAAATTGTTTTTGTAACAATTTGGTAAATGCTTTGTGTTGTGGGAAAATGAGTGTGTATGCAGTAGAAGTGCCATTTGTCTCCTTGAAGCAGTTTACCTCATAGTCTTACAGGCAAAAGAGTTTTGATGCCTGTTCTATGGTGATCTTGAAATCAACTTTGATACTGTGAAATGCCCAACCCACCCCAGAGCACTACGTGGGAGCCATGCTGCTGTTGTACCTGCCAAGACCCCTGAATAACTCCCAGTCAGCAGTTACACATTAATGTCAGAGGTAGGAAAAATTAATGACAGTGGTTTATCATCCCTGCCCAACACCTACAGCTTAGGGTGGTCTACTGGTTGCCACTGTAGGTTTAGTCCTGGGAGGATGATCTACAGCCTTATCAGCCCAAACAGAGAACTGCCCTCTCCAAAGTCACTGAAAGTCATGAGCTTGTGAGAAATCACATGCACAACCTCCTACTGGTACTCACATTTTTATATCAAAGGAACACATTAAAAATCACAGGCTGAATATGCTTAGCTAAAATAATAGCAAGATGTTTTTGGCACCTAGCACATTGCTGATTCAGGGAAAAAAACTCCCCCAATTTATCAACCCTCCCTCCTGCAGGAATTTGAGAATTACCCCATAGGGATTATGTCAAGCACAAGGGAAAACTCTGCTTAAAGCATGAGGAGATCATTACTCAGAGAAGGACCTCAAGATTAGCTCCTTAGAACTTAGCTCAAGATTAGATTAATTTCTGCTGCAGATTTAACCATGCATAAACCAGACAGTTTGTATATTCTTTTTCTAATCAGCTATGTATTGTAGGTGTTATTTCCACAAAAAAAAAAAAAAAACCCCAAAAAAAAACCAAACCAAAAACAAAACAACAAACCAAAAAAAACCCCCTTATTTTAGCCAATATATATTCATAGTTTCTTTGTTTGGATACATTCAATGCTCAAGTCAGCAGATATTTTATTTTTGTGGGGGAAAAATAAGTAGAATTGCAAAAGAAATAGAAAAAATGGATGTGAATAAAATGAGCTATTCATATGTATCTCAGAAGAATTGTGCTCTACTCTTTTCACTCTGATGCTGGCTATTCAAAAATACTGGGAGGACTGTGTGTGTAAAATTTTGAGTTTCAAGGACAAGAGATCTACCCATATACTTTATTATTGATTGTCTCATGCTTTTCTGAACCTTTTTTATCACTTGTGCTTATCTCCTGTGTGTAGGTTATAAATTTTACTGTGTGGGATGATTCTAAGTTTTTGTTTATACAGAAATTCTGAAGCCAACTGGTGCCATTTAGTGCTACTGGAATGCAGCTAACAAAAAAACAGTAGGAGTTATTTATTGCAATTTTATTAATAGAGAGGATCTATTTGTTTTTTGGTAGATACATACATAGATACACATGGGGGTGGGTGTGTATGGATACACTGAACATCCACCTGTACAAACACTGCTGCAGAATACAGGCCCTCATTTCTTAACTAGGTATAGTCACACAAGATCAATCCCATACATAAATAATGAAGCTGTTACAAACTACAGTGCCATCACCATAAATTCCACATGTTTTGTTGAAGGATCTCTCTTTAGGGTGAGTTTAAGCTGATGTCCTTTATTTGGACAGAAGGGTCAGGATTGGATCAGCTCTCTGACATCCCTCACTTGTTATTTTGCTGTTACACAGAACATCTTTACTCACAATCTTGGAATAGGCTCTGTACAGAACTTGGAGTGCTGCACTACTGAGCTAAATGTTAGACTCCAGCCTAATGACCTTCTCAAGGGAGCACATGAATTCAGAAGCAAACACTACTACACACTGTGCATTTGGCTTACCTTTACAGTGCAGGAGGAAGTGCCTGTTCAAGGGGCTGAACTTTGCACTGAAGTATGTGCACTGCTCTTTCAAGAAGTTACATGAGAGACACTGACGGTTCAGTGATCCCACTGTTGATACACTGGGGAAAAATATGATCAGAAACATTTTGCATTGGAATCAACTACAATAAAGTGAGAATTGGCTCACCAGAATGACAGAGTTTCAGTCCCCAAAGCTGCCAAAATACCACTGACTCCTTTTGTGCCTGATGCTTCCAGATGACTCAGTGGGCTGCTGTTCTGTAAAGTGAGTGATGTGCACAGGATCCAAAACCTGCCCAAAGCACCACTGGGACTCCAATAACCAAGAGTGCTGAGGGGAACAGTCCTACTAATGTAGGACACCATGAAAAGCCTCACTAACTTCATATTCAAGCACTGAGGTTTGTGTAAGGATGAGGTGCTTTGCCCACGCTCTTTAAGTTATGTGATTAAAGCCTACAAACACTTTTATTTAGAAAATTTTAATTACTTTTAGAACACAGTCATGCTAAAGGCTTGTATTTAGGTTTAGCTTTTTAGATGCTTATAAAAGACTAGTGAAGATGTAAGTGGTAAAACTATTTTGTGTTACAAACTTGTCCATTTTTTAGAAAATATGAAATCCTGGCAATTTTAATTTTGAAAAGCTGTGATTCTTTCCTTGTTACAGTTCAAGCACACTAATTTTTACATGATATAAATAATCACCCAAGCATCATAGCACTTATGGCTTGGGATGAAGAAGCTGATAACACAGCCCCAATGTACTTCTTACCTGTGTAGCTGTCTTCCTCTTGGGGACTCTTCAGTGCTTAAGAAATAACTGTGCCCAAAAGATGAACAAAGTTAAACTCAGCTTGGTAAACTGTCTGATTTGTGTAGTGTCTAGAGAAGTAACATTTTTTAAAATTAAAAATTGACAAATATCCATGAAAATAAAATACTTATATATGAACCTAAGTTCCAAGATTAAACTTAGATCCAGCATAGCAAGTAGCTATTTCAGATTCTACACAATTTTCTATTACAACAGTGATGAACACAGTGTTTCATTATTTTAATTCCTGTAATGCCCAGGAGCTCCAGTAGCAACCAAGACCCCTTTCTGAATATTAAAATACAGAAGAGGAAGTTTCTGCTTCATTCCAAGAGATTGCAATACAAATCCGAGTAGTAGATAAAGGTCACAATGAAATTATATCGTATATTACAGTAAGTCTTACGATATTTGAAAGCCTTTTTGAGCTGTAGAACACCTTTTTCTTCTATCTAGTTTGCATGGATGGAAAGAGACTTTGCAAGAAAACCAAGACAAGCCCTTGGTGTTTCCCAGATGAGATCCCCACAAAGTTTCTGCTTGACAGGCAGAAGGAGGGCAAGGTAATCCTCTCAAGTGGCTGAGACACCCCATGTGCAGTCTGTCACCTCTCTGCAGGCTGAGTGCATCCACACCTCTTTTTTTCACCTGAGCCTTGCAGAAGTACTGGGAAATTCTCTAGGAATATATTTTCAAAATCTATAGAAAGACTGGTCAAAAAGGGGTTTTCTCCAGTACGAGTGCAAACAGGCCTTGTTGCAGCCTCAAAAAGATTCTTGCTGAAATACCATTTATTTTAAAGAAAATGAGAATTAGATACATCTATTTTTTTTCCATGGACAGATAAAAATGAAAATTAAGCAAGATCCACTGAAGTTAGGTGGAACCTTCAGACATTTTGTGTTAGTTCTAAACTCCTCCCCAAAATTACCAAATACAAGTTCCATTTCCATCCACTATATCACTAAGATGGGCTTTGGAAAGATTTCTCTGTGAGTGAGCTCGGTGAAAATCAGGAGTTCTGATAATATGTATAAATTATTTGAATTTATGAAGTTGAATCAGATCCCAAACACTCTGAGACCTCATGCAGTAAAGGTTTGATGCTTTATCAAGTACTTAAAATTTACTATGATTTCTTATCTGGATTCCAGGAAATAAGTAACCAAAATGTTATTACTGCTGCACTGTGTGTTGGTTTCTTTTATTCAGAAAAATACAGTGAGTTAAATGATGTCATGGTGTGCTTCTTTCCGTCTGCATAAAAAAGCAGGCAGCAACAGAATGGCAGATGAATTGTCTACAACTACACTTTATGTACTCAGGTGTGTCAAAGTTATGGTAATGCTCAAAAATAAAAGAAATATTGTTGTTTAATTTCCAGTTAAATGGATTCAACTTTAATAAATTGAATATTTTTATAAAGAGAGAGAATAGTGCTTACATCTTTTGAGTATTTTCATCATATGCCAGGATTTTGATAACTTCCCAATTTCCTGATGTCAGGTGTCTCACACTGATTTGTTCACTTTTAGCCTGGAGAGAGATGGAAAACATTAACTTCCACCTTGTTACATTTTAATTTGCCTAGCAGGATTACCTGCACATGTCATTACTGATCACAGCTTTTTAAACTTTAATATGCATCATAACATCCTAAAACCACAACCCTCACATTTTGACAGGCCTGAACTTTATGTATCCTTTCCCTCCCACCTACAAACCTTTCAAAGTCATTAAAATAATCTCATTTTTCATCACCGTTTTTCTTTCCATTGCCTACTTGTCAAAAAACAACAGAAATTCAGGATGCAATGCAGGTAAAATCAAGTCTGTGACAGCAAAGTCCTCATCAGACACGGGTTAAAAGCAACAAAACCTGAAAAGTGAGAGACTCATCCTAGTTCAAAAGGTGCAAAAGGTAAAATCATGGCTTAGGCTACTGAAGATTAAAACTTGAACCCTCATAGCTTGAACATAATCTATGTGTTTTTTCCTATATTAGGGTTATTCTACTTGGCCTGGATATATAAATGCTTCAAGACAAACTTTGTAAAGAAAAGAGGTGATACTTCAGAGGTAGCACTCAGTGGTTACATGGCCTTCAAAAAGGCAAAATGGTTGTTTTCTCTTTAATCCATGTATTTCTGAACTGCACCCTGAGCTCTACATTAACAGCAGCAATAACTAAAAAGCAGAAAATGCTCAAGGATACCAATGAGCCATCTGTTTTCTAAGAGATCCACAAGGAAAGAATGATGTAGCAACTCTGACAAGTCTTGCAAGTACCAAATGAAATCAGGATATTGTGCTGTACATATGTTTATGATGAGGACTCCCTGTTCAGGAAGATTCTGATATTCAGTGCTGTCTCCAGGCATGATTAAAATACATATTAGTGATTTACTGTAAGTGACTGTTTCTTCTCTAGAGAGAGAAGCTGCAACTATTGAAAGAGATATTTAAATATTAAGATCACAGAATCTAACAAGAAATAGCAATAAAAAGCCCAGCCAAGCGTTAATAAACATGGTTATTTTTCAAGGTTACAGCCATAATACATAATTTATGAAGCTTGCAGGAAGTTATCGCCTTGATCCATTAAAGTTATTTTATAATTCTTATTTTGTGGTTGGAAAAAAAAGGAGACTTTCTAGAGTTACAAAACTCCATGAAAGAAATGTCTAGATACATAAGACATGATTCAATCCCATTTTGAGATTAGTTTCTTTTAAATATTTCATAAGTTCCTAAAAGCATTTGAAAACAACAAACCACATATCTAGCACTCTACATTCAGATAGTAAATAATCTATGATAGACAGCAATCTTTTAGACAGTAACTTCTCCTTGCATAAAGATTTAATTAGATGCTTTGTGTCACTGACACATGATTTTCTGAAGTGCAGTCAAATAAATGCAGCCCTAGAAAGACCAGTATTTGTTGTAAGATTGAGAAATCAGCCTCAGTGATTAAAGTGAGCCATTAAAATTTGCTTTTTCGTCCCTGCAAGTCCACGTTGGTTCTGTGTTTTAACAACTTTCCTGCATGCAAAGGTTGGTTTCTGTGTTTTAAATTTCCTGCATGCAAAGGTTGGTTTCTGTTAAGGGGCTGATGTTTTTACTGAGTGGTACAGGGAAGGAATGAGAAGTTCAGTGCCAAATTCCAGAGTTCCCCAAGCTCCAGCAAGGAAAAGCTGTGACCATCTGGGTATGGGGGATCTGCTGACTGCTTTACATTTCTGCAGGGCACCTGCTCTGCTGCTGTGGCTCTCACCAGGTGTGACAAACACCTCACGTGACAAAAGGCTTTATGTGCAACGCTTAATATACTTTTTATGCCTCTATGTTTGCTTTAGAAATAATGGACAATCAGATTAATGCAGTGTGTAAAACACATCATATAAACATATATCCTGCCCTTTACTGCTTTATATCAGCCCCATTACCATGCAGAATGTTGCTTAGTGATGAATAATGGTTGATACATGGGATATCACGTTTCCTTCTTCTCAGGAGCAGCTACATACTTAAAGCCAGTTTTGTCATTGGTGATACCATTCAGATTTGTTTATTCATGCTGATGGCAGGCAAAATAGAAGTATTTTTTAGTTTTGGAGTTGTGCAGTACCCAGGGCTCTAATTCTGCCTAAAAGGGACAGAGTACTAAATTCTGAATCATGAGGTTTAAACATTCTGCTGGAATTAAAAGATGTGTTTAAAAGTAGGCATATATTTAATTGCCTTACTGAATAGGAGTGGTCTTAATCTTTGCTTAAATATTTTCCTGAATTAGGATCAAGTTTCCTGGGCTTTTTACTAGTGAGAAATGTCAGAGCCTACAAGGTTAAGGCAAATTTCATTATATCTGTAATATCCTTGGGAATATTACAAGTTAACTTTCACATCTATATAATTATTATTTAATGTATGTTAAAGATACTTATTCATATTGTGAAAGATACCAAAATAAGACTTGATTGACTAAATGGTTTTGCTCTGTTGTGAATTTTTATGTGGTTACTACATTCATACAGCTTTACCAGACTGTCATCTGAGTTCCTGTTTTCTTTAGGAAAGAGAATTTGACATATCTTTGATCCCTTTTATCTTCACTGACTCTTTCTTGATATATTTACTCTAGTGAATGAGTATCTTTGTTCTTGCTTCTTCAGGTTAAATTTTCATTACAGTTCTTTTGTTCTTGTTCTGTCTGCAGTACATTGTGAACATATTTCAGACTTAATAATGTTCATACCAGAACACTTTCATAAAAGCAGATAATAGAGCTGCCTGGCACCAAGTCTGCTATTTTGATGTTTTGTATACTTTGGTAATCCTTCCTATGTCATATGGCTCTGCTAAAGCACCTGGATTAATGCTCTGATGATTTAAATAGATGCCTTAGAGTGTTCCGTTCCAGGGCATAATTTCCTTTATTAGTTCATCACAACTTCATACTGGTGACCTTCAAAGTCATAGTGCAAATTTATCTTCTTTCAGATTCTTCCCGGGAAAAAGTAATGACCCTGGGAAATGGAAGCCACTGAAAAATGTTGCAAAGGCTAATAAAAGCACCCTAACTTTCACAAAACTGTAAGTTGGGGTATTGCCTCACTTAACTGTTCTGTGTAAGAGCAGATTCTGAACAGACATTTTAAATTATTTATTTTATTATTTAAAATTATACTTACACATGTATAGTGTATATAGAGAAGGTTAAATTAGTGTTTATTTTGGAAGAAGTTATAAATATGTCCAGCTGCACTGAGTGACAACCTGGACAGGACCAATGACCACGACACAAGTGCTCTGATTAAACTGAAGTGCAGGCCTTTGCCTGGTCGTGAGTCCTCAGTAAAAGTGCCAGATGACCACGAGGATATGAAAACAGCCTGGAGCAGAAGCTTACCTGCACAATGAACATGGCTATGTGGTGAAACTCCCCCCGGCCTCCCTGCTTCACCGGGACAGTCATAAAGAACTTACTGCCATCCTTGGAGAAAACTGGTTCTTCATTCTATAAATGTAAGAATGCATCAGTCTGGCACACTTTTCATGAAACTCCTTAACACAGGGTTTTTTTGTCTCCTTGGTTTTTGTAGTTGTTGTGCTTGTAAGTCAGTTGGACAAAAATCCTTAGGTTTTAAATATATTCTGCTAAGTTTAACAAAAATGTGGCAGCTAAAGCTAAATACAGTTCATGCCATGTGCAATCCTGTCCTAAAACTTGGGTTGCAGCCCTTGCAGACCTCTCCCTCTGAATGAAAGCTCTGGTAATCTCAATTCTAGTGCAAGGGGGACTTTCCAGGACACTTTCCTTTAGAGACATACAATTAATGACAGAGATAAGTCCTACTAGTGATGAGAAGAACAAAAATTTCAATGGTCTGGACTTAGTAAGTACATGCTGAACACCCACTGATTCTGACAAAGTTGTATGGAAAAAATAAGCTTATTGATGTCATATTCTGAATCAGGGTCTTACCATAAATTGTAGCCTGATGTGATACCATCTCTCCGTGTCTAACTTTGCACAGAAATATTAAAGCAAAATGGCTTGCTATAAAAGCATAGTTTTTTGTCAAAATGATTTCTCATTCACTCATTGCAAATTGAAGCCTGAGATGTAGTTTAAATAGAATGTGTTTCATCCAATTACTGGACAGTTCTGAAACTATGAAAATGGAATAATTTGCTGACATATTAGTTAAACATATTGTTCTGGGTAAGAATTTAGAAATATTCTACTTACTCATTCCAATTATAGCCCATATGACCTCTAATCTTTGAACTCCTCTGGGTTTAATTTGGTGATGTTATTTTTTAATCAGAAACAAATCACAGTATATAGGACATGCTTGGAATGGGATTCATCTGGTCTGTCTTCAACCATCCAAGCCTTGGGTAGTTAATCAGCTGATCATCTCAGTGCTTACTGAACTGAATGCAGACAGACTGCAAGCTGAAGGGAATATTGCCTCCAAAAACCCCACAGGTGTCTCAGGGTTTTATTAGCTTATAAAATAACACATAACAGAATAAAAATTACAATGAAGCAATCACACATAATGCATCCAGAAATAGCATTTATACTGTACCTGTTTAGGAAGCCACAGGTCTGACTGCATTTCATATTTCTGAAACAAAAAGAAAAAAATTGCTTTTAGGAAAAGGTCTCTAGCTATTTCATGGGGTTTTTTTCTACTGTGTTACCATCTTCTCACCTCTTTGTTGGCACTTGCGTTGAAACAAATGATAATTTAATTACAAAGTCAGATACTTTATTCAGAGTTTTTGGTAGAACACCACAGGGGAACTAAGAATGCCATTTCAGTCCTTTCTGATTAGCTATCAAGTAGCTTTACACATGCAGTTCTATTTGTTTTTTACCTCTAGGCATCATCTGAGAACCGGATGTTTTAGGTCCTTCATCAAAACTGGGCAAACAGCCAGCATCAAGCTCAAATTGTGAGACCTTTTCAAATCACAATCCCTTGCTTTAATGGGTTGTAGTGTGGTATTAGTGATGAGAAAAAAAAATTACTTTTTATTGTTCATACTCATATTTCACAACATTCCATCTGAAAAAAAAAAAAAAACAAACCCCAAACCAACAAAATAACATGCACACATTGTTGGAAAAAAGAACATTATATACATCAACTGCTGCAAATTGTCATTGTCACACTGGAGTAATGAAAATGTATTAGCTATAGAAACATCTGTATATATATATGGCCTGAAAAATGAAAATCTGTAGCTATGGCAGCAGCTGACTTTATACATTCCTTTTTGAAACTGAGAACACATGCAAAATTCTAGGAGAAAATAAGGTTTACAGTTGAAGTCAAACAGTGTGACACAAGGCTAAATTCTCACAATGAGGCCTTTCCTCACCCACTAGTGATTTCAAGAGCATCACCTCATCCCAGAGGGTGCAGTGAAGGAAGCACCCAGGATGAGCCAGGCCTGAGCTGTGCTCACAACAGTGACACTGCATCACTGTCCTTCCTCACCCTCCTAAAAGTGTCCTTTGCTGCACTGTAATCCTTCTGGAGTAGGACTCCTCAGTCTGTCTCTCTTGCATTATGTCCTGGATTACAGCTCCCTGGACACCCACTTCAAACAAGTCCAATTGACCTTGGAGCACATAAAGGTTTCCCTTTCAGAAGCAGCTGCTCACAGTGGTTCATGACCAACTGTCTTAATAAAAAGGCAAAAGGCTTGCAGGAACCAGGTAAAAAGGAACCAAATCTCCATGGTCACAATCTTAATCCATATTTTGGGGATTTATTCATAGTTTCTGAGTCAGGAAAAGCAACCTGCACTACGTAACAGAAGAAGCAGATGAGCTTGGAAATAATCTCTAATACTTCAATATGACTGATTTGAGTAGCAGACACTGATGGGAACCTTTTGACTCAGAGGCCAACATTAATCAGTCATAACCATTTACACTGCCAAATTATACCCTCTACTTTGGAGCATCTGTTGGTACTGATATTAGCATGTATAGAAAATATTTATACTTTTAGCTGGTTCTGGGAAGAGATTGTGACTCAGAATGGGAAAGCAGCCAAGTGCATTCAAGATGCAAGATTGACTGGGAAATGGAGAGATGTAATGCAGGAGTGTCAGAAGTCAGAGTCTGGGTCCAGGGGTGGGATGTGGCTGGATTTAAAGAGAAAAAAGCTTTCAGCTTGGCTTACATTCAGAAATGAAATATCCCTATTGCCTTTCAATTTATTTTTTTTTCTGAAGTTATTTGATTCTGCTATCAAATTTGGAGGAATGATAAGAATTTTGCACCTTTTCCTTAAGTATATATATTCTGTGAGAGACAGAAAAATATAAGATGAAATTCTTCAAGGGGAGACAGGAGAAACCAGTCATCTGAAAATATCTGTCAGAAGACAAGCTTGTCACTGCTCTAGCTATGCCCCAAGTACATGATGTTCAGCAACTGCAGTTTCCACTGAAGATAATGAATGAACAAAGCTTAGTAAGTCTGAAAATGTCAGTCAAAGTTGCTAATTGCATGAAATCATGTTGCCACATTTGGAATTTTCTCACATCCACTTCCTCCCTGTTGACTAATTATATTCAGCTTGCAACTACTGCATCTGCAAACTGATTTCCAAAGACCCTTTCTGAATATGAAAACAAAATGCAGAAGAAACCTTGAAAAGAGATCTTGGGAAAAAAAACAAACAACTTACCCTGGTACAAGCCCCAGTTGTGGTTTCACAAACTGTAAGGATGGAGATATTCTGAGGTCTGTTTAACCATCTCACCACAGCCTTGGTGTTGCTTACCCATTTCACCATGGTGATATAATATTCCCTACGTAAACATTTGAAAACACAATGTTCAGATCATAGATATTACAGAATAGACTTTAAAAAACCCAAAACATAGATATAGTTCATTCAAATGCTGAAGTTGTACTGCATGACAGTGCCAGTGCTGAGGGATGGAGAAAATAATCCCAAATGCTCAGCATCTGTGTTCCTACAAGTGGGAAGGCTCAGTCCTTCAGTGTGATGTTCCCCTGGGAAATTTTTGCACATATACACAAACTTTACCAACTGTGAAACATATGTTTGCAAATACACATGAACTGTGTGCTTTCCAGTCAGCTTAGAAACAAGCACTGAATTCCAACAGAAGCCAACATTTTCCTACACCAAACACCTTCAGAAGACACACATTTTTGCTGAAGAATCCAGTCCTACTGCCAAACAAAAAAAAAAATAAGTTCTGTAAGTCTGCAATATTAGAATGCAGTTGGAGTCCACTTTAAAATTATAAAATAACAAGTATTTTATAATGGGACTTCTGGGTAAAAGGGATGTTCCTCTCACTATCCGTGTGTTCCTTTTTCTGTTTTAACAAACAGTTCATAGTATCAGCCAAATTGTCTGTCCCTCAACAACTGTGGCTGTGCACATGAGGTTTCATAGGCTCCTGCTGTGGAGGATTTGCCTCCCTCCTCCCAAAATCCTGCTGGGCTGTCAGGCTGGGAGTGTTACAGAGGAAGACCTGCTGCAGTCTATCATCCCAGCCCAGCTACTGCCTTCACTTCTCCCCTGGTGGCAGCTGGCAGCTTGCACAGTCCAGCTGAGTTATGTGCAACAGTGGAGTGAGCTTGTCTGGAAACCCAGACCCCCTTTAAAACAAGGGGCTCAGCTTGAATATAATTAGGCTTTTAATCTGTTACTGATAGAGATCTCATTACTCTTTGACAACACGCATTTAATTATACATTCAAAAGCCTCCTCGCTAATTCAAAGATGTCAAGCAGCACCAGCAGCAAAGCTGTGCAGCTCTGACGCTGCACACAGGAGGCAGGGGAAGCAGGAACTCACTGTGCCCTCACCCATCCCAGCCTGGGGCTGTGTTTGCAGAACATACGTGAACAACCCAGCAGGCACAGCTTCCTTTGGCTTTTATATTTGACTTTTAGTAAAACAGATATTTTCACATGTGGATACCAGAACCATAAAGAGAAATGGTGTCTTCAAGTGTATTCTGAGTCTACTATTTACCTTTCTTTCTGCCTTTTTTTTCCTTTAACAAATGTTTTAACTTATTGAGGGGCAAAAACATATGACAAAAATAAAACAAGATCTACCACGACACCAGGTGACACAAGCAGGAAAGAAATCAGTTTGTGTCTCCAAGCTTCTCAGGCTCTTATCTACTGTAAACACCTCAGGTTTCCTCCACTTTAAAGTGAAAAGACTGATTGCATTCCACACAAAGGACTGAAGCAAAATATTAAATCAAGTTTGTAACTGAAGAAAACCTAACTGTACACATGAAATGGAAACACCAAGGGGGAAACAGTAACTGCACAAAATACGATCACACATTTGAAGGAAGAGAGCCAGTCAGTCTTTTTGTGGCAGTAACCATGCACAATAGGCCATAATTTTTTCAGCAGAATAAAACTTTCAGGATAAATTTACACATGTTATTGCTATCTTTATATCAGAATAAACTGAACAAAACTTGGGAAATATTACCAAGCACCTTAACGGGATCCATACAAGAAGAAAATGAAGGCAGAACATTGAATTTACTCAATCTTACATCAAGTTCCCAGGTGCCCTAAAAATCAGGTAAACAGTTTTCTGTCCTCAGAGGTCCTGAACTGCACACAATTTGGGACAAGCTGAGAATCTGAATGTTACTTTTTGTGGTTATAAGTAACAGAATCTCTTTCCCTTTGTATGGTTTTTCTGTGTAGAAGTGAATCTCTCCACAACAGCAGTTGGTTATTACCTGTACAATACCTATTCCTAAAATGTTTCTGCCCTGAAAGATCCCTAAAACTATATGTGATAATGAACCATTCCATTTAATCCTAAAAGACTCCCATGACTTATTTACTAATGACTCCATAATGAATGGATTAGAAAGGCACTGAAATAAACTGACTGAAAAAGTAGCTACTACTTTTATTATAAAAGCTAATACTTGAGGAAAAGAATCCCACAAGCATCACAAACTTCAAAGATTTCTACTTTAGAAAAGCCTGTTTAAAGCACATTCTTCACACCTGTATATATATTGATATATGGATATACATGTGTTGATGACCACTGTGAAGACTGTTAGTGAAATCCCAAGTTAGATTCACAATTAACATTAAAGCTGGTTCACAATTATACAATTTTTCTAAATTTTACAGCATGGAAATTGTAATTAATAATTGAAATGAAGCAGAAACTTTTTTTCCCCAGGTTTAAATAGACTTAGTCTTCTCATGCACTAGCAAGCCAGAATTTTTAATATGAATCTTATTTAAATTGAAAAACAACAATATCTTTATTAAGAATTGAAAAGTCTGGCAAAGATGCTCTTGAAGGCTCACAAAAGAAATTCCAGAGATTTGCCTTCAGCTTCAAGATGCTAAAAAAAGGTTTTAAGATACTAATATTAATTTAATTGAGTCTACTACTACTTTTTATCTGTTAGGGAGGCACAATGAATCTGAAAGATCTAAAGTGAAACCATTACATCTGAACAACATTTTCAATATTACTTTTTGGGGGGGGATTTACATATTGATATATTTACATACTGATTTCTCCCTTAACTTCTTTGTGCCTTCTGATACTTAGACAACAACTCTAATGCCATTTAGGAGAGTGAAGATGCTGATCTTGATGGCAAGAACACTCTTCCAGATCTTATAGAACTACTCATATTAATGAAGGGTTAGCAAGCGGCAGGAGATTTTATTATGTTTTTCAGTAGTGTTTCATCAATAGAAAGAAAATACTTAAAAGTGCACAAGTCATTCAAAATAATTTCTCTTACTAACACAATCAGTAAGCATTCCAGCTGACATCAATAATTGCAAGGCACAAGTCACTATTAAATTATTCCTGCAATAAATGAGAGTACCTCAATTTGTGTGGAAGAGAGCAACCCCAGCCTAAGATTGTTCTCATTGGTTGCGAATGAGTGCCCACTGTCAACATTCTGACTGTTTTGGGAACAATTACCATAAAACATTTGGGGCTTTGTAGGAACTGGAATAACACATGCAGAGGTGGTTCTTTTTTTCAGCTGGAGGCAGCTTTATGTTTGCCAATCCTTTTCAAACATTTCTCCATCTGAAAACACTCTGAGTGAAAAAAGGATGTGGCACTTCTCTAGCTCTGAGACAGCAGCCATATATGGACTCTAGAAACTACTGTTGTTATTATCATTATTATTATTACTTCTATTATGTAGCATTTTAGGGCTAGGAGATCATCAGTATATGTACTGAAACCACAATGGGAATTTCATCAAGATGATTGCAATTCTACAAACTGGAATACACATATAGGAAAGAATGAAAATTTTCTTGCCCTTAAAGAAAAATTTCAGGCATCTCAAGCAAGAACAGGCAATCAGAAGCTGAGCTTATCACAGTATCTTTAGCAGGAGAGTCACCAGTTGCAGCCAGACCTCGTTACCTCAGCCTCAAAGTCAGAGGGAATGTTAAATCAGCTCAGTGGCTCTGTAGAAGTTTCTCCGGAAAAACACAGCTCTGCCTTTCTTAGCCTACGTGATCTGGTGTCACTGCCCCTGACCTTCTGTCACCTCACTGCACCTTTAGCTGGGATGAGAAAACAAATTAAAAGTTCAGAATAATTCTCTCTAACTGAGGGAACACCCTGATTCTCTGTTCTGTGCAGTTGCAAGACACTTCTGGAATCTCATGTCAGAAACAGAAAGCAACAAGTTGGCAACACAGCAAGAAATGGCTGGGAGTGAATAAGTAACAACCTCAGAAGCAGGACAGTGTTCACTCCCCTTAACCATAGCTTAGGATTGTTAATTTCATATATTTCTAATAAATTGGAGCTTTTTAAGACTTCAAACACGAGCACATCCCAGACCCCTGATTTAGAAGAGGAGTATCAGTTCACTACAGCTGTATTTTATTTTATCACTATGTTCAGCCATGGGGACTGAGATCAGGTACATTCCAGTCAAAGATAGGTGTTGTGCTGATGTAAAAGGGCAATGATTAGCCTAAGAGACAAGTTAGGTTAAATCAAACAAGAGCTGCAAAAAAATGAAATTATATACCTTGACTTAAAGCTGTCAGGTGGCATCAGTTCCAGTGTATGTGCTGGTCCATACAGATTAACGACAAACAGCTTTACTGTTGGGTTTGTTTGACCTGCCTTTGGAAAAGAAAAAAATAAATCAGAGCTTTAGAGGCACTGAATCAGTGATAGCTAAACAGACTCGCTCATTAACATAATTCAGTATCTTTACAATAATGAAAAGTTATTAAAGGTCAAGTACCTTAAAAATTAATTTCATAGCCATATGAATCACGCAGATAAAAATATGAAATATTGAGTGATTCTCTCACCACCCGTTACCAAAGACAGAGCTTCCTGTGCAGAGCAAGTGACCAGTGCTAGAAGTGGGTTTGCCCAGTTCAGTAAAGTCAGCTGCCAAAACACACTCAGTTCCTAAATCTGCAGTTAAATCCAGCCTCCAGCAAAGCCTTTTCCAGATGCTATTGTTCCTTCTTCTAAAAAGCTGCACTACCTCTACCTTGGACAGCATTCCACGTCTTCCTCCTCTCTCTTTTTCTTTACCATTTTCCCTCAGTCTTCATTCCCTTGTTCACTGAGATGAAAATGTCTATTTCTGGCCCGACCAGGAGCCGGCTGCTTTGGCAGGCCAGCTCCAAGGGAAACAAAATGCTTCTTGTTGCTAAACTGGAATAAAATGGCAGTTTGATAGATATCCACTGGGAAGAGTCTGATAAATCAGGAGGATCTACAGGGAGGTGGGAACTGTCCTTCTCCCAGTAATATGGGTTGTTACTAAGGGATGTTCCCAGAATGAAAAGAAAGCACTGGTAATAGAGAGGCTCTGAAGGGCTGCAAGGGGATGCTACAGGTCCCACATCCCTGTCCTAGACATCCCCAAGTTTCTGTTTCATGTCAGAGGAGTCACACTACACTACATAATATTCTTGGAAGGACTTGGAAGGAATGAAGTGTCTAACAACAAAGCTTACTCCTGTTTAATATTGGAAGGGTGAGGAAAAAAAATCACTGATTCTACAGATTTACCATCACAAACTGCAAAGTAGTATATTTGGCTCTTCACGGGGGTATTTAGACATGCAAAACAGATTGGCTGAAATACACTCACAAATTCCTTTTAGAAACTGAGCCTATCTCAAAATACAGTCTGAATGCTGTATCCACTCATTTCTGAGTGGTAGAGAGGACAAGGAAGCAGCTTTGGGTATTTTTAACACTGCTAAAAAAAAAAAGAGTTTAAAAAAGGGACTTATTTTAGACTCTGGGAATTTTCTTCTTTCTTCATGAAAGCTTTGACATTTGCCCCCAAAGAAATGTCATCTTTTAGAGGCATCCTTTGCATGAACCCAGCTTATGCAAATGCATAACTATGGAAGAAAACCACTGCAAGATCAAGTCCTTAGGACACAACTGCAGTATCCTCATGTCCTCTGAGTCTCACATTGCCCCTGCAGTGGTGTCCAAGGGCTCTCACCAGGAGGGCTACCATCAGTAACTCCCATCCAGCATGAGGATGAGTTGTAAGAGACACTCCAAAGCATCCCTTTGCAGGCAAATCTGTGCTAGCCTGTGAGCATGAGGCACCACACTTTTCCAACACACCGTGCCTGCCACAAAGACCCCCAGCTGCCCTCCTCTGCTGCCTGGAGCCCTCCCAGATTCCATTTCCACCTGGAGCTGTGGCTGCTGCCCTGATCTGTCCCCCAGCTGTGCCTCTGGGGTGAACACTGAAGTCCTGCAGTGGGCTTAGGCACCTCAAAATACTCACATCCACATTTCTCCCTCAGCTCCTTCACCCCTCAGGGTCTCCTCATGACAATTTAAAAAGAATAAATTTTGTATAATATCCAAAACATTTGTTCAGCAGTGCAAGAACTCTGCATTGAAATCCTAGTCTGTTCTCAATGGATTTAAAAATTTGCTTTCAATTTGCTTTCTGTTTTTATTTGTTTTTAAGAATACAGTCTGTGTGTGTGACATGTACACACAAATGAACACGTTCCATTGTTTACTGACACAGGTGTTTTATTTCATGTTTTAATCCTAGTTATAATTTTCTCTGATGGTTGCACTTTATAATAAAGACCAAATCTTTTTTGTAATCTCTGTTGCTATACCACCAGCTTCATTACCAATTAATGATGTTTAACGGGTAGCTAAATTTGTATTAAATGGAGACATTAAATAAAGATAATGTTTTTTCATTAATGAGATTACTGAAGTAGTATTGTGTATCACTTTTAAGCTGAATTGATAATGAAATGGAATTACTCCTTTCTCGTTTACAAAGCTGGCTTAAAAATATTCCTTGTTTTTTTTATTTGCTCTGTCAGTCAAGGCCTTTTGCCAATGCAAGTACATAAACTACCTCTAAAATTACTGTTACTTCATTATTTCAGAGTATTATTTCATAGCACAAATACATTCTATTTATATCCTGTATTGTTTCATAGTACCTGATACAGCTAAACTGTTCACCCATCAAGAATAAAGGCTGAACACCAAAAAACAGTAGCAGGAACAGCAGGGTAACAGTAGTATTTGCTTAAGCCCTCAAGAAACTTCCCCTGAAATGTCAAAGGTGTACCACATACATGTAACCTGTCAGAAAGGAAGTCAAACACTCTGAAAGTGCATGCAAGAGCTGGATAAACTGATCAGCTGGAAGATCAAACCAACAGATAGGGAGGCACCTCACCAGAAAATCCCCAGAAAATGAGAATCAATTTCAGCAATTTTATCCGTGTCTGGGCTGTTCTTTCACTTTCAAAAACAAATCTAAAAACCCTTCTCTAAATCTTCTGAAACACAGTGATAGTTCTAATTTTTATTTTCTCTTTTTGATGGCCACTGTGGCTTATCTTATTCAATGCCAATCTGTCACATGTATCAGCACAATCTACTGAGATCTCTGTATCTGTGAAGAAAATGCCTTGAGTTCTGCATACACAGTGTCTGACTCCAGCCGTGGATGGATCTTTTTCTTATGCAGTCCTTCAAATGTATTACCCTTCTCTCTGAGGTGCTGAATTGATTTTACCAAGCCAAATATCAATGATGAAATTACTTCAAATTAGTTCCTCTGCCGTTCCCTTACCCAACTTTTCAGTTTCTTTCAAGCAAAAGGTGTTACAATCTACTGGAGAGAAAAAAGTAATTATTTCTTGAAAAGCAACATGAACAAAATCAGCCTCTGTTACTGTCTGGAAACACTGTTTCCATATGATTGAATATTATCAGTGAACACAGAAGAGCAGGGGGGGTTGAATTCACACTTATCTTACCTTAGGATATGGATACTGCTTTCCCTTGGGATACAGAGGTCCAGTGAAGCGGGGAATGAGCATGTTGGGTACCAAAGAGTCATTTATGGTCAGGAAGGCCAGCCTTTCACCGTCTGGAGACCACCAGTGGGCAATGTGGGAATGAAGAAGTTCCTCTGCAAAACCAGATTTCCTTAGGGTCCATGAAAAAAACTATCATATAGTGTCCAGCTTACTCAGTTGGCACCAAATTCTTCTCCCTGTGCCAGCTGGAAATGTGTCTGTTGTAATTTCAGTAATTTCACATCATCCTGGGTTGAATGCTTGGATAACAAGGAATACTGAAGGACCAAGCTTTAACCATTTTCCTCAAATGAATTCTTCCATTGACATCAATAAATCATCTAAATGTGATAGATGATTGTATCTGACATATGTTTAGTTCTACTGCATTGCAATACATGTTTTATTTAAATTTTAAATTATTTGGACCATCTTAATGCTTTGGAGTTTTGGTGTATTTCTTAGGATTACCAATTTTTTTTTTATCTCTTAATATAAAACTTCAGTACACCTGATTTCTCTGAGTTGTGGCACCTGATAATGTGCAGATCCTCACACAGTGACATTTCTGTAATCATTTTTGGAGTGCAATATTTTGACTTTCATGTCTCACTCTAATTGACAGTTTTACTTCTTGGGAAGTTCAGTTTCTCTGAAATGTAATTTTTTGAAAATCCAAACAAAACTTTTTATTTTTATCCAAATTTTATTTGCTTTCCATATGAAATCAATTCTCAAAAATGTTTTCTTACATTTATTGTCATTGCATTTCATAGTCAAAAGGAACAAAACAGAAACAACCATAGACACAGCACCAAAACTCCTGGAATCCCAGTAAAGCAACTCCTGAGCAATCCCAAATTCAGCCTGTACAGGTCTTCTGCTTCCACTTCTGAAAAGACTTAGACTTTTTTTAATACATATTTGATATGTTGGCCTGCTTAGTAAGGATTTTGCATTTAAATCTGAAGAATTTGGCAGGAAAAGTAATTGAGAATAGTGTACTAAGGGAAAAGGACTGACTGCATACATAATTTGAGAGCCTACCTAACAAAACTACTTAAATTGTCAATAGAGACTCTCCAAGATGCTAATCGGATTCTGAGCCTTCTGAAGCAGCTTAATGGCTTGAATTATCTAAGGTCAGGTAAAATGAAGCTGGGACCTATATTCAAAGTCATATATTCTGGGTCATGCTTCTCTCCCTGGCTGGATAACTAAAACCTTTTACACAGAAGAAGAGCAGAGAATGAATGGTGAATATCAGATAGCAAAAATCACAGTTGTGTTTGTTTTAAAATATTACTGTTTGCACTCAGACAAGGTCATTCACACAGAGAAAAGCTATTCCCAAATGCTTTGTAAGGTAAAAGGCTTACAACAAACTCATGAAATGATAAAAGAAAACCAATGAGGTCAAAGGAGGAAGAGTGCTCGATTCAACTTCTACCATCTCTGAACTTCCCCTGAACAACATTCAGCCTGCTCAGCTTCTGGCACTATTAAAAAACAATGATGGAAGTGGAGCACTGCTCTAGGTTACACAGAGGTTAGTGTGAAGGAAGTATTGTGTTCATTCATGTCAACAGACATACTAGGGTTCTCCAATGTGTCCAGACAGAATTCCCTTTACCCTGACTTTGATGGTGTTTATTGTTGAGAAGGGCTCACTGCCTGTCTGCAGCCCTGGGAACCTGGTGAGTTCCCTGGAAGTCAGGAAATGCAACAGATCTTTGGGCCAAGGATTAAAAAACTTGGAAAATAATGAGCAAAATCACCTAAAGAAGGCTTTAGGACATGGTCCATGAGGAAGGCTTTGGGATCATCTCCCACAACACCTCAGAAACTTTCTAGTCCCAAACTAATAACTTTTGCTTTTGCTTCTCATGGCTATGACTCTTACAACTTCACTTTGGTTTAGCCAAAACTGGATATATTATATCAACTTCAATGACCTATATGTCCTTAAATTCTTCAATTTGCATGCTGCCATGTTAGATTCTAAGAATATTAAGTGCATATAAAACTCTATTCCATCCCAAAAATGTTCTTTCATCCTTATGCTTTGAAATGTGCCATCACATTAAAACATTTTAAAACATCAGTTGAAACCTCTGATGCGGAAGGTCGGTAACTATCAAACACAGGCTGAGGGATGCAAACTACCACTCTAACTTTGGACTTCACTTGGGCAGAGATTTAAGAAAAAAAAACAAGGTGAAGTGTTTGCTCATAACTACTGGCATGTCAAGAGGTATGGATAGATCGTTGCTGAAGCTCCTTGCTGTATGGCATTAATACCATTCCTAAAAATAGTCGTCATACAAGAAAATCCTGTACTTCAGGTAACTGAGTATTAAACACCAAACTATTTATCTATAGACTACATGAGTCCCATGGGAAGAGTAAATGAAGTATGTATTAATTTTAAGCTGTTCTATCATTTTAACATTATGCTGAAAGCATGTTGGGTGCAGAAAGAAACATTCTGTGGTAGAAGATGGCTGTAGAAGAAGACAGACTGAGCTATCCCCTACTCTAATTTGTCACTGCCAGCAAGTTTTCCAGGAGTGTAGCACGTGTTGATTTCAGCAAGGGTAGCAGCCACTGCTGAGTAACAGTGTGCCACTTCTAGACCTCGTCAAAATGCTCAGACTGGTTTGAAGCACATTCTTAAAGTCAAGCAGGATGTCCATGCCTCGCTAGAGGGGCTGGAATCTCTCCCGGGTCACATGAACACACAGCACACCAACCACCACAGAGACTGAAGGAGACACACCCATTAAAAAAAAAGTGAGGCACCATGAAGTATCATCTTGGATCACCTTTCACTGTGTGTCCAGGAGAGAAAAAGAAAATGTAGCCAATTCTGCTTCTGAGCTGCAGTTCTTTGGTGCCTTCTTCTATTGGGATGTTTTAACTGTAATTGGGTCATCACTGCTGTTGATACAAGCAACAAACCGAGCCCTTTCCCTCCTCACTTTTACATGCTGCCCAGTGCTCATTTGCTGCATTCTGGTTGGAAATGAATCCCTCTTTCTCAGAAAACACTGTTATATGCAAACCAGCAGCCAATACAAAGAATGAATAGATACAAAGGCAATCTTGCAGGAAAATGAGAAGGCAAAGAAGCAAACCCAACCTTAGCATTTTCTGAAATAAATAGATTTGTGCTGTTGGGTTTGTACAAGGACCTTTCATCTGTTTTAACAAACAGATATATTCGTCCAGCTTACCTTCATACAACCAGTCTGCAATTCCATTAAAAATAATCCCTTCTTTTCCTGAGGATGTCAGGCGCAATGAGCTGCTCTTTACATCAGGCTGATAGTAGATGTTATTTTCAAATATATAAATCTGGATGAGGTAAGAGAGATGGAGAGAAAAAAGAACATTTTGGTAGATATAAATGAATGTTCAGCAACGAATACATAATTTCCTCAGGCTCAGAACAATCTACAGAATAATTCAGCATGAGTTTCCACCAACATTGTCTTCATATTCTCTTTTGTTATAAATTTGGATAAACTAAGTAAACTTTAATACTTATGGCAAACCAAATTCCTTCCTTTCCAGTTGAAATGTTTCTTTTCACATTAAGAAATATTATTACATTCCTCAAAATCATACAAGAGACAGGTTTTATAACAGCTGAATAGATAAAGAAATTTTCATCTGGTTTTCTAACTGTGAAATGAGACGTACTTCTGCAAGGACATACAGCATAGAAGATATATTGTAAATACGAGTGACAGCTTTATATCATGGTGTGAGAACATACTGGAAAAGAAAAAACAAATAGCAGTCTGTAGTTAATTTTCTCAGCTTGCTGACTACTTCTGATTCTGACACACCAATGTTTTACTTCAATTGTACTAAATAAATGCTCTTTGTTTTCCAAGTCTGGGCTCCTCATCCTCCTTTTTCCTTCTTCACTGACGCTCATCAGCCTTGTCTGCTTTTCTTTCCCTGCTGACTTTGTTGCAAAGGGTATCAAGTCCACTCATTTTGTGAGGCTGAGTTCCAGGTTCCATGGCAAAGTGCAGTAAATTGCAATGGCCCCATAGGCACTTCCACAGCTTGACCCAGGACTCAGACTAACAGCACTGTTATGCACCATCCATATTCACACTAAGGAAATGCAGCTGACAGGCCTAAGGAAGCCAAATGCCACAGAAGCTTTTGTTACACGGTTTCAGCACTGTACACTGATATACACTCTCTCAGGGAGTGAAACAGGAAGTAAATATATTTCCACCAAAGACCATTTTAAAAAGCCTGGCCATTCATCACTCTCTCATACTTCTATAATAAATGACTTATGGGAAAATACTAACCGAAGAGCAAAGTTTTATTATCACTATGACTGCTGTTCCCTTTGCTTCTAAATTAACATCTGAAATAGATTTCCCTATGAGTCCCCAACCCAATGATTTTTAACAGTAGCCACTCCATGATTTCTGCTGCAGAAAGCAATAAAGTTGAGGTTTTTTCATACCATGAGCAATGAAATTATTTTAACCATTACTGAGAACCAGGGGTGACTTGGAACTAAGTGTTTTATGGTCACAAATTCAAAGCTGAGAATTTCTGCATCACTCAACATCAACAACAAAAGAAAACAAGGACAAGAGAATGCTGGCTGTATCAAGATTTTGAAATAATACCAACAAGAATTTCTTGTAAATGTGTATTTCCACGGTAAAAATGCACTTTTTTTTTCTAAAGTAAAATAAATTAATACAAGCACTAATAAAGCATGGTTAACTGCTTAACCAAGAAAACAAAAATAATTTAGCCAAATACTTGTGATTTATGTGAACTAAAAGTATTCCTATTAGACTACATTACAGGTAGACTAAGTAGTAGGAACTGTTCTAATGACCATTGCTTCCTATGAAGCAATTTATTACAGCTGACAATTTCTTCTATAAACAGCAGCTTTCAAAGATTACAAAAAAGCCTACTTGGTCAAATGATTCTATTTTATTTAATCTTCTTTAATTAAGTGAGATCAAGTAAAGCGCTAAAGCTGGAATGCTCTTGAGGTAGCGACAGCGCTTTTATGAATGCGGGATCCCTGCTGGGGTGAGTTGTATAACTCTCCCAAAGGACAGAGTCCCAGCTACCGCAGACAACCTGTTTCTGCTGGCTCCTCTAGGACAAGAGTTCCCCAGGCGTGGTGTGGTATCACCAGCGAGAATAAAAGGCTTAGACAGAGGGCCCTTCTCTGGGATATCAGCCGTTTATTGTGAATCCAGTGTTGTGTTGTGAGGGTCCAGAGTTATCCAGGTGGCTGAGTAACCCAGAAGAAAGAACACGGAGCAGAAGCCCTGCAGGGCTCTTTTAAAGGGAGATGGGATCAGGAAACACCCAGTGGGGAACGGCACAGTTCAAAGTGACCAGTGGGGAAGAGCTTTCCAGGGCATAGCCATATATGGCATCTGAGATATGGGCACAGGTAACACAAGGGAAATATGGGATTTTACCACAGCTCAGGCAGAGAGTTCAGATATGGGAAGAAGAAGGCCGAAGGCTTAGCCTGGGCTTTCTTCCCACCAAAACCTGAAGCTCAAAAGCAGCAGCTTCCGCCAAGCGCGCTGCTACAATCAAGCTAATTAATTTTTGAAGATCAAGAGTATAATTTTGCTTCTCTCCCTGCTTTTCAGGCTGTTTGTGTTTTTAATGGTGAGATACCCACACTGTCTTGTCTCTGCAGTGAAAACTTTCATTTAAAGCCATCAGTGCCAGTCAAAGTACAAGACTAAGAACTAGTTTTATGACTGAACCATAAGAAGGTCTTTAATCCTGTTATTACCAGTTAGCAGGCATTGCTAATTCCATTTGACAGATTTCAGATAAGCAAATATCTCTGAAGGATACTCAGTGTTGTGCCACCAATGGCAGCTGCCTCAGCTTTATTCCCCAGTCCTTTCATAAAGCAGCTTTGTCTCCATCCTCAACCAGTTCTCAGTCACCCCTTGAACATCCTCACAATCTTCTTAATCTGCTCTATCATCCAAAGTTTCCCTTCTTTCCTCATCACTCCTAACACATGTTCCTTCAACTTTGAAAGCTACTCCAAAACCCGAGGTTTTTTTCTTGAACATTCATATTGGAACATTTTAAAGTTCATTAAAAACTTCAAAGTCACACAGTAATTCTCTCTCTAGCAAGCCTTGAGTTCACTGATCACTTGAGTTTAACATCAAAAACGAAGAATTTATTTTCTTTTGCAAAACATTTATGCAATATAACCTCATGTTCCTCAACATAACCAAACTGCTTATAAATTCATATGGATGATTTCAGGTTGTTGCTCTGGCAAGTGTCACTCTGCACTCATTGTCTGCAGCATTCCAAAAGATCAATATCCCCATGCCTGTAAAAATATCTTAAAAAGAGTCATCATTATGCTTAGTTGCTTAATCTCATCTGTAATATTGAGTATTTGTTATATTTCAGGAGGTGCCACAGGAAGCCCCTGGACTGCTGTTTGCACCAACAGGAATGGCCCTTGCACACTTCCTACAGTGACAGTGCCCAACCTCTGCAGACAGGGCTGCATTCCTCCATCCCTGAACATTCCAAAGGGCTCATCTGAAATTATTCACCTCATTCACCTCTTGGAAATAAGGACTGGGGGGTTAAAAATGTGGATTTCTGCAGCAAAACAGGCAGCAGAGGCATGAAAGGAGTGATAACATTACTGTGAAGGCTACTTAGTCATGGCCTGAGAGGTTCTCACTTCTCTCTCAGTAAATGCTGGCAGTGGATTCAATTAAGCACAAGTACTTAGTGCAGGCACAGAGCCCAATCTCCCATTGACAGTAGTCAAAGCAATGCAGCCAAGAAAGGCAATTCTAAAAGGCAGACTCACTGTGAATTCTTCTTCCCTGTATAATATGCATATGATACAAATGTACCTCATATACAGCTCTAAAAATACTGAAATTTTAACAGATCACACCTTGACATTAATTCTGTTCACATGGTGTCAATTCTGTTCTGTGGTGTCAAATGTGAAGAGATTTTAGGAGGCAAGCAGACACTGGTTTTGTTTTATGTAGAGAAGAGTAGAAACTGAACTATTTCTCAGCAGAAACATGCAAAAAACTCCAGGTCCCAGAGGAGAGAAAGTTCTTAAGTGTCAAGTCCCCACCTCTTCACACAAAACCTAAGTTCATTTTTGTTGCTTCATATATATTTCTCTTTCTTGCTCAATTTAAACATTGCCACCAATGCTTTCTGATGAAAACTCCTTACAATTCTACTTTATGCTACACTGAAATGTATTTCCAATATTTTCTTTCAAAAACACAGAGACTAGATGAAAAACTTAGTTTCTTTAAGAGGTGGCTGCTTCTGCTGATTTCTTGCAGTACAACAATACCTAGAAGTTGAATTTATGAGCCACAATTTGGTTTTTAAAATTGAGTGAAATAGAGAGAAAGTGGCTGTGAGCGAACTCAGACTGCTACTTTTTTTATAACAGAGACTGAAACTCTCAAATACTGCCAGGCAGATAGCAAATCATGACCCTGGGATAAGAATAATTGATCAAAACAAACAAAAACAAAAACAAAAAAATATTCTTGGAGCACAGTTTTGCAAACACATGCGCCTTACCTGACTCCAGCAAATGAAACTAAAGATGTGCCCAAAGGTTTCCAGGGTGGGGACTTCACATCATCACTTTCTATATTGTGCTTTGAGCAATGCCACATAAACTACAAATTTCCCTTGCTAGTTTCTCTCCACTCAGGTATATGGCAGCAAGTAATGGTAAAAGGCTTTCCTTAGTGTACACTTGGGTCTATTTACTACACCACAAGTACTAAAATGTTGACTGCAACTACTGAATCTTCTCAAACTACTAAAAAAGGAGCTGCTAACTGTGTATCAGACAGGTATTCTCATGAATACACCAGTGGCTTTGTGCCCAAAATGCTTTCACAGCTTTCAGGTATGATGATAAGAAAATAAATTGAAAAAGACACGAAGTGGAACCAGGATATGCTATTGTATGTGAAAATTATTACCCTTTTTTCAACCTCTTAACTTCTACCTCTCTTTCACAAGTATTCTTAAAGAATTTAAAATAATTTTTTTAGGTAAGACCCTCAGCTAATGATGCTGTAAATGGGGATAAATGTCAAAATCTATTGCCTCCAAAATTATTTGACTTTTTATTTTCTTAGAGATTTTGCACATCAACTCTTAAACCAAATGGAGAAAAACCCCACAGAATTTCTTTAATTCTTTTATTAACTATTTTCCAATTAATGAGAAACACCTGCAGGAATGTTTTGGATGTGAGATATTAATTCTTGATAATGATCACATTTATTTCAACTGACTGTGAAGAATTTGAGGCCCTGCTTGCTCTAATGTTCTACCTCAGCACTAATCCTTCTCCTCCTCCCACATCTGGCAGCCTCTAAACTATTTTTTCATAAACCTTCTAAATTAATTTCTTCCAAAACACTTATTTACTGTTTGCGACATGTTTTACAATTACAGGATTTTTATTCCAAGCTAAGGTCTTGAGCAAAGCACCCAGTCTGAGCAGTTAGTTCCAGATGGCAGACAGCTGTGAAAACAGAGACATCCAATCCCCCAGCTGAACAGCAAACCCAGTGCCAGTAGCTGGAGAGGCCCCCCGTGTGTCTTTAATCATTTCAAACACTACAGGCAGAGAAAAGCTGCTAAATTACAGAAAAATACTCCACTTTTTCCCTTTAGGTGTTCCGCTGAAGTGTCCTGCATGGCACATCCACACTCAATGCCTCCTCTGATTGCAGGGCAGTGTTCCAGTGACAGCACAAGCCTTTCATACAGCTGGGCAGCAGCAGCTTGCCCACAGCTGTGTGGTGGTCACTCGTACTCACATCCAAAAGACCAGGGGTTTTAGGTGGAAGCAAAGCAGAGCTGGTCTGTCCAGCCTGTATAAGGAGAGGCTGAGGGGAGACCTCATGGCAATTACAACTTCCTCGTGAAGGCAAGAGGAGGAACAGACACTGATCTCTGCTGTGTGACCAGGGACAGGACTTGAGGGAATAGCCTGAAGCTGTGTCAGGGGAGGTTTAGGTTGGATATTAGAAAAATGTTCTTCACCCAGAGGGTGGTTGGGCACTGGAACAGGCTCCTCAGGGAAGTGGTGACAGCACCAAGTCTGAGAGTTTGAGGCATTTGGACTGTGTTCTCAGGCCCATGGTGTGACTCTTGGGAATCGTCCTAAGCAGGACCAAGAGTTGGATTCAGTGATCTTTGAGGGTCCCTTCCAACTTAGCTTATTCTGTGGTTCTGTGATTCCATGAATGTATCTCCTCCCCAGGAACCAGGCTTCAGTCTCACTCGCAGAGAACAGCCACCAGAGAGAGGCAAATTTCTCTCAAACCTGTTGTTAGGGAGGTAGCCTTAACAACCTAGCATTAGTCCTTTCTCTAACTTACACACAGATAAGCTTATTTTATTATGAATGTGATATGGGAGTTTACCATGCAACAGGTTCTTAAAACAGCTTATACAAACACAAACCCTATAGGTATAATGTATAACTACTGCTGTTCCCCAACACAAGAAGGAACCACCTTGTGTCTAGGACCAATATCACTCACTCATGTCATGCTTACATAAGTTTGAACAGCTCCTGACATTAACTTTTAAAGATAAAAAGATAATACTCAGAATCCAATATCTTGTCTGGAAGGACAGAAATAGTGGAGTGTGGCTACTGGTAATGTTTGTCATCACAAAGATTCATCAGAACAAACACTTTGTTCAAGGAAGGTGCCAACCAAACTCGAAAGCTGCAGAGCAGATGCAGCTGGAAAAGAGAAAAAGAAGGCACCTGTATCTATACATCTCTGGTTAAAAAAAGAATCCATACAACAAGAACTGGTCTCTTTCTGTATAGGTGAGCGTTCTACCTGTGATCCCAGACAATCATGAGAGTCTTCCACAGAATCTCTACCAACAAATATATAAATAACTACTCCAATTTGGAACAACTTCAGCACTCCCACTTAATACCCCAGAGAATGTGGCAGTCTTCCTTACTTTTCACATTGAAAATATGAGGTATGACAAGACTAAGGAATTTCTGATTATGCCCACAAGGAGACCTAGAGGCATTCAGGAAATGCTTCTGCTGCAGAACTCCCACAGCTGTTAATGACAGTGCTGAAGACATCGACCTACGGCCTCCCCTCCCTGGCTCCATTCCTGTGTGGCCTTGGCAGGGACACACAGCTCACCACCGTCTGGGCTTGCACAGATGTGTTCAGAGCCCAGCACTCCATGGCACAGAGCACTCAAAAGCACTTGTGGTTCTATGCAGAGGGGTAAGAACTTTACTGATGCAGACACAAGCGTCGCCCTGTGCACCCACACAGCCTGGCCAACCAGCTCACAGGGCTGACAGCCACACCTCAGCACAGGCTCCATCACACTTGCTCCTTTCCTAAGCATTCAGCAAAATTCCCTCCCTTCTTGTGAGACTGCCAGCTAATTAGTTGGATAATTAATTCTTCAAAAGCTTCAAGATGCTTTTCCATCTGGGCTTGCCTCTTACCATTTGTTCTGTCTCCTGTCTTACCATACATTAACAAGAGCCAAATCCAGCTGCCCTCAGTTAGACCATTCTCTAAAATTTCCAGAAGAAATATGTTTCCTCACTAATAACCATTAATGCAAATAATATCTATATACAAATAACATCTAATAGCTATTCATGAGACAGCAGAAAGTCAAATAAAGAATGCTTTTTTAGATGCTCAGCAAATATTCTACTTCACCCCTCAAAGATCAAACCACAAATTCTCCAGTTTCAGGTACAGTACTAAGTTTATACTGCATGATAACATATATGCATACTATACATATTATATATATATATATCCAAAGAGCCAATGTTCTTTTGTTCTTGAACATATGTAAAGTTCAGCACAAGCAAGGATCTTACATTTGATTTTCTTTTTTTTTAACATTTCCTTTGACTTGTAAATAATATTAGAACTAACTTTGGACTACAGGAAGAAACCAAAATCAAATCCCTGCATCCACATGGGAACCATTTGGTTAATGTTTTTCTACAGTTGCTGTTAAGGTAACGAGTTTGGTTTTCATTTAAGTATTTTAAGTATTTGTTGCCACTTTCTGGTTCACAGATCTGAAAAAATATACAAATAGGTCCACTTCAGAAACTTACAATTAGTTTTCACCAATTTAAAAAATACTGCAAATCACCCATAGCATCTGTTAATGCATTAGCTTTCACATAAATACCTGGCTTGGCATTTTCTCTACCGCTATTCAGCATCCTCCAAAGCACTGAAAGACACATTTTTTTCTAACAGAGCCACTGATAACATTATTTTTAGTCACAGTGTAATATCTTCTCTCTTCTTCAAGTCCAAACTGAGCAAACATTTCCTTGTCATCTGTGATTTCACTTACTATACCCCTGGGACTCACAGACTTAAATTGAGATTGCCAGACCATTATTATACCCACTGTTCCAGAAGATGAGTACCCATTCCTGCCCTTTTTCCTTGCCAAAATCTTATTTAGTTGAAGCAGATTCCTACTGAAAAACAAGGTGTAGTTAAGATTATGTGTTTTGTGTGTCAATGCAACAACAGTGTAACTGCTGTTTTCCTTTTTTTTTTTTTTCCTTTCACAGAAGAAATAAGTGCTATTTTGGGGAAGAAAACATCATCCCAAAGAACTGGACACACAGTTGTTTGCTATGCCAATCTAGAAGTTGCATTATGGCAATCCAAAGCTCCTGGCCTGTAAAAAGCTCCTCTGTGGCCAAGAGCCACAGGGCACATGCTGGAGAGAGGCACAGAAATCCCCCAGGGCTCTATTTGGCTCCAGGACAGAAGTGGCTTGTCCTGTGCTCTGGGATGACCTGGTGTTGTGATGCCATTTGGCTCATTTTTATCTACAGCTGGAGATTCAACACCAACCTTCAACAGAACTCTGCTGGCACAGGGGTCACTCAAACTGCCCACAGGCTGCAAGCATGGCAAGGCTGATGGGTACACCACCAATCTTCCTGTGACAATGCTCTGGACATCAGCATTTCCCAATCAGGAGATGATTTATGCATGCATACTGTGAACAGTACACACGCTGTGTACAGTGACAAACCACATTTCTAGGGGCCACTTGGCACTTTGTTGTAAGAGTGGCCAAATGAAGGGTCAATGTCTACCATTCTTGCCCACAGTAAGAGCTGTGGAAGAAGCTCTATGGTAATGAAGAGGACACTCCCACACTGAGAAGGAAGTGAAATGCAAGGTGGCCAAATAACACCCAAAACACTTATGACGCATTTCTCTGGTGCAAGTGGTTATTCTGCTAACACCTTTCTTACAGGTCCTGCGGCAATCTCACAAACCAGAGGGAATTACTGTATTTCAGATAATATAAAACACAGAAAAGTAGCTTTGAAAGCTTTTATAGGTGTGAATTTTAGAAGGTTAGAGTATTCATTAGTGACTTTGTGAGTTACAATTATGCAGACCTCTTCCAAAAGCCTTTTTTTCCACATCTTACAAATTTTCTATCCAGATCACATATGTTACAGGATGACAATTTCAAGGAAAGTTTTATGGGATTGTATTGCAAAGCAGCTTTACTTTATATTCCTTTCCCCTACATTATATCTGTAGTCTGTTCAGATTGTGAGCTGTCACTGACAGGATTGCAGGCTAAAATGTCTGATCTGGTTTGCAATACAGCTGCTTTGCAAGACTCCAGGAGTGCATAATGGCTCTGATCTCTCTGCAGATGTTTTGGGGTTTTTCTTCCCTTTTGCAGGTTCAACTATACTGGTACAAAATTTTCAGAGCCATTCAGCTCTGACTTGCTCCAGACCACTGAATTATGCAGGCCCTGGGCACCACAGGCCCCATAAGATACCTAAGCAATGCATGGCAGTGGACAAAAATCTGCCCTTACATCATCCGTGGTCCAAAACCATCAGACACACTGCAAAAGAGGTGGAAATCAAATAATAGAGCATAACAATATTATTATAATTGTAAGCAATAATAACTATATTCACTCTTAAAGGCACCAATTTTCTACAGGTTGTGATTGACCTACACAGCAATTCTTTCAGAAGCTTTGAAACATTTTGATTATGTTGTAATTAAGGCAGAGAGGAAGTAGCTGTTGATCAGCAGGAGACATTGGAGACCTCAAAGCACAGACACCCCAAAGCCATACACTGCCCTTTTTTTGGTGTCAGTTACAATATGTTAATTTTATTTCTGCAGTCATCAAGCTGACAGACATACCAGGAAGAACAAAACACTGAAGCACCACTTTTCTTTAGTCTAGATTAATGCCACTGCATTCCAGTAATGTGTTAGCACAATTGTTTCAGAACAACTGCAAACAATCTACAAGGCCATTATATTTAATTGCTATTTAGATAGTTTATAAATTTACTGTAAACAATGGCAAGGATGCACTCATAATGCAGCTAGAAGATTAGTTACTAATGTCATAACATAAGCCAGGCTATGAACTCAAAGAGTATCAGCAACTCCATGGTAACTCTGATGTTTATGTCCTTGATTTCCAATAAACGCAGGGAAGCATTGCCCTCCTTTGTTTCAACACACATTAATTATGTTGCCTTTCCAATGATATTGGATCATGACGCTCACTAAATTCACACCCTGCCTCCTCTCATGACAGCTTACCCATGAGAGCAAGCATAGTGTAATATGCTATATAAATAAAATCACATATAATATCTGAACTATGACCTACGCAAAAGCTGCTTCATAAATCTTCAGCACAGCAGATCACAGTAAGACTGCCTTGCCCCCAAGTTTAAAGTCTGGATCTGCTGCTTCCTCCCATGGAACTGCCTGAAGAACTCTGCTGGCTGCAGCACTCTGCCAAATGTCACTGAGGACTGGGCTGCTCAGCCCTTTGATCTTTGTCTAAGGGATGTGTAAGAGACATATCCAACAACAGAGTATGCTCAGGAGTCCACACTCCTCCTTCCTCACACTTACTGACTGCTTCTGACTAATGAGCCAGCATGGAACTTATAATAAAATCATAATCTGTCCTTGCCATAAAATCTTTTAAAATGATCTCTGGTATTTCAGGCTCATCTCACACTGATATCAAACATTCAATTATGCCCAGACTGATCAATCTGTAACAAGCTAAACTTAAAATTTTCAACCTAGTTAGCCCAGAAATAAAAAAAAAAAAGCAATGTTGGGAGACAGAAAAATATCTAAGGAAACTGCAAGAGCACAGTACTAGAGGAGAAATTTTCTGTATGTAAATGTAAAAAAGTAGCATTCTAATAGCAAGGACCAAAGTCAAAAGATATGGAATTGAAAATGCTGAGCTATAAATCATATTTACATCTTCTACTATTCTCAGGGTGTTGAGGCAATCCCTGAGAACTTTGTACATTATGCAGTACAGTAGACCAAGATGCCTCTGAGCATCTTCTACATGAGCAACCCAAGCAGAGTTTAACACAAAGCTTTGTCCTTTCAGCTGCTCCTGCTGACCCAGCCTATCTTGCTGCATGGTGCACGTGCCTTCATCTCCCCACTGTGCAATATTCAAGTTGCCAGTTGTCTTTATGATGGGCCAAAATTTTAGTGGATGACAGCCGGCTATATAGACTCCACAGACAGCACATTCAATGCAAGAAACACAGTTTGTCATAAAATATCTCATTAGGAATGAGACAAATGGGAATGAGGAAAGTTTGACTAGTTCTTAGCACATCTGTTTCAGACAGTTCAGGGTCTGGGAGACAACACTTGTAAATAACTATTTGCTTTCTTTCCACACAAAACTTTTGCCTTCTGTTTCTGTAAATGCACTGTCTCCTGCCATAAATGGTGAAGGAAATCAATACTTCGTTTTCTCTTAGATATCAACAGTACACCTGGCTTCTTAATCCTTATTCTCCAAGCCTTGAAGCTGTCAGTGGATACACACTCCCCACAACGACACCAGCAAGCAGTTCTTAGCATTTCACTGTCTGGCTCAGACTGTGTCAACATGAAAGCCTAAGTCACTTTAACACACTGCAGCAGAAGTTTAATCAGCTCTGATCCTTCAGCACAAACCCCACTTCAGGGAAAAAAGAAACATGCAAGGACATTTATAGGTTGGTGATGATGGAATTTAATGTCTCTTTTTCAAGAAGGACATGGCTAAAATAGAGAGAAATAGCCAGCAAGAGAACTGAACATGTCCAAAGTTGTTTGGTCAAAATCTGTTGGGAATACAACAAATTTTCCACCTCATCCTGTGGTGCATCATAGCCTTTTTTTTTTAATATCAAATATGAAGTGACTACATGACTATATGATCCATGGTCATAGGTAAGAATGCAATGTTTTTGGGCAGGATTTTGGAGTTATGTGAAAACACAGTCCATAATAAAACCTAATATTTTTCCAACTCCAATTTAGCTAAGGGTTCCATCAGATTTCAACCTCAGCTTCACAGTTTTTACAGGTGGCTATTTCTAAAGAACTTTAGATTTCTAATATATAATTTTCATGTTTCTGCATTAGAGAAAGGCATACATTTTTCACACAAGAAGCACAGCAGTCCTATTTTATGAGCCATTGGACTTGCAGTTAATATTAGCTAACAGACGGAAGTGTGAATATTCAGATATGCTTTGTTACACACAGACATGTTGAACAACATGATAAGAGGTGCATATTGCTGTTTTCATTGCTCCCTGCAGGCTGCTGCATGGAAAAGTCCTGGTGCCTGCTCCTATCAAATGTGTGTCTATACTTGTTTGCCTCTGTATTTGTGGAACTGTGTGTAAATGTATGTTTTGTATATATAGATACATACCCACAGCAGTAAATATGTGAAAAAATAATTTGTGTTTTAGCACAATGATGTGTCAAATTTCCAATATATTTCCTTACAAAATTGTTATTGATATGTGACTGCACAGACAGGAGCATTACCTGTGTGCACAGCTTCCATACTGGTTCAAATGCTAGCTGCATCCTAGGTCAGCGATAACAGAGTGAGAATGAGGGAAAGGAAACATCTTTTATCTCCCCTCTCGATTTATTCACTATAAAGCTGCTGGGCCTTTTACTGTTCCACACGAAAAACAGTAGTAGAGGAATAATACCCCTATAAAACCTATGGTTTTCTCATTATTTCTTCCCCTCTCTCAGATACAGCCAAGTGGCTGTTCTCACAAAGGACCAGTAATATCTAATCCTTAATACCCATAACTTTAAGATGCCTTTGATACTAGAACATGGTTGTTGTATTTCACCAAGCAAACTGACAAAGAAAGTTCTTTGCTCAACTTAGCCTTGCTCCATTTATAATGTTCCTGGTCTCTAGAGCTACAAAACTCTTATTGGATATATCCAGCCTTCATAAGTAAAAAAAGTAACTTTCCCTGTTTTCCAAAACTGCTTGTGTTTTCTGTATGCATTCTCCATTTCCCTTTTCTGGGCTGGAACAAAATCTTTCAGGTGGAGTATCACTTTTGGAACCAGAGAACATTTATTAAATGCTCCTCCAATCTATATGTAAGTGGAGTGGGTACCTAGAAATTGATAAAAGATGTCAATTAGTTTAGTAGAGTATCTTCAGAGCAACTCATAATATTTTTTTTCTTTGAACAATAGTTTGAATCAAACAACTTAAATGCAAAAGCAAAAAACATTTAGGTTTTCCAAGGCTAGTTTGACAAAGCAAAGAGAAAAATCCAATGTGTAGCAGCTGCTTAGGAGGAAGACAGTTACTAAGTATCTTAGGCAACTCTAATTCTTCTCAGGAAAAAAAAAAGTATATTGCCCATGCTCGCCATGACCCTGATAAGAGAAAATAAAATAATTTTATTAGTCTCCTTATTTCTCAGTGCCTTCAGAAAGATATGACTCCAGCATTTGCTAGAATTGTGGTCAAATCCCATAAAGATTCAGCTGGGTGGGCAATGCTCAACCATGCACCTTCCCTTCCTCCAGAGAAAGACCCTCAGCAGGACAAAGGATCTCCAAACATGCTCCGAACTACAGACGTTTGGTAAGGACCTCCTCATACATTTCAAATGAGAAATCATACCTGAGGTTACTGTCACATTGAAGTGTTCTTGTTTATTTCTAGTTTTCAGAATAAATTCAAGCAGGCATTTTCCTCTCAGTTTCAATGCCATTTGCTTCATTAGCAGTCATCAAAAGGAAAGATGAAATAAAGCCTTGACATTTCCATATGTGATTTTAAGTTACTCATCTAAAATACAGTAAGTCAAAAGAGCAGAAGACTTTGCAGATAAAAATAGCAGAAAAAATATATTTATTTAGGACTTAGTCTATTAGCATTAATTAAGCTTTTACTTAATTTGCATATGCAAGTGTTCTTGCCAGGAGGGGGTGCCAAGTACCCACAGCACTAATTATTCAAAAAGAAAACACATGGCAAATATTTTACAGAAAGATAAATTACCAATTTTTATAGCAGTTGTACATTACCTTCATAGACCAAATGAAGCTTTCAGCAACTAATGGCTGCTAAAGCACGTGTGGACTAAGGGATCTGTCCTGGCATGATCCTGCTAATTCCTCATTCACTAAAATTAGTCCAGTGCTTATCTGGGCACTTGGAAAATAATATAACATCAAAGAACTTTGCTGCTGCAGTATTTGTCTTATTTACAACAGTCTTTGAAAGCCACGGAACAAAAAGGTTCACATTTTGACAAGAAGGCAATCATAAGGTAATGTCATGTTCATCCAGCAATTCATCAGTCTGGTAGATATTTGCATTTTTGTGAGACAATAGCTATTGATGGGGGGGGGGGGGGGAGGGGAAATTAAACTCCAAACATGACAACCAGGATAAAGATGACTGATAACAAAGCACAAGGGCAGAGATTTCTTCAACTTGTATTTTTATTAATAGCAATTAAAGCAGATTTTGCTCTGGTTTATTTCTGGGTTTCTGTTTGTATGCTTGTTTTTAGGAAGTTTTAATACAAGCTGAGGTCCTCTTTCACTGGATTTTTTTCATTCTCTATTTAAAAGCTTCAGCTTTTATGATCGATTATTTGTGAGTAACCTTTTTTTTTGTTTTTTGGAAGATGAGGGTAATTTCTATCTTTCAAATATTTCAAGTACTTTCTAAAAATTGATGAGAACATTCTGAATCCACAATTCAGCTGCAGTCAACAAATTGTTCTTTGTGTATACAGCATAATAGGTCATTCTACTCAATGATGACCTAAATTACAACAGAGCATAGTAAAAGCTCATCTTCAGTCCTACCATTTGATAGTGCTATCTTTTGTTGGTAGCATCAGTTTTTGACAAAGAAAGCTTCTACAAAATTATTTTTTCTAGTATTCTGTATAGTTTCACTATTTTCTTAATTCCTTTTTGATTAAAATATGCATTAATTTATGCATAGATATTTGTAAGTCAATAAATCATTATTTATGCTGATCAATCCAAATATGTAACTCAAACTCCCTTCAAAAACACTCAATATATCAGAAGAAAAATTAGTTTACTGCAATAAATAACATAACACATCTGTCATAAATACAAAGGCAAAGTGACTTGCATGGATGTATGTTCACAGAATAAAGTGAAACAAAGTATTTTATACAAAATAAACAATATATACCACCACCAAGACAGACAAAATCTTTATGTATAACTTTTGAGAGAAGTCTACATCTAACTGAACAACTTCTAACCAAGCTTAACTGGGAGCTACCTGAAGTAGCCCACCTGACCATTGATCAGAAGAACTATTTCTATCACAAGAAGCACTGCAGAAGACCAAATACAACACTGCATACACTGGAGATATCTCCAGTCTGAACTTTTATATCCAGGCTCCTACAGACCCAGACAGAGCTGTCTCCCCTGCGTCAGATACAAGCCAGGTCCAGCACAAACACATGGAAACCTTTGCTACAAACTACTGGAGAAGATCAAGCTAAAGAAGCAAGAACACTGGATAAATATTGGGTATTTCAACAACAGAGGCCCTTTAAGAAAACCCCAAAGCATTCTTCTCCTCAGCAAAGCCTTCCCACCAGGGATGGGAATATCTCTTTCTCAGACACAAGCAATGAGGTCTCTAATCAATAAACTGCAGGCAGAAAAATGGTGATGAAACAAATTAGATCTCTAGTTGTGCTGGTTTGTCTTTTCTGGAATTATTTAAGGCTGCAGTGATGGATTCTATGGAGGCAAGGTAAAGAGATAATCAACTAATGTCTTTCACAATTTTAATCAAACATGAGTAATGTTTGGCAAATACATAAACAGCTCCCTAACGTACCATGTGACACAGAAATGGTATTTTAGATCTGGCAGAGTTCTAACACAGTTAAAAGGCACCATTTTAAAGAGTGTGACCTTGAAAACAGTTCTCATTTTAAGAGCCGTGTGACCTTAAGATACACTAATTCATTAGGTAAAAGTTTCTTCTCCCCAGTGGCAAACATTTTCAATTTCACCACCAAAATGTCATGACTCAAAGAGCAGATGTTTCTCTGAGCTTCCTTTTAATCATTACAAAACCCTCTACTCTAGGTAAATAGCAAGAAACTGAAATAACTTGCAACCATGGTGGTAGCTTCAAAACACTGGTATTGTGGCTCAGTCATCTGGCATCTGACATAGACCTAACTCTGTTCTGACATAGACCTAACTCACAGCCACATGTGGTCTGTTGGCCCATTAGACAGCCCCAGAAATTATTCATAGCAGTAAACTAAAGCTGGTGCATGCTTTCCAGTATTACTGTATACTGGATTTCACTGCAGCCTCTTCTTCTTATTCCTTCCTCTCTGCCATAAGGAGTTCCTAACTTCATACATACTTTCCTTCTCCGTTTTCTTTTCCTTCATATTCTTACATTATTTATTTGAACACCTTGACAATTCCTCCTCATTGGAAGAACTTAAGATATGTAGGATGCACTGTTACTTAGATGTTCTGCAGAGCTATGGACTGGAAACATATTGCACTATACCGTAAGTATTGAAAATAGTAGATCCATGTCCCCCATAATTTGGATTTCATCCAGGATGTTCCAAATACAGGTAGAGTGTAAAGTTAGGATCTTTTGCTCAGCCAGACATACCTGTGCCTTGTGTTTCACAATTTGTGCTAATTTTGTCTCTGTGATGGCATACAGCATGTGGCATGGGTCTTTCTAGATCAAATTTTTGTATATAAAGTTAATTTGTTCTCCACTTGTTCTTCAGTGTAATGAATGGCTCTTGGGGTTTACCAAGTGAACAAACTATGATTTTTTTATTTACAATAAGTATTACACTGTTTGTTTTACTTATAAGTTATTGCTATGTCCTTATTCTATGGAAAAGACACATAAGTATTGTTCAGGAAGGTAAACCAGTCATGGGCAACATGAATCTGTGAGACTGCATCTCTGCACCCAAGTACATGCCATTGATAGCTAATGATGGATTATCACACATTAGATCTCTCCCTTTACAACTTCCTTTAGGTCCTGTTTCACTGCTGGTGGCTTCCTTTACTATTTTACTCAAAGCCCATTGATACAGTGTTCTAATGACAAATTTTATAACTGAGAATCATTGTGGTAATGTGTCCTCAATCACACATCTTTTCTCTGCCTAACCTGTTCTGCTGGAACGATCTCCCTGTCCAGGTTCTGCTGGAGGCAGATGTTCCTTTGGACAGTAGCAACAACCATTATTCACAACAGTCTTTATTCATGCATGCTCCCTCCACAGTTTTGGTTTCTTGCTGAAGTGGGAGGGTAATGCAGCAAGGCACTTCTGTCACTTTAGAAACCTCCTTTTACCACATGAATGGCTTCAAGAGGACATCCTTCTAATGAGCAGTTCTCCAAGTCACCTTCAGTGGACTGCTGCTGCAGGTGTACATCCCTGTGACAACATGGTGTCATTCAGAGTGCACAGAGGATTTTGTGTTTAAAGTTATTATTTCCTAATTCTGCAGGCCATATGGCACCATAAAACCCACAGTAGAGCAGATATTTTTAAAGCATGACATTAACTTTACTAGGGACATTAACAAAGATGAGCAATGTTATCCTCACTCAAGTATGAATTATACCAATGTTTTCAAATTTGGATGATTAAGGTTGTACCTAAAATGATCACCTACTTTTGTGCAGTTCAGAGATGTAACAGGAGTCCACCTGTACCTGAAAGTATCCATACAAATTTACAGAAGGACATTTTAAGCAAAACATGTAAAGATAGGATTCTTCAGATTTATTTTTCTAAAGTTTATGATTGGTAACTCTGAGCCTGTTCTTAAGAGACATCTCAGGAAAAGAAAAAAATATTTTCTCAGTAATCACTGCATGTAATTTAATTTCTACTTTAGATTACTGATCAAAGGTACAGCACAGACAAATCTTACGAACTGCAATTTAATTAAAATATTTCTTCCATCTGTTCAATTTTGCAAATTCTTCTCCTGTCTGCTACAACCTGCATGGTTTGCCACATTCCATAATGCTGCCTGCTAAATAACCAACATATTTATTACCATTAATCCTGCCACCATGCTCTCATTATTAATTAATTAATGTGGTAAATTATTAAAACATACCAAGCATCTTCCAATTACTTTTTCTCACCTGCCTCCACTTCCTTAATGCAATACTTTCTAACCAGAAACATTTTTTACTTTCCAATCATCTTGATGAATGTTATAAGCAACAGGGTATATTCTCTAGACATTCAACTTACAGCCTCTCTGCATGAACAAGCTGGATGTGCAAGGAGGCCCTGAGATCATGCCTGGGGGTTTTAATGATCTTATTAGAACACTGTAACAAGGATTATCTGAATTTCTTATGCAGAGTGGAAGATTTTATCAGTCTCTTGCCTTCAACTACCAACATAGGTCAGCTGAAAATCATTGCTGTTCTAAAACCACAATTTTTTTCTTCTCATATTGATTTTGGTCATGGTGATCATGGGTGATTTATGTTCATTAAAAATGGTAAAACTTCTGGAAGAAAACCAAAGATGAAACATAGCATATCTGATTTTATTAGTATGAATTCAATGTAGCAAAACTGACCTTGGCAGTAATTTTCATACTGAAATGAAGACATCACTTTTCATAAATCCATCACATCACTCTTGGATGATAAGCTTTTGCTTTTGCCCACAGTTTTAATGATATTACACTTGAAAGAAAATTTGTCTTCACCTTTGACTTTTCTTTCAGCATAGCAGTAGCCATAACGATGGTTATTCTGAAAATCATTTGAATGCTTATTTAGATGAAGGTGTGATTCTTTCTACGATTGTACAATTTGCTTAGTGGGATCAGAAGGGAAAATCATATTTTTAATTAAAAAAAATTAAATAAATAGAGCTCCCCTAAGAGCTGTAACAGGAGTGTATTAGCATGGTGCAGAAATATATAACACAAACTATCTTAAGGCTTTCATTTTTGTTTTTACCTCAGTCTGTCTGGAGTCCATACATTTTTAATGACTGTGCTTACCAGTTGCTGTCCGTGAACGCCCCAGGCTGCATACTGTAAAACTGAATCCTCTACTTCTGGAGGGTTTAACTCCCAAACTTCCCTTGAAAAAAGGGAAACATTTTTACTTGAACACACTGGTATCACCTTATGCATCGAGCCACTGACAATGACATCATAAGGAAAAAATAGCGTGACCTACCTTGTGTGTATGTTATAAATCACATATGAAGCTGTATAAGAATAACGAAAAACCTGTTAAAAAAAAAAAAAAAGAAAGAAAAGTCATTAAAAGAACAGATACTGGATTAAATACTGACTACCATTAGGACAGTCACAGTCTTTCAACCCCTGCAAACACCGATACCTTAATTACTGAAAGAATGTTTTACTGAATTAATTATAACCAATAGACCTGAATCAGGTTTTGAACGCTGTAGGAAGGACACACATATTTAACTAATAATTTAACTGGACAGTGTATCAGTACAACAACTGCACAGAAACCATTCCAATCATAAAAGTCTTCATTCCTGTTTAAAAAAAAACCTATTGAAACAAAACAAAAACCCCAATATGAATACACATTAGGAAAAAAAATACCTTTTTCAGTATTTTTTCACAAAGCTGTGTGCAAATAATTGCACAGGCATAGACGTCACAGTTATCCTACTTGAAATGCAGACAAATACAGGGTCATATGGTATTTTTCTGACCACCTGCTATGAACAGCCTGAAGGACCTCCCAGGTATGGCTCACAGAAAAGAAAAACTTTCTACTTAGTGGGACTCTGCGGTTTTCATTAAATATGTTTTGGTCTGATTTTGGCTGTCTTCCTTTGTTTTTTGGGCAGTTTGTTGAGGGTTTTTTGTATGCAACATTTTGGATAAAACGAACTATTTTTCAGTAAATTTTCCTCATTCATCAGCAAACTACCAGTGACTTCTGGATTCAAAAACTATAGGATTCCCTGAATGGAAGACAAAAGCAAATCTAATGTACAGTCTTATGCTGCTGTCTTTAGTTGTTGAAGTCACTAAAACGAACAGAATTGCCATTGAAGTGCAAAATACCAAGGCCTGATGTCCATGGGCCCAAAAGATCCACATGGGAAGCAGCCTGTAACAGTGTGTAATGTGAGGGACCACCACACCCAAGGGCTCAAATCAAAGCAAACTATTGCACATTCTCTCTAAAGTCAAACAATCTATACACAGATAGTGGATAACACATTTTGCTGTCTTCCAGGCTTGGGTAATTGGTTTTAACCTAGCTCACTTCTTTATCATGAAAATAACATAATTCCATAGTATTAGTTTTATTATCAATTGAAATTACTTCATGGTCTTGGAATATAAAATATATCTGTGACCAGTTATTACTGTACTAAGCAAAACTCTTCTTTTTAATGTAAACTTCTGTCAGAAAGAAACATTAGACAGCATCCACTAAATTAATGGCTTCGTATCTACAGTTACAGCTTGTCTGCTTGGCACATGAAGGATTTATTTCTGGACAGAGTCGGGCTAGTCCCAGTTAGATAGGAACAGATACAGCTGTAATGCCAAAACCTTCAAGGAGATACATGTGTTGGTAACTCTTTTCATTTGTATTACCTGCACTGGGAATCTTTCAGTATCTCCTTCAGAGAGAAGAGGCAAAGAAGGATCTTACATGGACAGAGCCACTGGAATTTGTTGCTGTGGCACATGAGAGGGTCTCAGAGGTTGTTATTTTGTCTGGAAGCCATTCAATAACAAAGACATCTGAAACACCCTTCCACTGACTCCCTTTCCATTATTAGTTCCCTGCCAACACATGCTAAGAATTTAGCACACCTTAAATCCTTGCCGGCTGATGCATCAAGAATCCCATGAAGGTCTCTAAGATTAGTAACTCTACTTTGTGCAACAGTTGAGTTTCCCTTCTATAAAATATCCCTTTGAGACAAAAATAATTTCTATGTTCCAAATCTACTGTGATAAACATCAAAACTGTTGCTTCAGTAAGAAGAATTACACATATATTAATAAATATGCCCCAAACCTTTTTGTATTTTATATTTTATATTACAGCTTATGATAAACTGTTCGGTCTTGCAAAGTACCAGCCTCTTCTGAGAGATGTGACTGAAACAGAGACAAATTGTTTAAATCATGGTCGTTTCTGCATAGGGTGTGCGTTGCTAGAGGTTACCCAGAGGGGCACTTGCTAGCAGCTTTTAAAAGCCAGTTACAAGGTCTCTCACCCTTCCAGTAAAAGGAAAAAGTATATCCGAGATAATGTGTTGAGTGCAGATAAGCATTTAGAATAGAAATATTTTACAAGTAAATTATTAGACAGGATGTATTTCAACAAGAATGCTAAAATAATAAGTCTTTCTGACAGCTTTAACAGAAAATGTGCTGTAAAAACAAGAACAACACTTCATATGTCATGTGGAAACTCTCCTGCCTTGTGTAAAATTTCTGTCTAAATGTTTAGGTAGAAATATTTATATCTGTGTTTAAAGATCAAAGAGCTCCACTTCCAGTGGAGCTACAATGAAATCACTTTCAGACAGGTTGTGGACATTTTTCTCAAATTACTCGTTAGTTTTAGTTCTTAACAGGAACACCATGTATAAATTACAAGTAGGAAGTTTCCTAATTCATCTTGCTTGCAAGAGCCACATACTGAAACACAATCATTATCAAAATGAAATCAATAAAAAAGGATGTAGAAAATCTTTTTCAAGTCTGACTCTTACAGAAGTGCTTAAAAAGCTCTTGTAGTTTTGTATAAAGTCTTGCCTGTTTCTTCTTGCACAGAGCTGTGTCAGTGGGTGGGACCACACCTCTCCTAATCCCTGACCTACACCATCTGGCACCACAGGGAGGAATATCAGCAATCCTCAAATTTCCAGGATCAAACCTTCCACAAGGCCATCAGTTCTGTCCTCTGTGGAAGAGGCTTGGGGAATTATGCCCTGCAACTCCTGCTTTGTAGGCTGTGCACTAATCAGAAAAAAACCCTGATAATTTGTACAAATAAGCAGACTACAGCTCACGCAGCCAAAGCTCAGGCATCATAGGCCCTCTCAGGGTGTATTTACAGTGAAGGCTGGCTATTGTGTGCAACATTCAAACCCAAAGTGCTTTCATTCCTACTCCAAAACGTTTTCAAACATTTCTTGTGCTCCATATCTTCTAACAGGGGTGCTATTGAAGGACTGAACTAAGACCAATATTTAGATATGGGCATTGAATTACTCCAATTGACTAAAAACAGAGACGTGAAACCAAGGAAAAGGGAGAGAGGTTGTAGAGAAAAATACTCATCTTCTAAGTACAGAGGAGAATCAGCTAATGAATATGGACACAGAACATCCCTAAGAAGTGAAGCAAAGCCTTTTAAAACATTAAATGCATTACAGCAGTTTCTGCATTGTCATATCAGTTAAGGAAACCAAGAAGAGGAAAATGGCCTGGTATAATTTATTAAAATAATTATACATGTTAAGTTTGGGCACTGTGAGGAGCCTTAACTTCACAAGTGGAATGTGTGATTGCTAGGGTTCAGGCCTTTCTGGCAAGTAAATAACTTTCCTGTTTCTATTATGATAAGTTGGAAAATGTTCCCTGCAATGTTAAGAACCGTGAAAATGGCTTTTTACATCAGACAGAGAGCATACCTCCCCCTCAGTATAATTTATTTAATTTTTCTTTTGCCACAGAATGAAGTAGGTAACAACGACTGCATATTAAATATTTCTTCTGAATTCAGTCTTTTATCAGTTTATAAAGTGATGACAAGCTTTCATCTGGTGCTGCTCAACACTGAAAAAGTCAGCTGCATTTGTGTATGAAAAAAAATAAAATTACAGAACTCTATTACAAAGGACCTAAAAGAAAAAGGTGACAAAAGCATTTCAAGACAAATTGCTCCAGTCAAAACTTATTGAAATAGCAATCTATTACTCAGCTAACAGCCAACAATAAAAAAAAACACACTTATCAATCATTATCTGAACTTTTAGATGACACATTTAGATGAAGGTGTGATTCTTTCAACGACTGAGTTTTGAGTTTCATGTGTCCTTTATTCTCTACCTTTCAAGGAATTATTTTTTCTTTCTACAGTTTCTAAAATTAAATACTGCCACTGAACTCAATGCATAGCCCAACAAGATGCAGAAAAACAATGTGCCTTATACATTCAGCCAAATACAATCCACTAATTCTGCAATATATTCCAGAAAACATCCAGTTCACTGTCCTGGGCAAATTGGGAAAACATTTCTCAGCAGAATAGTGTTTTTCCTAAAAAGCTGCCAAGAAAATCTCACTAGCAGTACTTTTAGAGTGATGAGAGCTCTCAGCTCCAAGGAAATGGAGGAGAGCTGATGACATTAGAACCTCACAGCGCTATAATCTCAAAATGCTTGGGCATGCCAAACACTTTGATGCATCCTTTATCCGTTTCCTGTATTATAAACCAATTACATTCTTTCGTATGTTATTTATTTAGAGCAATAATGACGCCTTCTTGCTAGCATGGCTTTTTGCAAGGTAGTGGAGTGACTGTCCTGTATTTTTGTTTTTACCCACACAGACATCTGCAATCTGAACTCATCTCTGCAGTTCTCAGTGCTGCCAGACTGTAAATTCCCCTTTCAGGTTCCAATAAGACATCTCACAGGGCATAAAAGCACTCAGTCTGAGCAAGAACAATAAAAAGTGAGAGTATATTAAATACATTGAAAATTTCAGCACTCACAGTAATACTTTCAGTTATTCCAGTTATTCCAAAGCCAAATGGCGTCCATGCCTTGCACACAACAGATATTCATCTATTTGTATAGTACATAGCAAATAACAAATATACTATTTAAAATCCATGCCCTTCCCATTAGTTTAAAAAAAAAAAAGGCAGCAGAGAATCATTAAGTAACTGAAATTGCAGTGATTGCCATCATACCCATCCCACTTATCTCCCAACATACACCCTGACTTGGAAAGAGAGGAAGTTTCTCAGGTAAGGTTCAAAACCATGCAGATCTCTATGATTCATCAGTGAGGTATCAGATCTTTTAGGGGTTAATTTGCACTTCTGATCACATGAAAAACAAAATCTAGCATTTTAAGGGACTACTAGTCAAAATGAAAATGTATTATATTCTTATTCTACGAGTTCAAGAATTTAAGCAGAATTAAAACCAGCATAATCAACTTTAGCTGTTTAAAGTTTTAACTGGTGCAATATATGGATGCCTCTCAAACAGTATTACTCATAAAAAGAGAAAGATCCAAAAACCGCTTTTATTGCTTCACAGGCACAAGTCAATTATTAGGCAGTTCAAAGCTGTGAGACCCGACCTGGAAAAGGTTTTCTGTGCCTGAAAGCTTTTCTATTTTTTCCAGATACTTCAGTTGGTCTAATAAAAGATATTACTTCTTCCCACAAATCTTGTCTCATTTATCTCTTCAGGCCAGCACATCTATCACAACAATGTTATGGAGAAAGTAATATTCCTAAGCCCAGCTGAAAAAAAAAAGACTACCTAAAACTAAAAGTGATCCTTCCTAATTAATAACCTGCATTACAGAATATATCACAAAATGCATGTGAACCAGGAAATCAAGGGACAGGACACAGTGAAGCAGGGAAGTAAACAGGAATACATCTTGCCAAGGACACTCACTTCTTCATTCATCCGTGGCCCTTCTCACTTTTGAAGATCTTTCATAACACATTAGTAAAATGTGCTGGCATGTTTCCAATCTATCTCGGTGGGTGCCAGCCACAGGAGCTACTGGCTGTTGTACACAGCATGAAAAGCAGCAGCATGAGTTGGGTTCTGCCTTTATCCTCTTTTCTGCAGCTGAATTAAGCATTGAAGAATTAATGAAAAATCTGCTTATGCTGAAAACTGAACCAAAAGCCTTTGCCATGGTAAAGTGATCAGAAGGCCGAGCAAAAAGTAACCCATCATTCTTCTGCCATTCATGCAACAAAGCACCCACACACGACACACAGAATCTCATTCCAGACTTCAAATTTCTAAGAAACCTTCACTGTAGACTCAAAAATACAACTGAGAAAAAGAAATGCAAACATATATTGCTTCCTGTTTTGCCTTTAGGATGAAAGTGCCTTGGAAGAAAAATGGAACCTGCAGAACATGCCGTGAGCTACAACTAATAATCAAGGACCAGACGCAGAGTGGAAAGAATACAAGAGGAACATAATGAAATACAGAAGAGCAGGATGGTCATGGAGACCTTTTGAAGGGATTACTGAAATAAATACAGTGTGCTTGTGGCACAGTCACATCAGAAGCAAGTGACATAGGCAACGTGAGCCTGTGTTGGTGACTTTGGGTAAATCTATCCCACAGGTGCCCACAACCCAGCTAACTCTCCATGATGCAACCCCAGGGAACTGGGAGTGAGAAGAAATGCCAGGGTGAGCTAGTTGTGCCTGAGCTCACAACACAGGGGTTCGGCACAGCTTCTCACACATGATGCTGTATTGGCCCAGCCACAGCATTTTCAGACCACAATTAGTATCTACACACAGTGTGACAACATTAAGTCTAAAAGGAGGTTGGATTGCTCTACCATATACTCTTGTATGGCAGAAATCTGACTTTTGTTACTTAGATTTCAGCTAGCATGAAATTAGCCGGCAAAAAAACCCAGTTGAATTATGTATTTTCAGTAAGTTGAGTTAGCAAATATTCAAGTTCACCTTCCATACAAAAACACAGTCTATCCAAATTATACTAAATTATACAAAGCCTATGTATATTAGTTATATAAATTATGCAAATAATTATTGAAATTATTTCTCCTCCAGTTAGTGATATTTTACTATCAATTTTGCCCATAGCATAGTGGTGTAATTCAGATTTCCAGCAATGAAAATGAGAAAAGGCTTTGAGCAGGTCTTTAATATCATATACAAACTCCTTATTCTGCTACACATTTGGAGAACACCAGATTATTTGCGGCCAGACTTCCTCCTTTGTGGTAGTCTGCTAAAAGCAAATGAGCTACAGTAGGAGTGGGCCAGCCTCTGCTTTATGCCATCAGGATTCCAAGCAGTAACTTCTTGCTCTCCAAAAATCCAGATTAACATTCACATAACCAACTTCTATTCCTCATCTCCTTTTTATGAGCTTTAAGACACGTGACCTTGCTAGGACAGCAGTGCAAAGAGAATGGAATCAGTATCTAATGTGCTGATCACAAAACAATAAAAAATATATATTCCTTTCTTATCTTTGTATTTCAAGATGTGCGACACCCTGTTAGTACAACCTGTGAGGGAGTTAATAGGATTAAATTAGGAGCAGCAGGACTACTGCCAAAGGCAAGGTACAGCTGCTGGATGAAACTTCCATCCATTTGGCAATTTATGTGCTAAATAAATTAATAATGTTAATGGTATCAAAAACATGAGTGTGAAATCAAATTTTCTCTAAAACTCCGTTATCATTCACCTCAAATGTTCCCCTTTTGCTTATCCAGTCTGACTCCATGTGCTCTCCAGCACAAAACTGCTTCTAAAAGGGATTTAACAGCTAAATATGGCACAGTCATCGTTGGGTTTCATGTAATTGGTTCCCTGAGTATGTAAAAAATGAAGAGAAAGCTCTGCAGCATTGAATTCTGAGCCACAGAGTCACATGAAGCCACTGTATAACACCTATGCTGGCAGTGAATAGTTTGAAAAAAACACACACTGCACCAATAAGGGACGTCCCCCCCCACATATTTATGAAAATAGTATTGGTTAAAAATTGTAATTCTGTTGATTTCATGCCATGACAAAAAACATTGTGAGGCCTCAGACTGTGCATTGGTAGCAAAGTTGAACTCACTTTGGGATACACCAGAAAAGGTTCACATGGTGCATCAGTAAAGTGGCACCTTTGGTCCTGGGAACTGCAGTGTTGTTTTCCTGGTATTAGATTCAATAAGAATTTAATCACATGAGTTAATGACTGATTTCACGTTGATTATATCTGGGTAGACAGAGGCACAGAATTTAACTCCACAAATGGTGGATTTTCATCACAATCACGTAAATCTTTTTGCTTCACCTTAATTTTAAACTGCAGTTAATGATATATTAATTCATAGTTCATACAGGTAGAAAGGACTGCCATGATTATCGTGTCTGATCTCCTACATCTGAAACAAAGTTTATGGGATTTCTCATTTTAAATGTTATAATACAACATGTTCTTCAACTGATTTCAGAGTAAACTCTTAGAAACAATTAACCAAAGGATCTGTAATAATTAAATGATGAATTGCCACCCATCTGTGAATCCTATTATTCTGGAAGATAAAAAAACAATAGAGGTAACTTTTGCCACTGTTGATGTCTAAATGTCTATATAGTTTTACACAAATTTGGCCCTTGTGGGTGGAATATCTCGTTTCTGAAAACTTTGTATATAATTGCAGAATTAATTTAAGACAGAGCTTGATGCATTTGAGCACTGAAGTTAAATGACAAGGTTATAACTTTGAAAAACATCATATTTATTTGTTTCAATCAACATGGATTATTTCTCATGATTGATAAGAACCACTGCTTATCATTGGTAGTAATTTATGGTTAGCATTAATACTTTAGGGTATGAAATATTGCCAGCCATTACAACTATATGCTGCCAAACCAAAATAAATATAAAGGCAAGACATTTCAAGACACATAATTTATCTATAAGAAAAAAGGCTGTCAAGGAAACCTAAACAAAAAACACCTCTATAAAATCTGTTATAGACTCAACTGTTCACATATAATTTTTCAATAAGATTAATAATCTCAAGAAAAAGGCATCAACTGCAGAGTGTAAATTAAATCACAATCAATTAAACTCAGTTCATATAACCAAGAGTAACGCGATACAAACCACAGTTCAGAATAAATGCAGAAACTTCTTTTTCTTCTCCTACATCAAGAGCTGATAGACCATCATTTGGATATGCAACTCAATTGGTCTTGAATATATAATAACTTCAGATGAGTGAATTATTCAAGAAAGAATGTTCTGCATTGCTACTTCTGAAAGCCTCACATATCACTGTCATTTGAAATTCTATTAGTTACACTATCACGTAAAATATGTTTCTTGATTCTTGCATGAGATGACTTATGACAATTTTTTTTTTCTGGCTTATTCACCTGCAGCATTGAAAAACAGGAATGACTTCACTGAAATCATTGTTACATGACAGTGAAACTGGTAAATCTCAAGCCTCAAGTGTAATGTGTGCATTTTTTTGGTATTGATACACAGGCACATGCACATCCTTTTGAAGCATGTGCCCACACTCATATTCACTGTGATTAAAATGCGGACTTTATGAGTATTTTGGGATTTATAGAAATTTTTCTTCTCTTGAAATGATTTACGGGCAGCTTCACAAAGTACATGTGTATTTTGATCAGGACAAGAGCAAGGGGAAACAAGAGACATAAATTCTGTCAACACAACCAGAACTTTATCTCCACAGAAATATGAGACTGGTGAGGGTGCTGGTCTCTGGTCAATGCAGCTGAGAATTCCAACTCTGTCTTAAAAAAACATGCATTTTAGTACTTTAATATGTTTGATACTTTAGACAGCCTGATATCTTTAAAGGGTCCTTCTGCTCTTACCAACATCCCATATGAGAGGCATCCTCTACAGGGAATTTGGATTGAGCATCTCCCCACATATTGAAAATGGATTAATGAAAACAAAATATATTTTAAAATGCTGATTCTTAAAGACAAAGCTATACCAAGTCTCCTCACAGTGTTCTGAGATGGTTTAATTGCTCTTTGAGATACAGTGGAAGAAAGAATCAAGTCAAGACTTGGTTTTATTTTCAGTTTTTCTGTGGTGAGTTGTTCATCACATATTGTATTTATTCAAACAGATTGCTAAAGAGAAATTTGTCAAATGCAGAAAAAATACCACCTTGTTTTGAAGAGACACTTCTACATGTTTTTATATTTACAAAAATGTGCATAAACTGATTCAAGTGAAACATTATGTGCAAAAAAAAAAGGTTAAATGGTTGAAAAAGCTATTGAGAAAATATTTTCTAAATTAACATTCCATATAAATGAAATGTCCATGCTCTGAGCACAAAACTAAACAGAACTGAAGATGCCCTGAAATTATGAGGATACAAAAGAAAATCAAAGCATGTGGTGAGTCAATTTTGAAGACTATAGTCTCAATATCTCTTTTTTTTCTTCAGACAATCTGACTCACTCAGGATGCAGTTAGGAAGTAGATACTTGATGCTTGTCTGCTGTTTGCTTACAAATTACATGAGGAGATGAAAAGACCCTGTGGAGCTGGAGAAAGGGAAGCAATGAGATAAATGGCCTGTGGGTCTGAAGGAATGCAAAGGGAAAATGGGAAAGAAAACTGGGCTGAGTGAAGCAGATGGGTAAATCAGCAAGTATGCAAGATGAAAGAAGGAAGACAAAAGGATAGGGCTAAAAATATCAGGATAGGAAAAAAGAGAAATAATAAAAAGAAAGAACAAATCCAGAAGGAAACAGAGCTGAGACCCTTAAAGGGCTGGAAATGAAGAGGATCAGATCAAAAGAGAAGAGGCAGCAGGGAGGGAAAGCAGTAAGCAGCCCTGCAGTGTGTGGGCATGGTGCTGGATCACAAAGGCTCAGGGAACTGATGAATGAAATTTAGGCAGAATAGAATGGCATGTAGAGCATTTCTCTTTTGAAGGATAGAAGATGTGAATGAAAAATGGTTTTCTAAGCAATCCGACAGTTCAGTGCCTGAACTACCTGCCTTTCACTATCTTGGTTACCATCATCATTAATTGCTTATTGTGGATATGCCACATGGAAAAGCAGGAGTGCAGTGGGTGTTTCTCATGGTAAGTCATCTGGGCCACGAGTCTCCCACAGTGGCATCAAGACACCATGAATGGTAACTCTGGGTAAGGGAATTTTTGTATGCTACTGGGAGGGGCTTTTAATGGCATTAAATTCCTTTATAGAGTTTTTATTATAAAATGTCTTGAGTTTTAATATTCTCCTGGCACTGCAATAAAACCTTTAGGATTCCAGGCAAGCAGCATCATCAGGACTCCATTCTTCCAAGACATGCTGTAGAAACCCTGTTTCAACTCTTTAAGTAATTTGAACTCTGCAATTTAGATTTCTCCCCTTCTTACATTAGTTCTGTGCTGTAGTGTGAACTCCAGTATCTTCATGTTTTAAAGACAGCATGAAAAGAAAATCTTTTCCATAGGAGTAAGTTCAGCAAGTATCACTACAGCTAAATTTCATCTTTAAACTTCCTTTTTGGTCATGCCCTATTCATCTCCCATATCTCCATGATTTCTTTGGTGCTGCTGGCCCTACTAACAGGCTTATACTGTTCCCCTTCTGTTCCACTACTTTGATACAAAACTGAGCAAAATATCACCTCCATGTGCAGTTCCCAACAATTGAGCTCACAGCCAGTTATCCACTCCAGCACTTCCCATTAGCAAGCCATGATGCTGCTTGTAGCCAACTAGGTCTATCTTCACTAATTTTCTCTTATTGTACTTTATTTCTGTACTGGTCTCTGTTGTGGCAGTTTTATGATATTATAGGCCCTTTGATGGTGGTATCATGAAGTAGACTCCTGTAGCAAGTAAAAGACCTCTTCATGATGAAGTGATTAAAAGGTCATGATAAGAGAGCTATTCATTTAGTACAAGGGAGTACCTCATGGTGATCTCAAAGAAGCTGTAACAAAGTGATGAATACCTCACACCAAACTCATCTCTCCAGGAAACATCTAATCTGGTGCTATATTTGCAGACAATAAATAGAATTATAAAGGCTACCTTTCTGCAGGTGGTTGACTGCCTTCACTGAAACATTAATTTATTGCCTAAGACCCCAGGCTAAACCTTTCATGCTCAAATACCCAAAAAGACTTGTCCTTACTTAAAACGAACACAAAAATTGGATAATAAAGGGGCACATCTTAATATTTCTCTAAAAAGTGGACTGAACCATTTGATCTGTTAGGTCTGTCACACGATCAGTGTTCCTCATAGCCTGAGATGGAAGCTTGGTTTAAAGAGTGATGTGCAACAAAGACAGCTTAAAACCTTTCTCTGGGACAGTTACACAAAGGTCTAGTTTTTGCCACCTACTTCAAGGTATTTCAACCCTGTCTATGTGTGCATTTTAAAAGATCTTTCATTCTATCTGTTCCAAAGTAACTGCTAACTCTCATTTATGGAAATTCACTTATTCAACACTCTTCCTTTCAGCACCGTTGAGAGATGCAAATGCCAGCAGATATGTCTGCTTTCCTGACTGTCCTGTTGGTCTACTCAGAAAGAGGCAGTCAGATAACTTTTTGATGATCAAGGAGCCAGGAATGGGGCCAATGCCTCTTCTGTGGGAAAGATAGGATGGGTTCCTCATGCATAATGCACGAGACACACACCTGTCAGTGACAAGAAAAGAATTGTGAGGCAGGACGGTTAAAATATTTGAAAAACACACAATCTGTTTTTGTCTTTGGACATCTGCTCTGGGACAAAGTTTTCTATCACAGGATTATGTATTACTTCTAAAAAGTCAAACAGTGCCAACCATACTCATTCATACCCACTTGCATGGAGGATTCCATTATGCTGTACAGCAGTGTTTCAAGTGAAAGGAAACTCTGCCTTAGCATATTTTAAGCAATCTCCTGGGTCAGGCTGACCCTTTTCCTTCAGGCAAAGTAATTTTATATTAATAGAAAGACAGACTGTCCATGAAGGTACTTGTCCCTGCTTCAATGAGAAGCAGCAATTCCAGATTTCGGTGATGAAGGCTTTAGCTTGAGACTTCACTGCCTTATTTCTCTATTTTGTAGGGGGAAGTGACTCATAGAGTGGAGGTCGTTGGGGGGGGGGTTTCCCTTCTTATTTTTAAAAAATCTACATTCATCCGTCTTTGTAGAATATTCTTGCAAAACATTGGTTTCATTTTAAAACTAGCTAACTACTATTTTTGTTCTTCATGTTGAATATTTCCCAGAGAACTATTTTCTTCTCTAATTTTACAGTCATAGAACATATCAGACCACTTGCTAAATTGCATCAGGTGTTAGTTCTAATTAAAGCATGTCAAAACAGCTTTCTCTTTGCATTTTTTTTAATTGCTCTCACACGAGATCACCATTAATGATGTACATAAAAAAGCCCTGTTCTGACAACCTGTGCAAACAAGATTTACAAGGTAGTGCCCCATGCTCATGAATGGACTGTGTCTGATGGTGTTGCTGGGCATGTCCACAGTGAGCAGAGCAGCTTTTACTGAGAGAGGCAATCTCAGATTGCTGTTTCAAGTACATGGAACGTTCATTTTGCTATGTTTTTCTGGTCAGCACACTTAATTTCAAATGTATTTATCATTGTATCTGAGTTGAACATGATTATGAATGTGATCTTCAGAAGGATATTTTTTTTTTGCAACACTCTACCTTGGTAAATAAAACTATATTAAAAAAAAAAAAAAGCTTGGCCTATGAACTTCCATGTAAAAACTGTGACTTTTGAATGAAATTTATATAAACCAAAATATGAAATTGTACATATCTGCAAACCCCATAATGACTGGAAAAGGAATATAGTTCAAGGAAGAAGAAAAGTTTGCCAGGAAGGTTTGCTGTAGCAAAGATTGACAAGATGCTCCATGACTACTAAATACAATTGCATTTGTGGAACTCAACATAGAAGTTTCAGATTATATTTTGAAGGAAATAAACTAGAATAAGATTTTGGCAGTTCAACGGATAAAGAAAAGATGAAAGGAAAAGACTCTAGACAGAAAAAATCCCCTGTTAGGGAAATCTAGGTATTGATAAAGCAGTTTACTGCCTAATCCCTTTGACGACTCCCACTTCTGATGTGGATGTATCTGAAAAGAGGTTGCTACAGGAAATTACATCTATGATGAAAATCTTTTTATTGATCTCTGTAAATTTTGGTTAGTTCATTAATCTGTGATTTGTATCCAGAAACAACTAAGTAGTCAATTTAAATATGCACTGCTATTAAGTTGACATATATAATCATAGCATGTCATATATATATTTATGCAAAGGGCAAATTGGAGATTTTCAGTTATTTGCACCCCTAAAGGGTTCTTTGTTCATGGAGATAAACTAAAAAGTCAACAAGCCATGGCGGTAGGTTATAACTTCAACAGGTCATTCCAGGATGTAGCTCTCTTGCAGGGACAGCAATAATACCAGGATTCTCTTGTGGCCATATTTGACATAATTGTAGTGCTTTCCCTACATAAAACATATGTGGGAAATAGAATTCTAAACTTCCTAAAGATGGATGCATTTAGGTGTCAGATGAAGTCAATGAGATACCAATAAACGACTGAGATGGACACCTCCAGTATGATTCTAAAAGATCATCTCTGGTGCTGCATCTTTAGGCATTCAAATACCTCTGTAAATCTGACACATACGCCCACAGAAATTGTTATCATTACCCTTTCCACATGCACTAAAATCCTCCTAATGAAAACAAGGAAATTTGAGTGATTTTACATCAAACGTGATATAAACTGCTTATATTCCTCTCACATACTCCAGTGAAGCAAATTCCATAATATAACCACTTACTTGATATTTAATTCATCTTCTTCGTAATTCAATGCACAGAATTAAATGATTAAACCTAAAATGATTATGTACATAATGAGTAAAAACATATCAATTATTTTTTTAATTAAAGTAGTGGGGGTTATAAAATTGTTTAAGCACCTTTAATACGAGGAACCACCTAGTAAAATTTACATTTGTGTCCTTACAAAAATAATAATGACTTTGATCCAATCGAGCTTCTTAGATTTTCAAGTAAGCAGTGGCTATTTTGTTATAATCCACTGGCCAGATTATCAGTTGCTGCAATGTTTTCTAACCTCTGTTCACTATTGCACTATGTCCATTTTGAACATCTAAATCCTCTTTAAAAATATTTTTGTCTTTTGTTTTCTATTGTTTTTGTGAGGTTTTTTTTAAATGTTTCCTTGTCATAAGAGATGCACAATAAGTCACATTTTCAAGAGGCAGAACAGCCCTTTAATCTGTATATTGACAATCAAGTTCCCTGACAGCTTCTCTTCCCTTAAAGATATTTATCATCAATTTAGCAAAGTCTTTAGAGAATCTCTGTTACTCATAATGGTGCAGTAGTTTGAATGACTCTTACTCAATACCCTTTAGTTACATTTTACTATAAAGTTACTATAAATTCAATAAGGAAGCTGAGATTTTTTTAAAAATACACAGAAACATATATGTTGATCCAGGGTTCTTTCATAGACAAGAATCTTGTGTCAGATTATGCAGGTAGCAAAGGTTTGTAGTTGGTGAGGATGAGGGACAGGATTCATGGTAAATCCACCCTCTCACAGGGTGCAGGTATATTCTACACCTGTTTCTGTGCCTGACACTGAGTGGTGTAACTGGTTCAAAACTCTCTCAAAGACTGGATCTTCTCTGGCTGAATTCAATAACAAAATTTCATGGTGCTCAGCGGTACAGAGCACAAATACCCTCACAAACATAAGGAGCCATTTCAGGCATCTATTCCACAGGTAGAGCATAGGTTTCCATTAAACAAATAAATGTTTCATAGGAGTCTGTGGAGTGACCTTAACTATGCACCATTCCCATTCCAGACAATATTAAATGAACACAGATATATATGGATTACAGGTAAATGCTTTGGGAATGACATTAAATGTGACCCTAAGAGTTAATACTTGTTAAAAAGCTGATTATTCTCTTCTCTTTCAATGTTAAGGATCGTAATCAGTAACAGCAATGCACCCTACAAGCACAGCTCTACCAAGTTAATAAAGGGCACACAGATCTCTGCAGCTGGTTTATAGAGGGGTACAAGCTATATGATTAATTGCATCTTCATTTAGTGGGTTAGGCATTTATAAGGGTCTATTAAGAACTTATTAGATATTACTTCTTTTATCTCATATCTTCGTGTGTGTGTGTGTGTGTGTGTGTGTTAAAATTAGGTCAGTGGTCCCTGACAGCTAAGGCATACGTAACTAAATGGTACTGAATTCTCTCTGTGAGAAGACACTTCTCTATCAGCACTTCAGCAGAAGTAAAGTTAATCAGGCAGCTAATGATCTGCTTTGGTCAAAGAAATCTTAACACTCTCATCATCCATTCCTGTTATTAACTGATGGAGCTCCCCACAGAAGACTGCTTGCTTTACATATGCATGACTCTGGTAGAGCTGATCTAGCTGGACTCAGACCCAGGATCCTATCACTGCTTTTATCCAGGAGAACTTGCATTTTCCATTATTCCCAAGCAGACACTTTTAAAGCTCCATGTGCATTTCTGGCATAGCTCCTGGCTGAATGAATCTCCACTACACCATCCTTAGCTGTAGCATGTAACACTAAAATTCCCTGCCCTTCCCACTCTGGCCACTGCATATACCCTGAGCACAGAACTTCTTGAGCAATTACCCATCTGGGGACTGCAGCTCTGCAATACAAAGATGAGATAAAGACACTGCAATGCTTTGTACAGCAAGACTTGTATCCAGCAAGGTTATCTGGTTTACTCCATACTGATAATAACACATTTAATTCTGTAGCATTTTCTCAAAGGTATTTATCACACAGCACAGAGGTGCATTATATTCCATAAATGCATTGTAGGAAATAAAGTGGTTTGAGTGTAGACTGCTCTGTACACAGTGTCTTAGCAGTAAGTTACAAGTAATTTTAACTCTCTAACATTGACAAATTATTCCATGTCTAAATAAATTAGCATGCAACTAATTCTGAGTACTAAATTGCTGTGTGCAAACTGCTAAAAACACCCTTTCTGAAAAACAAAAATTTAAAAAAATGCCTGAAACCTGACATTCATCAGTGGATGAGTTTTCACATGCAACTTCATTTTAAATATTTTCAAGCAATAAAAAATCAGAGCCAACTAAAACCAAGTTATAATTCTATATTGTATCAATGTAGCAAACCATGTGCATTACTTTTCAGTAGGACAGACACCAATAAATTTAACAACCCTCATTACAGAATATTATCTTTAAATTAAGTTTTCTACTTATATATGCAAACACTGCTCACTTCATGTTCTTCTGAGTTACTTCTTTAGATGATTTCTTTATTCCTTCTGTTTACCTGATTTCACCAATCGTGGTTTTTCCATTATGTACTAGATTTGGCTTAATATGTGTTTCAAAAACATGTTATTGCTAGAAAAGAGCTCAGTGTAGTAAAGAAACATGAATTTTCCCACCCTGCCTGGTAATGCAGAAGAGCTTATCAGCATTCTGGTCATACTTAATGCAACTTTAACAGGTTTTGCAATCAATAGGAAAAGGGAATTTGTTAAGTCTCAAAGATGTGCATAAATAGACTTTCCCTGTTATTGGATTATTCTCTGCACTAAAACAGAGTGAGCAGGGGACTGCAATACTAAGCAGAGTGGGATTTAGTATCCAAAATATCAATGCCTGATGGAAAAATGGTAGAATAAAATCTGACTGAGAACCAGCCATAATCTCACCACCTCAAGAAAGAATGAGCTGTCATTAAAAATAGAGAAGAGATTGGTTTAATCAGGTTACAAAGGCATCTAAGTGTGGAAATTCTACAAACTTTCTAAAAAAGTTATTTCAGCTTTTAACTATTTTGTCATTTAGAAATGTTTTGCTTCATGCCAACCAAAATATCTTTGGCTACAAATTAGTCTACCTAAATCTCGTCTCCTACCAAAAAAAGCATATAAAAGAAAAATGTTCATCATCTCACTGTACACAGGAATCTTCTACATATTTGAAAATTTGTATCCCCAGCCTTATTTTGTTGAGGCTGAGGAAACACAATTCTTTCTTGACCTAAATAATCTTTTCAAGGCTTCCCACGTTCTACAGAAAACACATGCTTAAGCACTGAAGGGTTATACTTAATTTTTAAATTTTTATTTTCCTAAAGAGTAGGACATTACTTTTGTGTTCAGTTTGTTCCCTGACCCATAACCACATATATTTTTATACAATACCACTGACTATAATACATGCTGCCTATTATGTATTTGTTTACTAGATTTATTCTCTAGTAAATGTAAGAGCTTGCCATTGTGTCTATTCAATTGAAACCTGCTTATACAAATCACTTCTCTAATTGTTTCACATAGCTTCAATTCTAATCTTGTTCCTGAGGCTGCTGGTAACCCAGTTTGATATTATCTGATAATTTAAATAACTATATTCCCTGTTCTATTATCCAAATTATCAAAATGCTCCATATCACTGGTGTCTGGTCAGAGCCTTATGAGATATAAATCAATCTTTTTTGGCAGTGAACCATTTATTCGCCAGCATTCACTCCGAGCACAGAACTGCAATCTACTTTTAATTATGGTGGTCCCATTTAGACAACATTTGATCCTCTTCCTGGTGACAGCACCATGGCCACTCACTCCTTATCTACTCACCAGTACAATTGCACCAGTACAATTGCAGAGAAATTAAACTGATTTGTTATGATTTGAATTTTACAGATGGATCTTGGCAGTTACCTGCTCTTTGTTAAGTTCTAGGTATTTTCAAGCAGTTTAACTCCTCCCTTAAAAAATCAATCTTACTCTGTTTCTCCACCAAAATTCCTAAGAAACTCCTATTTGCTCTCTTTTGGGGGAAAACCACTCTGTCCTTTTCAGTTTTACGGATCTAGTCTATCTGTCATATGTCTTCAGAGATTAAAAATTGTGACAATTACTTTATCTCAGGTACTTCCCTACAGCAATTTTTATCAGGGCCAGAAGGGCAATTCTAATCTTTTCTTTCACTATCTCAATCTAAGCATTTGTTAGGTTAACCAGGTCACAGCTACCTTGCTTTTGAACACTGGCGCAAAAGAGACAACACTTCAGCCTCCACTGCTATAAGCAGTTCCCGCACTCTCCAAGAGACAGATTGACTTTTCCCTCATTTTTCCTTTCCTTTTTGTTGAAGTACTTTCTAATGGCTCTTCACCTTCACTCAGTCACCCCAGGGGGACATCCCAGGCCGTGTATGGCCCAGCCATGCCATAACACACTGACACAAATGCCAAGGGAGCAGCAGCTCCCTCAGTGTTGTTGTTCCTCTCTCTTACTTTCAGTGTTTGCTGTGGAGGGGTGACCACAGTGCCAGAAGGGGAGGGGAGCTGCTCTCCCAAGCATCCTCTACCCTGACCAGAGGACCAGCATCTTCAGTGCAATTCACACCCCTGGCTGTGGTATTTGGGTGATTTTTTCTACTTGCTCCCATTATTCTCTTCCTGAATAAAGTTCAGCATAAGGCATTTGTTTCTTTTTTTTGGGTCATACATTTTCTCCGGACTTTCAGGCAGCCTCATGCAAAAGCAAACAACAGAGATGATGTATGAAAACAGGAAACAGTCTGATTTCTAGCTACTGCTCAAAAACCAAAAAAACAACAACAACAAAAAAAGCAAAACCAAAAAAAACAAAAAAAAAACAACAAAAAGAAAAAATAAAAAAACAAGGAGGAGTAAGAATCAGCTATTGCTTTACAACTACGACCACTCATGCAGCTTAAAGCAATTGTGCTCCATGTTCTGTGGCTCAGTTAAACAAAATTGCATCAAGATTCATATGGACATTACAGAAGCTAACTGCATCATGGGGTAAATTCTTTTATTAATTTCAACTGGAATCCTATGTGAGTACAGGATGTCTTTCTCAGAATCATTTGCAAGAGCCAGATGTAAACAGAACTCAGGTTTGCAAAGTGGATGGTAGCAAAATTTGGCCTACAACCCAATATTGCAGCCCTGGGGGAAAAAGAATCACTGGTAGAAACTCAATTATTGACTACTCCTAGAGGTGTCCTTTTAACATTAAAATTCCTCACACACAGAAAAGAAAAAAAAAATTGCAGTTTTGAAACGAGTGCTAAATGGCTTTGCTATCACACATAAAATGCAGCTGATATCCCCAGCAGCTGAACTCTTGACTCTAGTGAGTATTCTGAGCATCCTGTCCCTGCACCTACACATGCCATGCCCCAGCCATCACTGCTGCCCTTCCAAATGCTGCTCCAGAAGGCACAAACCTGGTGCCATTCCCTCCAGCTGGGTGTGCAGGAAGGGAGGTTCCCTCCCCTCCTCTAGCAAACACTCTCTCCCTGCCTGCTGAGATCAACTAAATCCTTTGACAGTCCTTACCAGAGAAGAAATTAGTTTCTTCCTGGAGAGAAGACATTTTGGCATGATGAATACCGGAGTGTTGTATCTCACTGTTAATCAAACACACACAACCTTAATGTGTCACTGCTTTGTGCAGCTCTGACCCTCACAGCTCTGCTTTGGAGGGTTTTTTCTACCGATTTTGAAGTGTGGCGAGTAATGGGAGAAAAAAACCCTCACAAACCTTTTTGGATAGAGATATTCTGTCTTGTATAAAATGTAATGAAGTCAGATTTAAATACATATAACCTTGGGGTTATACAATCTGAGTTCTTCTAAATGTGCTGTGCTCTGATAATACCTGACATTTAGAGAAGCATATCCCACAGTTATGCAATAAAGTTGATAATTTTCCAGAATTAAATCCACTCAAAGTATGAATTCTGTAGAAGGAGCTGAAAGGAAAGTAGAGAAAATAATCTAATAATAGGATAACATCTATGGATTTGCCCACATTTAGTATTTTTGTTTAATTTACACCGAGACAACAAAAAATCTGCATCTGATTTCAAATTAAAAAAAGCCTTAAAACTTTACATTTAAAGTAGAGCCAAGCAGGTATGTTGACTGCTTATTCTTCATTAGGAGGAACAACTTTATTTCAAACATAGGCAAATATTTTACAAAAGTGTAAAGTTGCTTTATATAATATTTGCTTGCAGCTACAGTTTGTTATACCTTTTGAAACACTGTTTTACATGCTTAGGACTGGCAGACCTTGAACCATTAGTGTTTTCATTGACCTTTTTTTTCCAGTATAGGGGCCTTCCAGCAAAACACATGGAATTTGCTTTTCCTCATTATTACAGAAAAGCCATTCTGCCAATTCTAAGAACAAATCTATGAAACTCTTGCTGCAGCAGAGCAGAAGAACAGCCCACAGCAGCAAGAGACTTCTCAAAGCAGCAACAGCAGCTCTGGGTCCTTGGGTTACCTCAATCCCTGTTAAAAACACACGTCTGAGAGCCCGTGGCTCTGAGCCTCACAAAATGAGATTCCAAATTTGCCTGGGCTGCAGTGAGAATTTTGTTTTTTGTTCTTTCTTTCCCCAGAGGAAAAAAGGAACTGTGTTTATGAGTCCTCTACTCAAGAAAAGGACAATGTGTGGAGGGTAGATCTCCCTACATACATGCATGCATACACTCATCACATATTCTGCAGTCCTTTATTGGGTACAATCTGCTACAAACTAGTTAGACTACTTTTACTGCAGTGATTTAATTTCTTTTTAAAAGCTTCCATTATATTTTGGGCATATCTGACAATGATGATATAAAAAGTTATTAAAAAGAAAGAAAAATAGGAAAACTGAATATGCATATGTATATTTAATATTCCATCTTCTAAGAGTGAAACATTAGTAAAGGCAGAGAAATTGAAGCTTCATCTTTGATGACACCATACTCAGTAAACCAACCATCATATAAATTAGTCTCTGCAAATTTTTATTACCTTAGGAAATCAAAGAGAAGGATGTGGAATTGCCATAGGTACTCACAGCCATACAGGTTATACCCCATTCTGCAGAAGATGAAAGGAATATGCAAAAAACCTAAATGTCATTCTGTGTTTTAAAGTATTACTGTGATAACCACCTAAGATGATTCTTTGCCTTTGTTGTGAAATGAAATATCTCAAATGTGATAATGAATGCCTGTAAGAAGAGAATTACACATTTTAACTAAGAATCTATTGTCAGGTGTGGCCTGACTCTTCCCTGAAGCAGGAATGGGGGAAAGCAGCAGCACAGACCTGACACACCCAGTGTTGCACTCCTGTACACATCCCCACAGCTGCACATCACCTGAGCAAGTCTTTCCAATGGCACATCTGGGATTAAAAAGGAAGCTGGGCTAAAGTTATTTTGAAAAGAGTCTGCCTCTTGTGTCTTCTGGGAGCTGCCCAAATATCTTTTTTTTTTTGTTTAAATCCTTACCAATCATCAATACATAGATATCAATACCAGCAAGGTCATGGCAATGATTTCAGTGAGCTGGGTTAATTTGAAAAATAGGAAAACATTGGGAAATGTTATGTTAAAATACTTTTATTTCTTTCTCTTCTTAGTAGTACTACAAAACTTACTGTGCTCTCATTCATGATGGAAGCCCTGGATGATTCACTTTTACTCTTATAATCTGACAGAACATGTAAAGAAAACAAAAATAACTCATTTGCCCATTTTTAAAGTATTTTTTAAAAGCATTGCAATGTTTTTGTCATTCTGTCCTTCACTTTTTAAATGCTTGTTTTATATATCTCTTACACTGGTTTGTGGTTACTATGACACACAGTGTGGGATTCTGGCACTGCTTCACTTTTTGAAATAAATTTGAAGAAGATTGAAACATGAAGAAATGAAAACTATATTCATAATATATTCTGATCACATTGTAAGTAAGTGCTGCATTACTAAACCCCCTTAAAAATGAGTATAAAATGCTGCTATTCAGATGTGGCATCTGACTGTATTTTATCTATGATAAAAGAGAACACAAACTATTAAATATTGAAATATTAGCCCTAGAAAAAATTCACGTTACTTTTTCAACCAACATTTTCCGTCTTCCATTTATTCTGTTACCAGTTCAGGTGATGGCAGTCTTATTCATATTTAATAGTCTCTTAATTAACCACTAATGCTGCTTATTTAGCTGGCATTACCAGAGAATAAAAATACTCCTCAAGATACACCGAATGGGGATGCAGCCCTGGCCATTTACAGGACACATTTTCCCTCCCAAGTTCTTTCTTCATGAGTTACAATGCTATTTTTACAGAACAGTGCCCTCCTGCATTCATGAAAGCCACTTTCAATGATTTTAGTTAGTCTGTGAGTGTAATTTAAGGATTAGAGGTAACAATAAGCTGTACAAACTGATTACTTGTGATCTCAAGACATACTACTAAGGGGATAGAAAACACACTTCTTCACAGGCAATGAATAGAATTGCAAAAAATTATCCAGTTTCTGGTATTTTTGAAGACTAAATAGGGCTCAGAAATTAGAGTTTCTGTACCCAGTATGAATACAGAGAAAAGTATTATACTTTTCTATTTTTAAGGCCAAAAGTGACCATTATAATCATCCATTTTGAACTCTTGCCAACCTCATGCTAATGACAGACACTGCTGCATGACTGACACATCATGCCCATAATTTCTGTAGGACTTTGAACATCTCTTTAAGAAAACCATAAAGTCACTGTCATAATCTAGAACCTGCCCATCTTCATTCTACAGCCAGAGTTACAGCATCAGTGAATCCTGTCTGGTTTAGGTAATCCCTAAAATCAGAATGTATGTTCACATCTGTTTTTAAAAATCATACCTAGGATTTCCTTTCCTCCAAGTTAAAATCCTTTCCTCATGATCTGATTCAGTTTTATTAATGTGCTACAACTTTTGAGTGAGTAGGCCTTTTAAAAAGTAAGTTATGCCCATTTTTAATCACTCATTACCACTCTTTTTGGTAACACTCAAATGATATTGCCAGTTGAGGAGGAAAATTGTACTTGTGAGTGTCTTTGTAACTGCTTAATTGAGCTATCTGACACATAATGATCTCTGCTGGAGGGGTGGAAAAGTTTTAATTCTTTCTTCACTCCCTGAAACAAAGCTCACAAAAGCAGAAGAGGCACTTTCTCCCTGCCCTAACCCTCTGACCCCAAAATCTGTACCTACATTTATATTGACAAATACTCTTATCTCACTAGAATTTGCTTGCCTGATTTCAGATTAAACAAATGAGGATCACAGTTTTTTCTTACATTTCTAATTATTTTTCGTTGCTTTTAATTTAGTTCACATTACAAGAATATTGTGAGACATTAGTGTTCTCACTCTGAGCTGGTCAATACTTCCAGTATCTTTCTTTGAGTAGGTCTGGCTTTCCATCTCATTTATTTAACCTAATTTTTACCCCAATTCTCATTCTATTAGTTTCAGAAGGGCTTCTTTAGAACCACAAGGCTGTTTCAGAAAACAGAGTCAAGACTGCCAGATGAAGAAGCAATAAAAATTAAAGTCACCATCTTAAAGCAGGAAGTCATTGTGGTAAAATAGCATCCTTTTACTATATTAAAATTTCCTCTCAAACTTATATAGGTCTCTTGGGCTAATAACTAACTTTGAAATCTGAATTAAATTTATTTTTGTAATTTACAGCATCAACTACTACCCTTTTAATCTATATGTGCCAGCATTGAGGCAAGTATTTAGACTAAATTATGTATCTTTCCTGTGCCAGGGGATACAGCAACAGTTAGGCACTAATTAAAGATTTGCCATCTCTTACTGTAAGGAAAGCAAAGAAATTATAGGATCACCAAATCATTTAGGCTGAAAAAGACCTCCAGGATCACCAAGTCTAACCATTAACCCCGGACTGCCAAGCCCAGGAGGAGAGGCCAATTCTCCCTCTGCTCTGGCACTGCCCTGCAGGAAGGGGCGTGACCCCCATGCTAGGGACTGATGCTGGAAAATTCAGCAGGAAAAGGCCTCTGCCAGAGGCACCCTAGGCATGACAGCTCCCTGCTTAAGATCATAAAAAAGGCTACTTAGAGAAAAAAAGTCAGCATCTCTGGGAATCTCCCAACAGCTTGTGCATGACCTTTCAGGGGAGAAAAGTCAAACTTGTCTATTCAGAGCACTAAGTGCAGGACTGACCTCAGGCTCAGACATGGCCTGCAAAGCTGCACGCTCCACTACATCTTATTCTGAAAGAATAGTTCTCCAGAACCCCTAAAAATTAGTTCTCACAGAAATACTGACAAAGCCATAATTATAGTGGCAATTGTAGGTGACTCTATAATAAACTGTATTTCTTCCCTGTGAAGATATTAATTTACTTTTTTGAAATGTTCATTGCTAAGCCTAAGACTGGGTTTCTGAATTGTGTTCAGAGGCAATTTATCCAGGAGTAAAAATACACTCTATCCTAAAAGTACAGAACACTAATTTAAAATGATCTATTTGCCATAATATACATTCAACCCCCTACTGAAAAGTTCAGAAGCTTCTCCTCTTTCACATGCAGCTCCATCAGGCTATTCTTATGCACTGGGAGTCCTGGCATATATTTCAGATGAATTGTGAGGCTTCTATTTCAATTTTTACAGCAAAAAGGTATGGGTTAGATACGTGGGTTACCGTGCAGATATGCCAGTAAGTCTGAGTCTCCTACAGTGTAGATTCAAAAGCATCATCATGAGGGCAGTTTCATTTATCAAAATATCAAGCAGAGCTAATGCTCAACTACATATGACCATTTCCAGAAATTCTTAAATTTGTAGGAATGTAATATCCATTTACAAGCACCAGCCTATGAAGATCAATAACATCCTGAAAATCAAAACCAGATTTCTTCTCCCACACTTATATCTTTTACTGTTAGAAATTGAACCCCACTCCTTTTTTGTACCTCAAAGTGCTTTTTTTCAGTAAAAAAGAAAATTAAAAAATCATACAGGACTGTGTTGGGTACAAGAGAGGATCATAACACCTCTACATCTGTAACCGTGTGAGGTGCTAGCCCTGAGTAGTAAGTCAGATAATTTTATCAACAAAAAATTCAATGGAAAACAAAAGCACTTGAAATAGGGATTGGTTACTCAGGATTTTATCTTAATTATTGAAACAGCATCCCATAACAATGTTGTAAAACATACCACCTTTTGGAGATCCACATCTCATAGAACATGCAAACTGATGACATGACATTTATAACTTCCAGTTACAGTTTTATTACAGGGAGGTTTTCTTAAACTTCTTGCCCAGCAAAGTAACGACAAGGTATGATTTTACAGATAGCATCCATCTGAATTTTCAGTAGCATTTTGTATTTTAATTCCTGTGCATCCAAATATTTGGTAAAATATCTTTTCCAGTTAAAAAAAAAAAAAATCCTCCAAATTCACTTAGTGTGTGTGCTCAGGAACAACTGTTTGCTGAGTGATATGATAATCATCTGGGAACTACATGCCATAAGCAGCCTGCCCAGAGAAAGTACATGTCTCTGGCAGCAGGTCAAGCTCCCTCTGAAGTTAATGGTTTATTGGTTAGAAAACGCAGAAGGAGGCACAGGAGATGTCACTGTAGCTGAAAGAACACATGCAGGTTTCAGTAATCCATGATCACAACAGAAAGAAAAACCCCATGCTTTAAGTGTCTTCAATTTTAAATAAATTTTTAAAATCTGAAATTCTGATATATTAAAAAAAAAATCCCAATTTCGTTTCACAGCTTGTTTTTTGTTGTTGCTTCCTCATGGGATGATTTTACTGAGCTCTCTGTGGCCATTTCTGATTCAAATTATTTTACATAAGATGTGAACTGGGCCCACTGACTTTGAAATTGCTGGGCCATTTATTCTTCAGGCAGTTTGAGGAAAGGACAATACTCAGCCTTTCCACCATTTCATTCTGTTTTCACATGAAGCTGTTGCATTGCTCCTTTAAGCAATAGTGCTGCATTCACTAAAGTGAAGATCACATATTGACAGACAGCTGAGAGAGTTTGTGGTAAAATCCTTGTGACCTGTATCTGCTTTGGACTGTGTTCTGAATGCCACACACAGCAGAAATCAAAGCAGAGAGGTCACAGCCCATGCCCAGCCTTGAGGAACACAGTGAAACGCTGTGAAAACACTGAAAGAAGGCACTGGACATTTAATTCACTGACAGCACTATTTCAATAACCTTTATTTGGCCTGTCTAAAATCAAATGTGATGTTCCCGCTTCTTTATTATTAATCAAACAAAATATTCAATAAAGTTTCCCCTTATAATTAAACTTTCACTTCATGTAATGTGCCATTTGTGCAGAATCTGCAGTTGCAATCATTACTAGAGAAAAGAAATGTCAACTTCAAAGTTACTATCTCCTACAACTTAGAAATTCTGTCTTAGTAGATGATGGTTAGAGGTTGTAGACTCTAAAATAATTTAAATTCAATTAAGCACATATTCTTTTTCAGTAACAGGTGATGATGAAACGGATTATTTGAAGCACTTAAACCAAAAGACATTAAAAATGCATAAACATATAGAAACACTGAAAAATGACAGGTAGAATTGCCTAAGCGTATAAAGCTCATAAAGAATAATGAGTACAGAACTTGTACAAAGTGACTATTAAAATTCACACAGTTTTATCTTTAATTCACTTTGAGTATCTCTAGAAGTCAATTCATCCACATACATTCTAACCTGCATTCAAGAATAACAGGGTACCTGGTTTTATTATACAAAATTACACCTAAAACCAAGATATAATTAGTATGTAGCAGAACATAATTTGTTTTATGATATGTCTTCAATGTTTCTAAAACTTTTACCCAAAGGTCCTTGCTCTTGGGACTTAGTATGTACTTTGTAAAGTATCTCATATTTTAATAGACCTTTACAAATTAATGCAACTTTAAAATCAATTTCTATTTGCATTTATTGTTAATAACCTGAACTATTCACATTAATCAAAGAGATCAAAGTCTTTACTATCAATGCTAACACTGGCTGCTTAACACACACAAGAACAGGCAGAGAATGATGGACCAAGGATGGTGATGTTGTAGGGTTAATTCAATTAACTATAAAATGTATGCATAAAAAATGCAGGCATTTAGGAAACTGTAAACAGCCAGTTACAGCCTCTCATTACTAGAAAGCAAACTAAACAATCAATTCCATGACTTAACAAGATACAATCAAGGGTTTTAGGTCAAATACCTGACTTTCCTTAGCAAAGATTCAGTCAGGGAGACTTGGGGGTTTTTTACATCCTGGACTGCAAAGGCAAGGCAGGTGTAACCCAGCTAAAATTTCAATTAACTAAGGCAGCAAACTAAAAACTACCCCCTTCTGCCCACTGTGTAATAACATGATGTTCTGTATCTTATCACCATTGTAGTTTATATCAGAGATACAATATTAAATAAACCCCACTTCCTTGACTTATGTTGAATCAATTCTGCATCAGTAACATCTGCCTTCAGCACAGACGGGTGCCCAAGAAACACACAAGCACAATCCAAGAAGGCAGGTGAACTAAGTACAGGTAAGATGCTAAAATACAGGAAAGAAACAGGAAAATTGATTTGGCAGCAGATGGCGAGAAAGCTGAGATCAATCAACACAAAACAGTGCTTGAAAGCAGACACTGTGTGCAAGAGGCAAGAGCACAAAGGGCTGAATTGCCAAGTGCAGGGAATGTAAAACCTGTAACTACCTCATGGGCTCTCATCATCTCTGCGGACACTGTTCATAAAGTCAGCACACCCAGCACTGGCAGCTTGCCAATGCCACCCAGAAACTGAGCTGCATCCTGAAAAGTGCCCAGAAGGTGAGGAGTTGGAGAGGATGACAATGGGAACATGGAACCTACAAATTCCTGTGGATTAGGAATGTCAAGTCAGTCACATACAGAAAAGGGGTTGGTTTGGGATCCCCCAGAATTATCTATCACACATTAATTTGGAGCCTTGGCAAAAGTACAAAGACAAGCAGAGGAAAACTTGAGGAATGTCTGTAACCTTGACACTTTTACTGCTCCAAATTCCATTTCATAGAAGCTGGACAAGAAATAACATTTTGATGGGAGATGGGAGAGGAGGAATAACTGATGGCCATATCCCAGAAACTTCATTATTTTAAGAAAACCCTCTAAAAAACTGAAACATTGACCACTTTGATAAGTTTTTCAATTTCAACAGGAAATATTACTATAAAACATTTCAGAAAATTGTCAGTTTTTAGCCAACTACATCAGGGAGAAAAAAGGAAAAAAGCAACAGAGGCCAGTAGCACAGAAATACGTTAAAAAAAAGCTAGGAGGAAAAAAAGAAGACTGACACATGATAAAAAGCCATTACCAAGAAAATGAGAACTCTAATTATTTCTCAGGTGTACTGTTTCAAATTCAGGTGGAGTTGTAATGGAATTACTAACTCATCACATGAAAAAGATAACCAACCTCCCCCGGGGAATTTAGAGAATAGTCCAGGTAGCCAGATTCATTCTCAGCTTTAATTACTACAAGGAGGCATTGGCAACTAAAATGTTGCAAACTATCTAACTCAGGACATGATATGCATCCAGGTAAAATCCTTAAAAAGTAATCTACAAAACACTTTTACTTCATGAAAACCCTCAAATCCTGTGGAGCTGACAGCCTGGAGAAATTCACTAAAAGAAGAGAAGCCTGAGCTGTCAGACTTTTCAGAAGGGAGAAATATGCAAGACACAGAGCAGATGAATTTGCACCATTTTCTTCAGAGCAGACCTGCAGCAAGGACCTCACCTGCCCAGGTTATAAAGTAGGACTTAGAAGCAGTAAGTCTTCACCAAGGCCAACTTATTTGAACTATTTATGCATATTTAACAAATACACAGGTGATGTTCAGTCTGGTAAGACAGACAATCATTTACACATTATCTATCTTTGATATTTTGATTTTGTTCAGTTACAAATAACCTGATTTTAAAGTAAATAATCAAACTTTATTTACACCAAAGGCCGCTGTTAATCAAAATTAAGAGTATCACCTAGACACCTTGATTAATTGTATTTATTTATTCCATTTTGTCAACATCTGCTTTGGGGAGTCAGAACAGATCCCTCAAGGAACCTGATGGATCACACTAATGCAAGCTTTTACTTATAAAATCTTATTGTATTTTAAAGTTTGCACATACCATTATATGCTGTTTCTGTTACACAGCTAACTTAAAAGAATTGCATGGAGCACCATTTTTTCATTTCCAGTTCTAGCAAATATCTCTAAAATTTTAACACTGACGACCTGAACTTATTACTGGTTGATAAGCCAAGGATTTTCAAATTAAGATTTCATTTAAGATTCTTTGTTCTGTAATAAGATTCTGGTAGCCTGGAAATGAAAACAACAACGGCCTTGTGAACAAACTTCCGATGAAAAACACCTAATAGAAATTTTCTCCTACACCTACCCATGTTATTCTAGTACACAAGCTCTTCAATGACTCATTGCGGTGTGAGACAAGTCTCCAATTCACGTGAAATGTGGATTCCCAAATCCTCTACAGGGCAACACTCACAGCCTCTGCTCTCACCAGAACTCCCACACAGTACACCATGGATAGTGTGGGTTGGCTGGAATTTAGGAATCCAACAGCCCTCCAAAAATTTGCTATCACACTGGGAGAAAACAGCTTATAAACAGTGCCATTGCCATTTTAAATTAATTACTTTCACCTCATACAGTAATTTATAAGCTGCAAGCTGCCTCTAAATGTTTTCATAGCATATTATCACAGACATACCCAAACCTGATGTGTTAGCAGTTAGCAGGTTTGTTAGCTACTCCTATTTGATTTTCTTCAAATTCTCCCTTGTCTATCGAGCTTCCCTTCAATAGCATTTAGCCTCAAAATGATTCCCATTAACTGAGTATAAATAACGGTTTAAAAGTCTTTATTTTTCTCTTGGATGTTACATGCAAAAAGGTTGATCCATTGCCACTAAATCCAGTCAATGAAGACAATGGTACCAGGACCCAGCTCTTAACCACATTATTTCTTAAGTGCTTAGAAGCTGAGAAGTCAAGCACTGAAACAATCCCAGATGTCAAAGACATCATCACAGCGTGGAACTAGATAAGGTACTGAGATTAAAGATCTCTACTCAAGTCAAGGATATTTGTATCCTATTTTAACTTGAAAACCAGAGTTCATTATCCACAGCAGATTATGCAGGCTCTAATTTAAAAAAGAAGTATCAGACGAATAGCAATTTTTGATGCCAAAAAAGAGAAAACTTGCCTAGATGACCCTTAAAGAAATACAGACAACTGACCACTGAAATGCAGAACTGAGTCTCTCTGTGTCATCTCCAAGTTCATTTCCCAGTACACATTGGTTTCCTGCAACAGAGAGCTTTGAAAAAAGTTACAAACTTTAAAACATTGGTACACTAATTATATGGTAAAATATATAACAACATGTTGCTCATGAAGTTTGCCCAGTTCTGTCATCTACATTCAGTCTACCCTGTTCAGAGGTGCTCTGCACAGAGGAGTTGAGCAATGTGGAAAGTGTTCCATTCTATAAGGCACCCACCACAGCTGCAGATATTTTGTATAACAAAAAGTGTCCATGAGTTAGTTCAAAAGATGAATGTAAAAGGCTTTCCTGCATTGCTGTATTGTGGGGTTGATGATCATAAATGGGAATAGTGGTGAAAGGAATAAACCTGCCTTGTGAACTTGAAATCTTTACCAAGTGCAAGCTGCATTCACACATAAAGAGTGAAAACCCACTGCACCCATCCTTTCACACTGGCATATTTCTTCTTTCAGCCTCTGTTTATGTATGCATACGCATTCAAAGTCTGCAACTTCCCAGCTAATAGCTTGTTTGGTAACGCCTCCTGAATGACATTTGAAAATCTGCCAGTTATGTTCAGCATGAAACAAACCCACAATGTAACTGCAGAGCAAAAACAAAACAAGAAGATCTGAGAATAATACAGAGAAAAATGCTATTATTAGCATATACATTTAAAAATTCCATTTGGATAAAAGCACAAAGGTCTCTTTAATGCTCTGCCTAACATCAGCAAATCCTTGAATTGCCCTTGCTTTGGCATTGAAAGAATCTTTTTATTAATCTTACGAAAGCCAAAATCAGAATCCTTAAAAATCAGCCACCCTAAAGGCTCTTCCACTGTCCTGAGCAGCAACCAGCCAACAACAGCTTCCCTCTCAAACACAAACATGCCAGGTCAGGGCTGGAAACAGGAGCAGGCTGTGTTGTGTGTGACGGTGACAGCTGGATAACCAACCCAGCTGAAATCCCATCCAGCACGATCTGCTCAGTATGAACGAATCACAGAGGGGCAGATGCAGTGGTGTTGAGCTTTTCTCCCCATCACAAATCCTAGGCACAAATTAGACCAGCCTTCATAGTCAAAGTTTTAAAAAGGAAAATATCACCTTGTTCAAATACATGGAATTTTGCTTGAGTAGAATCAAGATTTCAGTAGGTCAGGCCAAAGTCTAGCTAAGCCTAGCTAGAGCAAAGCTCTCACCTCTTCTGATTTCTTTGGCTTACAGACAATACTGACATTAATGGACATTATAAGGCTGACAGCTTCCTGATTCTCACCGTATATGAATTGTGACAAGTCTCTTTTGCCAATCAAATATCTGCATTTCCTTTTTTAGAATGAAACACAAAATGTGCTTCTCCAAATTCAGCCTCCAGAACAGTTCAATTAAACGAGGATGCAGGAAAACAGAGATGATTTATTTTTGGGCAATACAGTTTTGTATGTTTCTCACACATATTGTATAAATGTATTTAACTTTTCTTTTTTCCAACCTACACATCAATTAGATCTCCTTCAGAGCAACCCTTCTCATCCCAAGGTATCTTCCTACAAAACTTACAGCTTAAAGCAATCTTTATAAGACACCTAAAAAGTTCAAGATATCGGAACATGAATTCTTGCCCATACAAGCCTTTCACCCACCCACAAAACATACAATATTTCTGTCAAAGCTAAATTGGAATTGCAGAAGTCAAACACAAACAATTTTCTGGGTATTCATCAAATTAAGGAAGATTCTGGACATAATCCATTAAAGGCAGAATCCATATAAGGGATTTATGCTGCACCTTCCTACTTCATCCTTCTTAAAATACCATCACACTCAGACATCTCAAAATGGCTGTGATGCAGGAGAACCAAAGAATTGCACACAAATGAGAAAGGCAAATAGTAAGAAAGGCAAATAGTTACCTGTGCTGTCACTGTTATGTGTTCACCAGAAGTTCTTATAAGCAGTCAAAATGTTTTACTCTCAATGTGTTGTCACAGGTTATAAAAACATGTTGTTCAGATGAAAATTCAAAAGAGCACTCATAAAAATGAAGTTGTGACATTTTATTGAAAAAGGACAGCATTTGTCAGGTATGTCCCTGCAAACTGTGCACTGGAGAGCAGGGGAAAAAATCCATGCCACTAGTATTCACAGGTTCTGAGGAAAAGTTTGGGTAAAACATCAGTTTTCCTCCATTCCCACTGCAGTCACTCTCTCAGGAGAGATGATGTCAGGAATGAGGGGTGAATAGCACTTGTGGATCTGATCAGGGTTTCTCCACCTCTGAAGGGGAACATAAGGAATGCATCAACCTGATCACCCACCCCAACCTGCAAACAGCCAAGCCAGGCAGTCACAGCTCTCCAAAGAAACAACACTTCCATCCCTGACCCAGAAACTCACAAACTGTGTTTTTTCTGCAGCCTGTGTATACTGACAGGCTAGAACACCCTTTCCACTGGGGCCATAAGGAAAAGAGAATTATCCCACGGGGCCTAAAGTGATCTTATGCACGTGGGGAAAATGGGCTCTGCCCTTGGAAACCAGGCAGGCAAGTGCCAGGCAAGGGAGGCAAGAGTGCCCAGCACGGGGCAAAACAGCATGGGAGCAGCAGGGTGCTGCGTGTGCTCCGTGCTTGCACTGCAGACATCACCTCTGACAGCAGGGATGCTACTGCCAGACTAGGAAGCCTATATGCCAAAAGACTGTGAGCTATGTTGGAACAGCTGTGTGTGGGCTGGAGATACTAGTCACAACAGGGAGAAAAAAAAAATTACAAGGCTTTTTTTTTTTTTTTTTTTTGTTAGAGTTTACTTAGCATTTGACAAACAAAATGATTGCCATAGCAACATATGTATTCTGTTGAACAAATATCTGTGTAAGTACCAAAGACATAAAGGTGTAATTAGTCTATACTGGTTTAAAAACAAGTCAGTATGTTTGTTTGTGTATTCTTTTTTCTTCTAATTTTGGTGTTTATCAAACACCTTTAGGACTGCTTCTTTATTATTCTCTGCAGTACACATTTCTCTGGAGTCAGAGAGAAAGAGAAGCAGAGGGCTCAAGACCAGTATTTGCTGTGCTCATATGAACTCACAGCATCCTTACAGGGAATGCTCACTTGATGGAGTGGGACCCTCCCTCACCAATCAGTTTTGGTGTAATAGTCAAAGGAAACATGAAATCCACCAAATGCCCATTCTGAAAATTCCTTCAGCACACATTTTCATTCAGTACAACACAGCAAGGCTGAAGAGCTGCAACATTTTCTCTGCATACTCCATACATTTTAGCTGCATACTCCAAGAGCTGACTGTGCTCAGGGCTCCCTAATTCTCACATCAGCCCCCTCAGAAAGGCCTTTCCACATATTGAATATCTACCTGCATCTATTACCAGGAAAAAAAAAAAAGCCCAAAAAATAAAATCCCCAATGAAACAAAAAGCTTCACTGATGCCTTTTGGATAGATTACCTGCAGTGCTTTAGAATTTGAATGTCTTAGCAAGAAATCAATGTTTTACTTTTTTTCAATTAAGGAAAAATAAAAATAAAAATTGCAGGTCTCATACTAAAAAACTGCCCCAACTCTAATGGCCCCTCTTTCCCCTTCTGTGCAGCCTAATTCTGCCAATTTTCACCACTACAAATTCTCCTCTGGTGGTCATTACAGCTCATTTTGTTACAGGCACAAAAGGACTACAAGATGATTTCTAAATATATGATTTGGATGAATGTAAAAAGAAAACAGAAGCAGCACCTCTTCACTCTTAAAAACCAAAAAGCATTTGTGATGCTTGAAAATGGTGGAAAATATTTGTGTGTTTTTTCTTTATTAAAACTGCATACAAAAACATATACCTTTACTACATCTGCTATCCAGAACTTGGATTTCTCTAAAGATTCTCCAATTTGCTTGTAGGAAAACAATTAACCTAAACAATTAACAATTTACTGAAATGCCTATCTGTTCTTGCAACTGCTTTCTGTTCGAACGAGCACCACAATTTCTTTCAAATGTCACTACAATCAATTAGAGGCAGTTTTACCCATCTATTTCTTAATGAATGAAATGGGCAAAATTCTCAAAATATCCTTTTTTGTCTGTTTTTTCTATTAAATTGTAAGATATTAAGAACCTAAGAAATATTTAAGTCAAAAGAGGAAAACTGTAACAGGACACAAAGGCAACATCATATGTGGGAGACCCTGCAGGAAGTGAGAAATACCACACAGACATGGATTCACTACAAATGCTTCCATATCTTCCTATTCAAGAATAATTAGTAGGTTTACGTTTCATGTACACTTGGAAGTCCTTTGCCTTATTTTATACCCACAATCTTCAACCAACACTTTATTTTGTGACTAGTATGTTACAATTTCCAAGTGAAGATGACAATGGTTTCAAACCCACACACTCAGCCTGACTACCTCAATCTGCACAAAGAAAAGTTAAAGGTATCATCACAGTTGATGTTCCAAGGGAGACTTAGATTTAAGGGTTTAGTTTCTTTTTTATTTAGACTAAAGGAAAAATAAAATTAATTATACTAAATCCAACTTACATTTCCTTTTAAAAATGCTCTTATTAAATGTACATTTAAACAATTAGGACAATATTTAATTGAAAGATTGCATCATGAGAGAACCTCAAACTCTTTTGTCTAGGTTTTTAATTTATGATTCTTGCAATTTCTTTTTACATTTTGCATTATTTTGTGGCTAAATAAGCATTAGCAGCATGTTCCTGAATGTGACCTCTGACAGCTTTATATGTTCAGTACAGTCATGGTGAAGATCTCTGTGGGTCTAATTATTGTGTTTCATTTGTGGGATGTGCAATACAGTGCCTGATATTGCAAAATGCAAAATTCTGGATTACTTCAATATTCTTTATGTTTTCATTCCCTATCTGCCTGTTTCACCACCCTGCCCCTACTCTTTGCAGACATTGAAACACTGTAAAACTGGACTACTAAATCCAGTGATGGAAGATGCAATATTGCCACTCTTCAGTTATCTTTTCACCCTTTCTCCCTTCTGTCAAAATGGCTGCATTCCCAAAGGGGAGATTGCTATGTGCAGGAACATGATAAATTCTTCTTCAATCAGGAATAAAGTGAGAGCCTACATAAAACATTTTAAGTATGAATCAGTCTAATAACTTACATAAGGAAAGGGAGAAAAAATGAATTTCTGATGTAAACAAGCACATTTCAAATATCAGGGTCCTGTATGTTTGTTAGAGCTGAAAGAAAGAGAAATCAAGTTGTCAACTACAGAAAGGCACTTGGTAGGTTCTTCTGCTTTGTAGCAACACAATAGAAATAAGGCAAAAAATATCCTTAGAGTTTTCTCTTGTATTAAATTCATTATTCACTCTGAAGTCACCCTTGTGGGTAGGGGGAGATGTCAGAAACAGGTGAAGTCTTCCCCCTCCCACCTTACCCAAACCTCAACTTTGAGTTTTGAAAGGGTTTTAATTTAGCTACGTGGACCAAGACAGATTTGCACTTCAGGAAAACCCGAAATGAATCAGATAAACAAACAGGTGCTACCTACACAAAGTTCTTCAGTTCTAATTACATAACATTTCTCTTTTGTATAAAGGAGTTCTCAGGAAGCCTGATTGCAAAATCAGAAAGATCTTAGGCTGCACACTTCAGTGTATCATATAATCTTCAATCAAATGCAAATTCCTGGTATATATAATGCATTAACTGACTCAATTTAAATAATTATAAATAAGAGACATGCAATTTTACTGGTATAGAAAAATTCAGGGAGCATGTTCCACAGATACATAAAAATCGTAACTCTATATTCTGTTCTCCTTAAATTCTTCCAACCTTTACAAATGTTTATTGATCCTACACACTTTTAGGCATAGAAGAACATTCAAAAGTAACAAGATCCTTTTGCTTCATCTGGAACTGAGAAATTTTTCTTCCCCTTTATGTAAGCAGACATAGTAAACACGTAATGAGTAATAACTGAGCGGTGAGGGAGGGAAAAAAAGGTGTATAAATGGATGAAAATTCTGCAGGTGATTTTGCAATGTAGTAATTTTGCAAAGTTACTACATTGGCCAAATGAGCCCCAAAATAGCTTCAGAGTGAGTGCTCCAGCTTCCTTACCTCGTCCTGACTGCACTTACACTGGTCTAGAGCTCTAGATCTTAATTTTTGCCAGAGTGCTGTGCACAGGAGCTTTCTTAGCCTATTTAATAGTGGCTTGTCTCAAATAAAATACCAGAGAGCAGTTCCAGCAAAACCCACTGACAATTAGCTCAGGATAACAATCTTTATTGCATCCACTGAATCAGTAAGACATGGGGAATATAATGAGTAGAAGACTAAGCTGCAGACAAGCAGAAGAGAAATGAAGAGCATATTTTAGGACTTCCCTGAAAGACTGTGCTATCCTGACACTTCCCTAAACAATATAGATCATTTTTATGTGCCATGCCCATGAGAATTGGAAGAGAGTCATACATAAAAACAGACCTTCAGTACTAAGAAAGTATTCCATGCCATAAGCTTGTCATTCATAAAGGTGTAGTCAACACAGTTTGATTACTTATACATATTACTTCATTTTAAGGTTTTATTATGTCTTCCAACAATTTCCATGAAGACTATAATTGAATTCCCTCTTGTGCCAAGTTATTTTTCTTTATTGATTTCATAAATAAAATCAATACAAAATACCATCCTCTGGAATATTACATTTGCCACTCCAAAGCAAGTAAACAAAAGGCAAAACAGATACTATGCATCAGGGCATTGAAAAGATGCTATATTGTTAAAATCACTTTGCTACCTTTGCATCCCTGCTGCATTCACTGCCTGACGAGTCAGCTCTCACTGGTCACATCCACACAAAATGTAAGTACTCACCACTATCCTTTCCCAGCAACTGATTTTTTCACTTTATTCCAAAGCAGAGACTGGATATCAATTAGTATGAGAAACCAGGATATCAGAGAAACAGAACAGCTCTCAAAACACAAAGAGTACACCAAGCCCATGACATAAATATATTCTTAAAATGCTTTGAAATTCATTATTGGAAGACAGTGTGGTAAAGACAATCTTTTAAGTGATTAAATATTTAGAATGAGAGGAAACTCCTCCTAATTCTCCTTATATCTGTAGATTAATGTCTCTGCTTATCTAAGATAAGATCTGGATGACAGTTTTCAGTGTCTTCTTACAGATACCTTTCACTGTCTACAGTCAAGTGTGTTGCTGAGTAAGCTTTGATTTCAAACTTATTTAATCTGCTTAGGTATCTTTGTGCATTTTTTGTCAATTGACTGGATTCAACTCACCCTTACACAGTCAATTTATCCATTGCCAAAACCTGAGATGGAGGGGAAAAGACCCTTAGTCCAGAGTCCACACTATTATTTGTTATTTTTCTCTCATTTAAGGTACTGAATCCTAACCTTTAGCTAACACAGTCAAATTGAAAATGAGACTTTTTTTGTCTGAAATTCCAGGGAAGTAAGAGATACCACCACTTTTACGTCAGTGGTAACAGTGAGACAGGGCAGGAATTCACCAAACCAGAGCTCCAGAAAATTTATTCCACTCTCAGAACAGTTTGCTTACAAACATTTCTGTGTTAACTCACTTTGATGGTGAATGGTCCTAGGTGGTAAATATTTTATAGTCCATGTTTTATGGAAAAAGAAAAAAAAAAACAGAGAAGAAAAAAGTAAAGGTAGTAGCTTATAGATGAATGCAAAGAGATGGGCAAGAGTGTTTTGTGTAGGACTGGAAATAAATTAATGCAAGCTGAAAGTAGGAAGCCATCAAGGAGGAATATATCAGTGTTTGAAGATCAAAGGGATCAAATGTAATTAGACATGGAAATCCTCTCATATATCAGAAAGTCCACCTACTTCATAGTATAGAAATGTTCCACTTTAGTTACTGTTTTTATCCTTTGCATTATGTTTACTTTGGTTGTATTTTTTTAAATTTTATAAATTCTTTCTTTAAGCTTTTTTCTTTCATCACTGGAACAGCTACCACAACTACTTAGTAATGAGATTTTAAAAGACCTCTCCTATCAAATGCATCCCACTGCTCTCAAACACAACACTTTCCTAGAATCTCATGCACAGACTGTTTAAAATTCCCCCTCAAACTGCACAGGTTGTTGCCTCTGCCCTACCACTGGAAAGCTGGCCCAAAACTAACCTGCTCTGGAGGTTATCACTTTTGACTTATTCTTCTACTTTGTAGTTTACTTCATTTCTTTTTTCTCATGTCAACACTGTCTTTTAGCCCATAAAGCCTTGCCTTACCTCATCCTTCTATAAAACAAACCAAGCATTTTTAGCTCTTCTTATGAGGTAGCACATCCATCTCCCAGGATCTTTTCCAAGTCTTCCTCACTTCTTGAGCAAAGGCAAAAAAAATTGCTCAGATAATTTAAAAAAAAAGTAATGAAAAGTCTGAGATATCCAAAGGAGACTAACTGTCAGGAGAAAGACACATTATCACAGATATCTTGAGTATTGCTTCTGCACCCTCCTGTGCCAGGCCATGTCAGACTTTCCAATGTCCATTCCTAATTGATTTAGTGCAGATGTGTGCAAAGAGCTTAGCACAATCTGTCTTTTCCCACCTTTTTTAAGATACTTTAACACAACTTTGTAGGAATTATGGAAAAAAAAGTGAATTCTCCTTTTCCCATAATTGTTATTAGAGCAACACACAGTGTTATCATTTAATATGCTGCTCAAAGACGAAAATGCAAGGGAGCGGTTGGTTATTCAAGACAAGTGTGTTGCTCTTGTGCATGCAGAAAGTGAGCTGGCAAAGCATTTTATCCCCCTAAAAATAAAAGATTAAGGCAAGGATACAATATTTTAACATGACTTGGCACTTCCAAAATAAAAGCTTCCTGTTGAACTGTGTTTTTCCTTTGTTATATTAGAATTTACATCTTGTAAGGATAACACAGAAAAAAATTATCATGTAAATAAGTGAGAAACATGTCAGAAATACAAATCTCTGAGAATCTATTAATTTAGAGTATGTTCTATATATATCCCTCAGCTAGCAATAGCAAAATCATTCTTTCCAAACTATTTTATATGAAAGATCAGTGTGTCATTTCCAAGAGGTTTCACAGCATCACAGAGTCATTTAGGTTGCGATAAGATCATGAAGCCCAACCATTAACCCAACAATGCCAAGGCCACCACTAAACCATGTTCTAAATGAAGTGACACATCTACATAACTCTTAAATACCTCCAGGGACGGTGAACCAACCTTTATTTTAGCTCATTTTAGTGGTAATGCCTCAGACCCAAGAGGTGTTCAATGAGTTCTTTCCAGGCTTTCTGTGACCACCCATGAGCCTCTGCAATTAGACATGACAACTAAAGATCTATTTTCACTAAAATCTTCTACAGACAATTTCTTTGGAGATGTTTAGAGTATCCCTTTAAACAACTCCTCTGAAGAAAGGATTTTTTCCACAGTTTGACTGAATAACTATATTAAGTGCTATATATGTCCAGTCATACTTTCATGAAATGTTTTCAGGTTAGAGCAATAAAGTGGCAAGTACAACAGAGATGAAATTTGATAGGCAATTTGTGTCGTAAACTACATCTCCATAGCTCTTTAATCAATGTCCTGAACCAATTACCACTCATTATTCTTGATGCATTGTAAAAGAACACATGACCATATATCACTCTCAATGATCATAACATTTTATGTTAATTTAATATACTACCACACATAACATCTCAAGGTTAAAAAGAAAAAGTCTCAAACATTTCTGAGAGACATATAGCTCAGGAACTGACTTTCATTTCCATTATTTAAGAAAATGTATAGATTGATAGATATGCTATCCACTGTCCATTTGGAGTACTTTATCAGACATAAAAGAGTGGAAATGAGGACCAAATTTAGCTGCCAGCATTTTTTATCTACTGTACTCATTTTTTATTCTGCATATTATTTAAACTCACTTTTATACATGGGAACTTCTTGTAGCCTCAGACTTTTTTGATAAACCATCCCAGTGGCAAGAGCTTCACAGGAATTGGAACAAACTGGACTACCCTTTCAGTTCCTGACGTGTAGCTGCACTTGGCACCACTCAGCCCATCTGCCCAGCTGATACAAGTATGGTTCATCAGACACTATATCCAATCTTGACCACTGACCACCTCTGAGCCTCAGATACAACCAGCAAAATTAGCAAAGGAGTTCTGGAATAAGGCATCTTCTCACATTTAATCACTTCCTAAGCATGCTCCAGTCTCACCCTGTAGCCAAAACACAAGGAACTTCTGAGAGGCTGTGTGTTCTGAATTCTCATTTTTTTGGAACATATTTAAGATGGTTATAACTGATTTATCCATAAAAGTATCATATATAAGACAAGCAATAAGGAAAGTAGGTATTACTAATTGTGACAAGACAAAATAATAAAGTAGGCAGAATATGGATTAAGTGAGGATTTTTTGAGATCAAGAAACATATTTGAAAAGGGAACTTTCTCTCTCTTGGGGAAGGGGAAGATACAAGAGGGAAAATTAAATGGGTAAGAGAGAGCATAATTATATCTGGGAGTGGATGGGATTAAGAAAGTTAAAGTCTCACAAATACTAAATGAAAACAGAGGCAAGAAGAGAAAAACTAGAGAGGTGGAAAAGGAATAAAGAGAAGCAGGGGTGAGACTTCTCAGTTAACCTGGTATTTTTTAATATGCATATGGAAGCACACAGAGAAAACACAGCAAGGATTTGGGAATGCGTCCTTGGAGAGCATAACAACAAACTACTAGGACAAATGCAAATACCTGCAAACTTCAGGCTATTAAGAGATAGAGTAAAAAGAAGAATTAAGAATGACACATCACTGGATATCAGTAATAGGGAAGAGAGTGGGAAAGAAGAGCAATTTGTTCTTCACTGTGACCCCGTCTGATTCTGTGTTTCTCCCCGTTCATTTGCTTGTCACATTTTCAAGTTCTGAAATCCCATTTCACTGTAACGTTGGAAAAATTACTGGAACACTAATATAAGCAAGACCACCCAAATAGACAGCCTCTCTCTGAATATTCAAACCAGTTAATGATGTTCTTCTATTTTTGGAACACCATACAAATAGGACATAAATTGCAATGAGCTACAATAACTTTAATACCAAGCTCATATTTAGATTTTTACTTTGCTAGCAGTGTTCACTGTATGATGAATTTAATTTCATCTGAGATACTGAAAAAAGAAATTATGGCACTGCCAAAGCAGATGGCTGCTGTAATGAATACCACAGCTGAGAGTCACAGTGAAATTCCACTCATGAGAAATACTATTAATATACAAGTTCCCTTTCTCAACTTGATATCTGTCCTCTTGGGGAGGACTGATTTTTACATGTCTCAAGGTGTTGGAAATCAAACTTCGACTTTAATTGTTACATTCTTATTTTGTGTGTGCAGATGTATTAGTTTAATTGCTCTTAAGCTTCCTATGTGGAAGTGTTATCAACCATCCACTCCAAATGACCCTAATCTTTTAGCAAAATTAATAATTAAGCCTAATAATACATCATGAAATAGCCCAGAAGTTTTTGATTAATGCATTCAACTGGGCTTTTTATAGTATTAAATATTTTCATAAAATATTTAATACATATATGTATGTATGTGCATGTATATATATCTGATATAACATATGTACATAATATAGATTATAATATATAGTATAATATACATACTGGTAACAGAGAAAAACCTTCCTATATAATTTAAAAAGTAAAAAATTACAGTGTATAAATATATAATATACTCAAATTTTAAAACATCTTTGTAAGACTTCTTACAGATATGAGACTTTCATGTCACTCAGGGATCTCTGAATGAAAGCTGCTGTACAGACGATTTCTGTGATCAGGGTAACATCTTTTTTTCACATCACTGAGACTCCAGAACCACAAGTACAGCATTATGGGATCACTGAGGCACATGGAAAAAAGAACCATTACCTCAAAAATAAGACAGATCTAAGTTCTCTAACATTCATACAAAAAAACCTTATTTAACTTAAAAGGTTCAAGATCAGAGTACAGAAAAAATTAACAGAGGAAAAGACATATACTCCCTACTAAAATGGTACTTCAATTTGCTAATTTAAATCTAACTACAGTTTATTTACATTATTTCAGGTAAGTTCTTCAACCATTATGGCAACCCGAGCCTTTTTGGTACAATTCCAGGTTAAGATAAGACAATATTTTCCAAGAAAGACTCTCACCTTTGACATTCACAGACATGACAAATATAAACCTCACAACAAAGGGTTGAGGCCTGTGCATTAAATTAAACTACTTATGCAGGTCACTCTCTGAAACAAGCTTCCAAAAAGAGGTTGCATTAACTCCAGTGATCTGCCCTTACCCTCAAGGACATGTTGATGAGCTAAAAGCTCATTTAACACCTTGTCCTTTAAGATCTTCATTATACTGCTGAACTAAAACTTCCACTGCTGTTCATGTTGCTGACTCAAGGAGACATCTGAGACAAAAATAAAGTAGCACTGGAATCGTGTGCTAGAAGGACACAAAGTTACTTCTGCCAGCTTAATTTTCTGTAAATGCATGAGGACTGAAATTCAAAGGGTTAAGGGAAACCAGAGTTGGACTCTGGGATCCTCAAGGGTCCTTTCTAGCTCAGGACATTCTGTGGAACAGCTCAATGCAGCTTTACAACACAGGGACTACATGATACCAGGAAAGGACTAGAGCTATTAGGTCCAATGCAGCTGCAAATTATCTATATGTATAAACAAATAAACAATCAATGGTTATAACAGATTATGCTACTAGTTGATAGAACATAAAAACAAGAACAGCTTTCCCACAGGCAAACCTCTCCCAGGTTACTCTAATCATAGGTATAGACTCTTCCTACTACCCCTCCTCCAAGATAAGTTTAGAAAAAGGTGATTTTTTTTTTTCAGGAATAAACTGCATAAATTCATAAATCCTCCATCAGAACATAAATGGGAGTTCAAGCTGTTGAGCAGACTTTGTTAGAACTCAGGTTCAGTCACAGCCAACCCTAGGGGACAGTAGAGACAGGGAATCATCATAGGAAAGAATGAGATTAGGATGTGCTTTGCACTGAGCATCAGTTACCGATTTCCTCTGCTCCATGACCCCGGCCAGCACACGTGGTGACGATCACAGAAGGATGCAAAGGTCACGTTCACCTTCTATTCTTTGAACATAAATCCCAGTGAGAGAAGAGCTGATGTCAATAGGAATGGTCCCACTCCAAAACCAGCTCCCAGTGAGGGGAGAGAAGCAGAGGAATAAACGGGCTCACATCCACCTAGTCAGCCTGTTGCCCTGACTTCTGCAGTTCTGGATGTTATCATCCTTTTGTAACTGGTTCTCGGACATTCTTTGTAAACATACCCACGTTATTGTAATGGTATCTTTTTATTTACATTCCTTTCTCCAGAGATACAGCTGCTCTATCTCCGTTCTAGGAACTGAGATTCCCTTTCTCTCCAACGCTCCTTCTAAAATCTCCAACGCCAAGGTATCATCTGGAGGATCCGCATTAATAACCATTTTTAAAACTAGCTAGCCTGCACAAACCTACAAAAACCGCTCACTTACGTGCCACAGAATGAGCCGCAGGTGCAAGAGAGCGTAAGGGCCACCAAATGTCGCCGTAACGACACGAAAGAAGGAGACAGACACCTGTTGAGATCAAGGACTAAGTGCATCGGGCCTTGCCCATCTTTATTATATATGTGCCTTATAAATCACTGTGGATTGGAGGAGACAAAGAGCCTCCCCTCAATCACACTGGTCAAAGGAAATGTCCATCAAACTTCTGTGCCCAGGAGAAAGGAATGTAAATAAAAAGATACCGTTACAATAACATGGCTATGTTTACAAAGAATGTCTGAGAACCAGTTACAAAAGAATGATAACATCCAGAACTACAGAAGTCAGGGCAACAGGAGCCTCTTATTCTTAAATATGTCAAACACAGCACACCCATGCAGATATCAGCTCAAACAGCAAAGGAAGGGCCAGAAAAGAAACAATTGGCAGATGAAGTTGGTAGTGACAAAACTTGAATCAAATCTTGTCTCAGCATCCACAAAAAGCAGATGAAGGTCACATTCAGGAAGATTTCCATTGGAGGAAAATGCAGTTTTAAAATATCTTTAAGATAATGACACTGAAGATGGCAATTAGAAGCACTGTGAGCTGACAGTGCATCAGGGCCAAGTGAATTGCACTCAAAATGCTACAGAAAATAACAATGACAGTAGCAAGCTGTCAGAAGTGTCACAGTTGTCCCTACAGAGAAGGAACACCCTAAGAAACAAGATCTTCCAGAAGTTGTAAACAACCTACAGATCTAAAGGTTGACTCAAAGTACAGATGGGCTGAAAACATGGATAAACCTACCCTTTACAAGATCCTGCTGAAAATCCTGTACCTTATTCATTGTCCACATGGCTGATGCTGTCACATTCCGTGGATGACTTTATTACATTTGTATGATAGGTACACAAGGGCAAGTACAAAAGTCCATTTTAAAGACAATGGGAATAGTTCCATTGACTTTAACAGCATTTTCATCAAGTTCAGAAGAGATAAGCACTTGAGGAGCCTGCTAGATAACGGTGGCTACTTGAATATAAAGGTAATGATACTTCCTGTACAGTGAAAGACTGTGGAAGAAAATTAAATTGTGATGTGCTTGCCTTGGTTCTCTGAAATGTGACAAGCAGCTCAGAAACTCCTGTGGCGTCCTCCAGGTTCTAGATCCTTTTTGTGCACACTTTTGGGAAGAGCAGACATTCTCTGTGAGACAGTTTTTAAATATGTTTGCTCATGTTTTGGACCATTTACCACTGTTACAGGTTGCCCTTACCACAGGTACTGACACTTGAACTTGTCTTTGGAGTGATTTTTTTTTTTTTCCAAAAAGGTGACAGGAGTTTAAGATGCCAGCCTACTTGGTTTTTTTCTGCTTATGAAAACAAGCCAACAAAAAGGCTAAAATCTCCCACCCCTGCTCAAGAAGTTTGAGTTAATGCACAATACAAAATTTTTCTCCTTCAAGACTAAAAACATTTGTTAAGTATGTTATAGTTACACTTTGTACATCATATTCTTCTGACCAGGAGCTTGCAGTTTGGAACTAAAAAGAAGCTGCAAGTCATAAGACCACTGCTGTGATTTTTTTTTTAGGGATTTTTTTTCCACTTGTCTATTTTAAGCAAAATTTAATTATTATTCAATGTGTGCAGAATTATGCAGAATAACTGAAAAGCATATTTATTTTCCCCCCCCTCACATTTTAGAATAATGATTTGGCCAGCCTGTTTGACTACTTAATCATAACCAAAAGCTAAGATTGTGAACAAAAGGATTGCAAACATTCAGACAAAGCTTAGGTTTTCCCTTTGTCTGATTTTCCTCATTTTTGCAGTAGAGAAATATTTCAGAACTACTTCAATCCAAGATGATTGCTGCAATGAGAACCATTGCATTATCCATTCATATATCTGGAGAGGCAAAGGATGAGATTCCTAATATACACAAAAATATGGAAACATTTGGAGATTAAGAATCTAAGTAGACATAAAAGAAAAGGATAAATAAAATTATTGGAAACAGTTTAAGGAATATTTACATATTATTTGAAAGCTTACGAAACTGAACATTTGACATTTGTTTTCCTTCTCGGCAACTGTTCCAAAAATTAAAGTTGGTGCTGTTTTTTTTAAATCTTGGGCATTTTTATCTCAAGGGGAAACACTGCTGATGTGATAGTGATTCACAGATCAGCCACATTGACAGGAGCTCAGGAAGTCATTAGCTGAACTTCCTCCACAAAGCAGCATCAACACTGAATCCAGACCAGGGGGCCCAGGACTTGGTCCAGCCAGGCCCTGAAAGTGCACAGCCCCTCTGGGCAAAGTCTAATTATGCTTCATCACATTTAAAAAATGAAATAAGATCTGCAGATGAAGTCTGAGAGTTTTGATTTCAAGATAGAATCACTGACAGACTTCACTCAAAAGTGTGTGACAACACATGTAAGACTGGAGAAATATTACCCTTTTTGATTTGTATATGCTTCTACTTTGTATTGCTATTTAAATCCTACAACCTTTTAAAATAAATCTTTCAATCAATATTTACTTAAATATAAGCATATCTTTAGGTATAATTAAATACATCCTTACCCCATCCTTGGAAGTCGGATGGGGTCCTGAGCAGCCTGGTCTAGTGTGCCAGCCCAGGGCAGGGGGGTTGGAACGAGATAATCTTTAAGGTCTGTCTCAACCCACACTATTTATGATATATTTAACATGTGAAAAACACCATGGCTCTTCTACAAAGATATTTGGTTCAGTTTTTTTAAAGCTATTAAAAAAACCAAACTCTACTATCTCTACTATTAATGTGACTTAAACCACATGACAGCACCTCAGTCAATATTGTGGAATAACTCTGCCTCTTGATTTCTATTAAAATTCAAAACCAAACTATTTTAAAAGATCAGAACTTTAGGTTTCTAGACTGTGTTTAAGCATTCTATTTCATATGTCAAATACATCTGAAAAAAAATTTTGCTAATGTTTTAGGAAAAAAAAATACCAACCAAAAACTCACGAAGTCATCCTTAGTTTGTAAATCTAATTAATAACACTGCAGTCAAAGAAAGATGTTAATTGCTCTTGGTATAAAATTCATGACCACTGACAATATATACTATTTTGGCTGCAAGACTAAAATTCTGAACGTGTGATCAATGACAATTTTAAGATTAAGTGACCATTTGGGATTACATTAATCAATACTAATGGTATCTTATTTAAAAGTTTAATGAGAAAGCTATAATGCATATCCCATTTCTCAGTAAGATACATTATTATTGAATTTCAGATAGAGGATATTATGAAAAATGAAATAAAAGCAAGAAAACCCCATTGTTTAAAATGGATTTTCTAAGTGTATTGAACATATGATCTGGACTGTAGGGTTTAGCTTGGAGGGATATTCTTTAAGTAAATCCACCTTGTTTATTTTCAGTTCATATAGAAAGAGTGTGACTAAGTGAGACCTGGAATAAGTCATTTTAGAACATGAGGATATCTGCATCATATAAAACATACATGGCATTTTCAGTAAAATGTTTTAACATAATGGGACAGATGCACAAAGTGATTTTGCTCCTCAGAAGTCATTTATTCAGAGTATTTGATGGGAGCCAACTCTTGTATTTGAGAAATCAGTAAGAGTAGCAGTTGAAGTAACAATGATTCATGCTCAGGATTAAGACCTGCCAAAACTGAGAGATGTGTAAAATATTCTTTTAGTCCATATTCTTTTGGTAACAAGGGAGGGAATTATTATTTCTTGGGAGCATGGAATAAAGAATTGTTAAAAACAGGTGGGTGCATCTGTTGGCTGTGGTTTGTGGTGAGCTCTGGCAGATCTCAACCCAAATTAAAGCACTGTTCAGTTTTTCCAGCCTTTAACAGCTACTAATAGCCCCTAATGAGTACTCCCAACAGTCCTTGCCCACTTGTTTATTCAGGCTGTCCTTGTTGGTCTTTGGTTTATAGAAACAGCCCCTTCCTTTTTCCATTCAGCACAGCCGAGGAAGACTTATTATCACATATATTTGATAAAAATATCATTACTACCCCATCTTCTAAAAAACCCCAAACATTACAATACCAATGTATACCTAACTTTCAGTTGCACACTATTTCTGGTAACACCATTAGTACACATAAGAGATATGTGGAATTAAAAACAAAACAAAACGAGAAAAACCCCAACACCTTTTAAATACAGGGTTTTTGGTCCATAGGCTGTGACAGACAAACTCTTCACTTACAATGGACATTTCTGGGTCATTTCTGCACATTATCAATGCACAAGAGAGGAATAGGGAGGATGTCATATCAGTTAGCAGATTCACAGCAGAAGGTGGAACTTATGCTGTATAAAATAAATAGTTCAAAGATTAGGGGAACTGCTGACTTTAAAAGTGCAATATTGCCTGTTTCTACAGCATTAGCACAGTGGGATTCCAGTCCCCATGGATTATTATGTGATCTAGGAATACGAGCACATGAAAATCAGAGTTATGTTAAGACTGAGTTTCTAAGCTGCTGAATCTCAGAAACTCAGCTGGACACCACCTAGGTCCTCCTGAAATAACAGTATTCATACTTGACAGAAATGACAATACTATTGAAAAGAAATACTTTTTCTGTCAATAAACATTTTGTTCAAAAAACTAAATGCACTAGAGTCCATTTTTACTGAACAACAGCAAAGTACAATCTTCTTTTTCAATACTGGCTTTGAACAAGAACCTGAAACACAAATCCTGATTTTTTTCAACTGTGACAACTCTGAACAAGGGAAAAAGAAAAAATATCTACCTAGTTTAGAATTATTTATTTTGTTTACTTATAAAACTTGAGGTTGAACAGCAATCCTGTAAGTATAAATGGAACAGAAAAACTCAGTTAGTTACTTGAAAAGCAGCAACACCTTGTCTTATGTGGTTTATCATGAAAAATGATCTACTTTTTTAACACTAGGTTGAACTTGCATATATGAATCAACATATTCCTTAAGAAAAATAGAAAGTGAATGCAGATGGACTGGTATGTGACATGGTAGTTACATCAGACTTAAAGACACAGTGGAAGCATTCAAATAGTACTCCAGTTTCCCACCTTTTTAGTTAAGAAATTTTTTGGAGGAAGAAGTTGTGACAGTTCCAGCTGTGTCCTGAAGGCTATCATAGTAACACCCCAGGAGAGAGCAGCCCCAACCTCCTACCACAAATACACCAATAATGCTTTAAAAATATTGCAGATACAGAGACAAATAATGCAAAGGGTATGCAGATCCTCCAGGTATAACTCTGCTACTTCTAATAAGTAGTGAGGGAGTAACCTGTCTGATGAACTGAATGCAAGTGCTTACAGGACTGCAACTCAACAGGAATGAAATATGAAGTCTGTTTAGCAGACAAACCCTAAACAAACATCAATGTCCATGATTCTCACCATAAAATACACTCTATTTTCCTCATCTTCCATTTGTGGGGAATGGTGGCTATTATGTTTTGCCAAATAATTTAGAGAAAATCCTGGATAGAAGTGGGACACTGTGTATTCACATGAATGCTCACTCTTAAGGGATGATCCACAACAGAATGTAGTGTCATAAAATTCAGTTTGCCAGATTTTACTACAAAGCACATTGCATCCTCAGGCAAATACCTTGGCTTTTCATATATTGAAAATGCCTTGCATATCTGTGGAGCTCTATAAAATAAAGCCAAATATATGTAAAAGAAGAGCAGTGTGCCAAGATGACCCACAGCCTAGCTGTTGCATTAGCAGATTCTAAGCTGTCCATCTAAAACTTCAACTCAAAGTAAAACAACAGTCTTCAAAACACAAAAATTTGAGCAATTTCATGAATTGCTCAATATCTGGCCTTTTAAGTACCCAGTCCTGCCACACTTAAGAGAAGAATAAAATATATCACAAAAACTATTTGCAAGAAATAAGTTCAAATTTGAACTTAGGTAGATCTCACTTTAAAATTCCTTCTTATTTTTTTCTTGCTGCCCTACAGCTGTCAAAAAATTGATCTTTTGTTTTCTTGACAAGAGATAAAGATGAATGGGAAAGTCATATCTGTATCAGACTTTCATTTACAAGCTCGTAAGTTCAGGAGAATGCACGTGCATGATTTGCTTCTGGACTCATCTCAAAATGAACAAATGAAAGATGAAAGATTACCCTGAAACCTGCAGAAATGCACATTAAAAACAGGTTTATCTAAAGAAGCATACATTTCTGGAGGAAAAAGGTGATAGCATGAATTTTATATCAGATCTTTACTTCACAGAGAATGCTACATAAAATATTGTTGACCAGATGACTGCTGGTTTAAAAAGTCTTTTGTTATTCTTTTGTATGAAATAATCTTGCTGAGCAAATGTTGTTTATATGTGCTAGATGACAGATTTAATTTCATCTTCTTTATGTATGTTTTCAGCCTTTAGCTGGTACTGCAGATAATGCTCCTCAGAGTCAGACTTCCATAAGCACTGTATAAACAATCTTGTTGAAAACACCTGCACATGTGAAAGCCAGTGCCATCATTAAAAAGAAGACATAATGCAAGGTAATTTCTTTATCCATTAACTTTTGAAGAACAAAAATCCAATAATTCATTTCACCGACCAAGAGGTTTACTGACAATCGAGCATTTAGTTTCCACCTACTTGGTAGAAAGATAATCTTCTAATGCAGAACACATAATCATAATTTAAGACTTCATTGAGTTTTTCCCCTCATGGATTCTTCTAATTTGCAGACAAACTCCTGAAATCATTTCAGTGCACTCGAGTAAGCCAATACCAGAGGCAATCTCTAAAAGCTTGATGAGAATGTCACTTGTTCGTCCTTCATCTGCTGTAGACCGTGGTCAGTGCTCCCCGTCATTATCCTCTAAAAATAGATATTATAGCAGCAAAGTGATGACAGGCATCAGCACACAGCAGAGAAGTAACTTGGGGCTTTCTTTGCTTCAGACACTATGTTGGACTCTTGTCTTTACTCCAATACATTCAACTGAAAATATTCCAATACACTTTTGAACTATTTCTACTGGATGAGTGACATTTAGATCTAAAATTATTTTTCTTCTACCCTTCTGAAGAGGATTGGGTTATTCTTCATCCTGATCTTACCATGAGAATTGTTAAAAGCTATTTCTTTTAAGCTCAATATATTGTTTTATTAAAATTCTCTAGCTAAAGAAGATCAGAGTTTGAAGCCTTAATTCAGGAAAGGATTTTCTTTTTTAGAGTATATAAATGCTTACACTTCTAAATTAAATCTGAACTTTAATCTGTTTTTAACCATATTTCTGAACCAAAAGCTAAAAAACCTCGCACATAACTAATCTTGTACTGAAAACAGAAAATGATGAATTATTAATAGAAAAGAGAATACAGTAGGAAAAACTCCTGAAACCTGGGATTCAAAAGGGACTTGAAAACAGGGAGAAGGAAAGAACAGTTTGTTTGTAAGGGAGAAAGAAAAAAACACAAGGAAGAGACTGTTAAATCATGTGAGAAAAAAGAGGAAATTATCTACTTCTTCACTTGGTCTTCTGTGGCATATTATTCTCTAGCAAGAGCATTGTGAGAACATGCCTATGATGTCTGAGCAAAAACTCACTAATACCTCAAATAAAGCTTATTTACATTTCATGTGGAGTCCAGGGAAAAGTTGCAAGGTATAACCTTCTGCTGAGGGGCACCAAAGTTCTCTAAGAGTTAAAGAATTTCTGAGGACCTCAATTCTCACTCTTCTGCAATTTTACTGCCCCATTCTTTACCACTAATGCAGGAACAGTGTGTCTGATTTCCATCTGCTGATCAGGTTTTGGTAGTTCTGAATAATACCACCAGAAGAGTGAGAAAAGTTTAAAATGTCATTTTAACACAGTCCTCGTTGAAAGCAATAGTGAAATAAGCTTTCCTATTGAAATCTCAACTGGCTTAGATACTCTGTCACCCAGAGTGTCACATTCTTTGCTCACACCTTGACAATCTTCAAAGGAAAATCAAATAGATACAGCACTGCAAAAGTGTCCCCTCTCTGCACACAATAGGTATAATAGTTTCCCTGGTGCTGTGTTCCCACTGCCCCTGAAGAATCAGGATGGCCTGGCATTCAGCAAGGATGTCTGCGCTCATTTCCCAAATTAGCTTTTGCTTCCTGATCTGCTGCCTTGCAAAATGAGACTTTTTCAGCAACGCCAACCAAATCATGGTGAGCGACAGACAGAAGGGCCACGTCCACAACACACAGCTGAGCCATAGAACCTCTGGCAAAGTCAAACAACTCAGAGAGCTGATGAAAAGCCTTTCAGAAGCATGGAGAACTATGAAGTACTGCAGGAAAGGATGCACAGAAAGCACCTCTACAATTGCCACAGCCTTGAGTCACAGCAGGAAGCATCAGGGCTTATGTCAGCAACAGCAGCTTGTGTTTTGTGGCCTGCTAGGAAGGAGATGGAGGGAACCTGATGTCCAGAAATGAATGTACAACACTTTGAAGTCCTTAGCAAAAGGATTTTCTTCCATAAAATTTTTATAGAGCTACACCAAAACAGCTGCTGTGCCACATGAAATGGTTTTCTTCTTTGTATTAAGCACAATTTAAACGATGCATTGAATTATTACTTTTGTATTCAAAGATGGCTTATTTTCATGCAGATTTATGTTTCGTTATGCATAGAGGATATTCTTAATTGTGCTGAAACAACTGCAAATTTAATTAAAGTTTGCCATTCCAAGCATAAAATAGATTAAACAAAATGCTGACAACAGTAAAATAAATATTCAACTATTTAACTCAACATTTATTTTTAATCCAAACATCAAAATAACCTTGTTTCTAATTACAGTTTCATGACAAAATGTCTTGAAGAAGCATTTGTCTCTATTTTCCTCTAATCTGCTCAGCTGAAACACGCTAGCTTATTTATAATACTGTTGATTAATAAATCTGTTCCAGCTGTATTACTGTATGTTATGAAGAGCACAGATTGATGTACGTAAACAACCATTATAATTTTAAAACCCCAAAGTCTTGACAGTCTTCAAAAGCAGAAATCCCATCAGATACATTGCAGGACAATTATACACCTAAATCTTATCAAAGGAGGAAAAATAAGGGGCAAACTTAGGTAGTAAAGTCCAGAGGTCTGTGGCAATTTATAGCTGATGGTGAGATCAACTAAAAGATTACAATAAGTTACTTGTTCCTTGAACTGGATATGATTAGACTCAATGTGTTGTAAGACATGACAGTAAGCACATCCTCAGTTTAATAAAAAGTTACACTCAAAAGAGGTAGGAGGAAATAATCTGGCCTGATTCTACCAAAATTAATTTGAAACTCTTCAGTTAAGTTATGCTGCTTAGTATTGATTTTAATTGAATGGTCAATAAATTTAATAATTTTTAGTTAACATTTGGGGGAAAAATGAGGTAGACAGGAGGATTTCCTTTCATCCAGGTACAGTAAGTCTGGCTCTGACTGAGGAAAAAAAATAATTACAAAGCCCAAAAAGTATAAACACTAACTTAACCCTTGATGCAATTCAGAAGCATTAGTTATGAAGAAAGACACAGGCTTTCCAAGGAATTGCCTGCCTTTTCTCCAACAGATTTGGAGGAAACCAATGTGCCTTACCAGCCTTACCACGAATCAGAAAGTTGGGGAGAAAAAAAGGATTTTTTACCAGATATTCATAACAACAGTTTTTGCAACTTCTGAATGAATTGGCTAACACGATTTTTGTTTTTTTTTTTCCTTCCAACTTACGCAATGTATTCAGGAGCTAAGACACTTCAAGGTGTTATTTACATCTGAGTGACAATACCCAGCTATTATGAATTTTAGGACCATCACCCTCACTTCTAGAAGACACAGCAAACACAGGATGTTTCTGACTTGAAAGCCATGAGCTCAGAAGGAGCAGTCAAGAGTGAGCAACACAAGCCTCATATCCAAAGCCACCCAGGACTACCACCACAAACTGCTTGCCAAATCCTGTTCATTTCTTATTTTAATTACTTCTTGTCAATACACTTGAGCAAAGAAAACATCTAAATGGAAAATGTAAATGCTGCAAATCGCCTTCCTCTCTGTAACTTAATTGTGAAAGACGGAAACTTTGTTTTTGCAACAAAACCAAGAATAAAATACAGAAAGGGAGTTCTGCTGCAAACTGATAGATTCAGCATGCAGTGAGAGCTATTAGCATGTCAATGGACCATCTTTATTGTAGGGCAGAGATTCATCCCTGATTTTAACACATATATATGTAATAAAGTGTGATAGATAAATAAGGAAAACAAGAAAGTATCCATTATCAGCTTATGATCTATATCAGTTATATATGTTAGTACTAAGAAAATCTCAAAGAAATAAACAAAAAAATGAAATCCAAAATCAAAATTTCAATAGAACAAATGAAGAATTTAATTCAGTATGAAGGATTGTTAAACTCTTTCACAAAATAAGAAGAAACCAAGATGGGAAACAGCAAGAAGCAAGTATTTTTCAGACAGGAATCAGACTGGCAACCTTCACCACAAAAACAGTGAACTGAACAACAGCAGCTCTCTCCTACTGATATAGGCATACTGTAAGAAGAGCTTGATCTGGAGTCCACTAGAACTGGTAGATGAAAACCCTACTTGGATGTTAACACCAAGTTAACAATTCACTTTATATTAACACCTTTAGAACAAACAAATGAACCCAAACTTGTTTGAATAACCACTGAGTCCATCAATCCAGAAGTATTCTTTCATGAAGAACAATTCATACTTTAGTAGCACTTTTTTTACACAAAATCAACATGCAAAGAGGAAATTAATAAAACTATTTTCTTTTTATTTTTTCTTTGTACTCAGAGATTTATTTTAGAAAACCCTATATAGTATTATTGATCAAAACTCTTTTTGACAACATAGCCTACAAAATCTCTAAATACAATAAGAAACCAACAACACACTGCATTGAATAGACTTTTAGGCTATCAGTCTTCAGCCTACTGAAGCCAGCAATAAACTTCCATAACATGAATCAGTCTAGATTTTTTTTTTTTTTTAGTATGGTCCATAAATGACCAGTGCAGCTGTCTAAAACAGAAGGAGTATCAAAACATAGGATTCCACATACACAGTTTAAGGGTTAAGAAACCTCTGCTGCAAAAACCAGCAATGCACTTCAGAGGAGCCATGGCAATTTACCTACCTGAGAACCAGGCAAAACTTCCATACACACTTAAATACAGACTTCCCAGAAGGTTTTGGGAAGATAAATCAAGTACATGAATCACACTATATTATGTGGAATAGCAAATGAAACACACAATAACAAAACAACAAGGCTTCTGGAGTTTTGATTTAGAGGCTCTTTGTGTACGAATAGTTGGCTTACCTGTTTAACATCATACGCAAGAAGAACAAATCTTAAGTCTGGTGAAACAAAGTATCTTGTTGCTTTGAATGTTACCTACAATGAAGTAACAATAAAAGTGAGTTTACAATAAGAAATGAATAAGATCCCTTTCCCCAAATTTTCCTACAGCTCACTTCAGAACTTCCCATTCATAAGACAGATTTGGTTTAGAAAACCAATGCAATTTTCAAAAAACTCACATAATTCTTAGTCTAATTAGCTGGTATCAGTACAATGACAACAGATGAATCTGGCTTCAACACTAAATACCAATTAAGAAGCTGATGAGCTTTTTATCCGCATTACAAGCACTAAGCTCAAGGATAACAACTATAACCAATTCATTCACAGAGGATGAGGGAAGACACTTTGGGTGGAATGATTATAAGGGAGATTTCACCACTAGGTCAGCCTTACAGATAACATACAAGAAAAAGAATAGGTGTGCGCTATGTCTCTACTGCTTTGCTGTTAACATCACATACAAAAACATCTGGCAAAACAACTTGCACCAAAGCAAAAGTCTTTCTTAAAATAAAGAAAATTCTTAGCAGAGAGCAAAGTGAAACATAAAGTAGCATTTTAAAACTAATACTGCTTTACACCTACTCAAGACTATGTGAAACCCAATTGAATTCAAGACTGTAATTTAATCAAGGGCTAATGTTGATGTCAGAAAGAATTTAATGAATCTAATGTATGAGAAAGATAAGAATGTGCTTTAAAGGGCACTGAAGGAAATAATTTTAAATTAATCTCACGATATCTATTTAGAGAATGAAAGGAAAAGGGACAAGTGAAAAATCCAGATAAGAATAGAAAAGGTAGGACAGAGAAAAAATAACAGAACCACAAAGCCATAAGATAAAAACAAACAAATAGCTATGTAGAACAAGATCTATCCACTATTTTATTTCTTAAGCATCCTGTTTTGTTCAGCCTAATCCACCGCTAAACTAATGAATTCAAGAGGGGTTTAAGGTACACAAGCCAGAAGTCACAAAAGAAAACATTCAGAGTAGCTGAGGAGTTATTCTTTAAAAAAAAAAAAGCTTCCAATAAACTGAAAAGATGCTATAACTTGACAAACAGATTACACTCAGGTTCCTAGGTAATATAGTTAGAATCAAGTTATCCAAAAAAATCAAAAGGAAAAAGTTATTTTTGAAGATAAACTGTATTAGGTTGATTCAGCAGCATGACGGAACCCAAAGTCAGAAGATAAATCTGAAATCCTGAGAAAGAAGAGGAAAAAACCCAAATACCTAAAACCATCCTTCTGTGTGTAAAAAGCATCCAGAACAGATTTCTACTGTGCCCAAACTTACTTTTATGAGTTAACTATCTTTAAGCAGAAACTGCATTAATGTTAATCTATGAGTAACATTCCCTTTTCTTGGCACATCACTGAAAATATTTTTAGATGTGAAATTTCTCTTCTTTCTAGCAGTTTATTAATTATTGCCCCACTACCTCAGTCTTCAGAATATATAACCCAGGCAACTTTCCAAATTCATTCTCAGGGATTGCAGTTCATACCATTTCATGCAGTTAGTAAGAATCTTCAGTTCCTGATTATGTCACCACACAAGCAATGAGGCACTTCATGCAAACACCTGAGAACTCAGCTGCAAGCTATTGGCAGTTCCAGGCAAGAAGTACCTGCATATTCTATATCCAAGTATAGAGAGTTGTGGATTTGGGATTTAAAATTAATTGAATCCTACTGACCTTGTTCATTCAGATTGCACTCACCTGCAAAATTTTGTTTGCCCCCAGAAATGCCTCAGACACATGGTGTACATGCAATACCAAAAAGCTCTAAGGCAACGGTTTTGGAAAAATAGTTTTCTTTTTTTATTATAATGGCATGATTCTTGGTAAAAGGAGCATAAAGTTGTTTCATACTTTCTAATGTTTCACTTCAGACATAAGAAACACAAAATTAGACCAGCAAAAGTCATGTGCTCATTGCCTTAGCTGATAGCAATGTTGATTTCTTCAAATTATCATAAAAACATAAATGAGCCATTTATTTAAGTTGGATTTACAATCAAGCCTTTAATGAAATAGATGTTTAATTCTAGTGGAATTGCAGAGAGATTTAAGTGACTTAAAGTGATTATAATTTCCTTAGAGTTCTGGTTTTGGATGTTTTTTTTTTTTGTAAAGACAAGCTCAATTTTGGCAGTTAATTCAGAGACTGCCTACTTGTATGCCAAGAAGAAGCCCTTAGAGATTAACAGCAGGAAATTTCAACAATCACCTGACCCATTCCTCCTGCCTAACATGGCAAGTAAGCTCACAATTTGTGAGTCACTAAAACAGAAGACAGAATTCATTTTTCCCCACAATCACATCTAGGGGATTTCATCAACCAACAGGTGCCTGGCTCCGTGACTGAGGAGATGAGATCAGCTGGTGAAGGGCTTAAAAGAAAGTTCCAGTCCTTGCTGTAGGAGGTGAGATGTATGCCACTCAAGCTCCTGGGAGATTATCTATTGGGACATTCCCCACAGGAATTACATATATTTATTCATTAAAAAGAATCTTGTGAAGACACTGACCCCAAGGGTTTGTTCTCTTCTCAGGAGAACACATTTTTGGGTTTAAAAGGAAGTGTTGGGGAAATATCATATTGGAAATACGCTGGGAATTAAAAACCTCGTGTGTCTTGTTATCAGAAATCTGGAGGAAAGTTGTTCCACTGGTCTGCATATCCACAATTTGTCAAGCTTTTTGCTTTGTCAGGAGCTATTTAGCCTTCATTAAGGAAGACAGACCTAAATGCTGCCCCATGTGACTATAACTCGATGGTTTTGCTGTGCTTGATCTCTAAGAAATGTAACTTTGGACAAACAAGCTCAGAAACAGGGAGAAACAGAGCTGCCTAATTAGGCACAGTCCAGGGATGCAGAAGCAGGTCTGGTTTCCCTCTGCATCACTGCACAGTCACAGCTAGTTAGGGACTGGGACAGTTCCACACTATGCACTCCATACACACCCTAATCCCCTTCCACACCACAGCAGAAGTCAGGCAGAACACAAGGAAAAAGGGAAGGTAATTTCCTTGTTTCCCTCTACCCAGACAAATCAAGAGTTGAAATCCCTATGAAAACCATCAGCTCTATGCAACTAGAAAACACTTTGACTAGAGAAATTGCTGTAATCCTTAAATTAGTTACATTTTGTCCTGTTGTAGAATTCTGAGCCAAAAAATGTGGTGTTTTTAAACACTGCTTTTTAAATACTTGTTTTAAACACAGTCTTCCCTACTTAATTCACACACCTGCCATCCATTTTTCCCATATTGCTGCATTTGACATCATTTCACTTTTTGAGACATAAATGATCCTATATCCGATCTTTCATTCCTCACCCCACCAAAACCCTCAATGACTGTATAATTAGATCTAACCACATGAAACATTGCATTTTTAGGTTTCTTTGAAATACCTCACATGATAAGAGTTTTAATTCTTCTCCTGACAGTGAAGCATGATGTGACAATCCCATGGTCTCACTGCCACCATGGGTTGAAACAGTAAAAGCCAAATGGAGGCAAAAGAACATAGAGAATTTAAGCAGGCTTCTGTCCTTCAGCTTTTCAGCTTCCTTCTCTCATCCACATTCCAAATATTGCTAAAACATAGTTTTGCATGGAAAGAAGACTTGGCTATTCCTCCACTTTTCCATATGGAAAATGTACTTAAAATGGAACACAGAATTCCAGTGAACAATATATTCTCAAGTTTGATTTCCATCGTCACTATTTTTTTTCACTTTGCATGAAATGTGTATTTTGCTGTTAACAGAAATACCTGTTATGATGGTGCTTGAAAGAAGTTTTAAGCTTGGTTTAGGTTCTGCATCCTCAGCAAGAGCTCCTAAGTATCAGCTCCCTTTTATTTCTACTGTTTTCTTAATCCTAGTCCTGAGCTACTAATGTACTGGCTACTCCCTTCATCTTTCACACACTATAACATATTTGGTCTACTCTTTTTGTGACTACTATAACATTTAAATCAGTGCCTTATTCATAATCTTTCAAAAATATGGTATAGGGCAGACAGATTGAAGTTACCTATAAAATAGTCTAGCCTAGAGTTTTAAGGATGTATTTATAATAAACATGTCAAACACTTTATAGTATTCTTTTTCCATAGTTTCAGTTGGATGGTTTCAAATGAAATAATGTATCACAGTTAAAACCTATTAAAAATTTTTTTCACTGTTGTGGAGTTTATTTGTTGGGTTTGATTCTTTTCCTTTAGTTTTACCCTTCCTTCTGTTTCAGTTTCTTGTGCTTCTATTTTCCCTAGGAACCTCCATCTTCCACACTCCTATTATTCTCCTTCTCCAATTATTGTTTAGTCCTCCCTTAACACACATTTAGGCTTTAATTTTTTTTTAATTTTTCATCCAGAATAAAATATTTCAAGACCTCTGGAATGTTATTTTAAAGCTTGGTGGCAATCCTACTGCTTAGGAAATTACACATCTCTCTGTTGCACAGCTACATCTGCATCCGATTTTTAACTTAATGGTGTAGCGGAATCTCAGTGGATGGGAGTGCATCAGCATTCACAGGTATCCTGCTCAATTTCTCAGACAGGTATTGACCAAATGGCAGTATATAAGAGGAGTCAGGTAGGATGGAAATACAGTCGCTACCAGAGAAGCAGGCATGTTGCAGTTCCCTCAGGTGGCACCAGCAATCCATGACACACTGGGATTCTCCTTCATTGCCACTGCTGTGACTGAAAGAAGATGGACCATGAGGAAGCAGCTGAGAGTGGAGCCCAGCAGAAGAGAAAGGTTTGTAGCAGTAAAAATAGGGAACCTCTGCAAAAGTGAGGTCATAATTAGAAAAATGTGCTATAATTGGAATGTTGAAAAAGTTGGGTTTCCAAGGTTACATTTCTTAATTCACTACTTCTTGTGTCATCTGAGCATTTAATCCAGATCCAAAAATGCTGCAATACCAAGTGTTGTAACTGTTCATACTCAGGTTTCCTAGTCAGTTTAAAAGAAAAATGTGCATTAAAACATGATATAAGCTGACCTCTGTGCTATGGATGGATGGTTCTCAAAAACACGAACCAAATTCCCCAAACCTACCTAAAACCATAGGACACAAAACAAGGCATGAACTGACCACGAGCCTTGCAGCACTGCCTCCCTACTAGACAATAATCTCTAAACAGTCAGTCACAGAAGTTTTTCCCCTCACATTTCCCATTAACATTGGTATAGTTCATTGTTTACTGTATCAAGGAACAATCTTTTCAGGAATACGATTTAGATAAATCCCATACAGAGCTACCATAACCTGACAGCTTTGCATTTGCTATGTTGAAACCTCCTTCACTTGGACAAAAACCAGCAGCCACCACGAAAACACAGTGACTGCAAACCCTTCCATCTGTCAGGCTTTCCCACCTCGATGCACAGTGGTACACTGCAACAATAAACCTTTCCTCATAAAAACCCCTCTACTGAAAAGGCTTTGCTGAGGGAGTTATTGAACATTCAGAGGAGCATGGGAGAGTAAAGATAATGTTACAGTATTCATAACCACCTATTTACAACATGTGTGGGTCATTAAAATGTCCACTGTTGCAGCAATTATTAATATTTATGTGGTTATATAATGTTATTTAGTGTATTTACTATTATTCACCCCTTCATTAATCTCTTACGCAAGGTTCTTAAAATATAAACATGTAAACTGCTCTTACTATTAAATCTACATTAATCAACAAAGGAATTATAATTGCATTATGATGCTGCAGTGAGTCTCCTGTCAAAGGAGAAAGGGGGTGTGGGAGCACAAAACAAAAAAAAAATCAGAAGGAAGAGAACAAGTGGGGCTGTTTATGAACAACGCTGTGTAAAACACCACAAAACAATCCCTGCCAAAAGCTCTGCTCTGACTAAAACTCTCATTCTCTGCTTTTGGCTGCAAGGCCTCCACAGGGTTTTCACAGCTGGGCTGCCACAGCGTGACCATGATCCTTGAGCCAAGAGTACTTCTGCTCTGTCACCTTCTGATGCCAAGAGCAGGCTGCAAGATCCTTCTTCTTTCTCCATCCCTGTGTAAAGGATGGTCCACAGTAAGACAACACGACACGCTCCAGGGTATACTCCTGACAAGCCTCTGGAAGCAGGTTTGCAACACAGCAATAATTGTTTGCTGTGCACCACGGTGCAGTTTCCCTTTCAGCTTGAAAAGAGTTGTGGAAAGGCACAGAATTCAAGGGGGAGAGCAAGTCAGGAACTGCTGGGTGTTAGAAGAGTCCGAAGCGCAGAGCTGGGGGGAGCTGTGGTAAGTACTGGACACTATTCTACAGCTCACAAACTGACAATAATTCTACTTGCATCACCTACTAATGAAAACAAATCAACAGCCTCTTATCTGATGATTCAAAGTATATACCACCATCCATACTTAAAAGGCTTAAGGAGTCACAGTAGACTCAATTCTGACTCAGCATCCTGGACTGAGTGTTTGTTAGGGTGCATGATATCTGAGTAATTTTGCATACATGCACCACAAAAACACTGGAACTGAGGGCTAACAAAAGTCTTATCACTGCCATAATTCTTGCAGCTTTTTTAAAGAAGGAGAAATGAAGGCAATATTTCTGCAGGTTTCTTTCAGAGGATTCAACACATTTGGTACGTTCCATACCAGAACACATTCCAGTCCCGACACACATTTTCTATAATCTCTGTGTTTACTTTTTTTCATTTTGTCTTGTGTTTAAGGGTTGTAAAACAGACTTGAGAAGCTGAGCTAGAAGTATAATAAGGGACCAGATGGACAAGTTCCCCTCAGCTAAAGAATCCATGTGGTTCTCCATGCTCTCCTCTCCAGCTTGTGGCTGGGCTGTGTGTGAACTGGTCACCCGCTCTTACTGACCTTATGGAATAGTTGAAGGCAAAAGCATTAAATAAAATGCTTGTCAAACACTGACATTTCTTGGCTTAATGTGGCATAATGCTACTGATTTTGGAACTGTAATGTGCAATAAACTATTGCTAAATGCAGAAAAACTGGTAAGCTTGTCACTGAGGATCATGGGGATAGGCAGCCCAGATAGATGATAGAGAACATATTGTCATCATGTATTGAGGCAGCATCACAAACATCAGGATGCCACACAGTGATTAATGTCCAGGGCTTTTTCTGGCTCCTCTTAATAGAAGACTTGCCCAGCCTCCAGCTGAGAACATTTAAATGCTGCTGGGCAAGGATATTAACTGTTTATTAGACAGTTGAAACGGGTTGCACTACACGGATACAGTCAGAGGACAAATAAGTATTAGAAAACATCCTTAAATAATTAACGTCCAGAGATCTTAATAGATATTCTTTGTGCTTTACAAGCTACCCTTTTCACTTATGTCACTGCATTTGTTACCCATAATATTGTTTTGCTGAGAGCTTAATTATATAATGGCCAGATTGTTTCATGAATAGATTGGTTATAGAAAAGGATTCCATTCCAAAAGGACAAATGAAGTGCAAGAATTTCTTCTACAGAAAACCTCATTAAGCTGGAAAAAATACTTTAATTTGGGAACTTAGGATAGATACTTCCCCTGTGTAAGAGAAGTGAGCATCCTAGAATGACAAAACACTAGTCTTTATTCTTTCCAGGTGCATGACTATTATTAAAGGTGATTTTAAAGGTGTTTTTTTTTAATCTTTATATATGTAACATGTTTTTTAAAAAAATATGGCTGTCCGCTTTTTTGCTGATACACCCACTTAGTGCACGTAGCAGATCCTCAGTAGGTATATCTGAGTTCTACTAAGCAACACAAAGAAGGATAAAAGGTGTGTACTTTGCAGGAAAGTGGGAGTCTCTCAGATGCAAAAGAAGTGCCAGAGATCTGTGCCCAGTGGAAAAGTGCTTCAGGGCATTAGCAATGAGGGAAAAAAAAAGAAAATCTCTTCTGAGCTGCTGATTCCAGCACAGCCCAATCAGGAGTGACAAAGAGTCATTACTTGGCCCTTGCCTCTGCTCAATGAGTTTATCATGGCAGTTCCATTTTCCATGGACAATTATCAACATTACTAAGAAAACCCTGCCGTTTCTGCAGGCTGCTTGAGCAGAGGCAAACAGGAGAGCAAACGCAGACTGAGATCAGACTAATAACTCCCATCAAAAGGTGACTCTTCCATGACTAAAACCCTTTGATAGGGAAAACTGAAGGAACTTGCACTGCCATTCCCTGTGTTGGATCTCTGCTGTATTTTCTATTAATCCAAGACATCTCTGAAGAGTCATTAAACCACCACCATTCTAACTATGCACCAGTGATTAAGCAGATGTGACACTGAGCGAGGAAAATGTTTGATTAATGATCCAGGTGTCTAACTTTGGAAGATTACATTTAGCAGTGTGAATCTGGGGACACTCAAGCTTAGAGGAACAGGACAGCTCTTGATTTCAGCCTGCCTCAGGAATGTTATGATCTCCTGTTAGGATTGTTGGTCACTGTGTCAACAGCACAGAACATCTACTGTTCTCTTCCAAACATACACCAACAAACTTGCTGAGCCTCCTGCTCTGTTTTCAGCTTTTTGTTATACTTCCATATGAATAATAATTGCTGAAATAAACTTTATTTAATTCTAACACTTTCAGCTTTTGACAGTGTAAAGAGACGAGCTCTGCAGGAAAAAAATACACTTAGGTTTTTACTTGTCTCTGTTCCATCCATAACTGCTAAATGGTTGCTTGAATATTATCTATTTTGCATCAGTTTCCCACATTTCTAATTAATAGCAGATATCTAGTGCCCAGATCTCACTAAGTGTATGTGAATTAAGAATGAATCAGTTCCATAAAAAGCCCAGAGAAGAGCAATCTTGCAAAAAGAAGTGACACTGGCAGTCTGAAGCAGCCTGTCCATCCCCATCCATCGTCACTTGGCAAGGCTGCTGTAGCACAATGGCCTGGATAGCTTGTCCTACTGGCATTACACTTTACAGCACAAGCCAAATGGGTGTGAATTCATCTGTGAGGAGACTCAAGTCTTGCATTAAAGTCACGTTTCATAGCCAGGGATGCCCAAGCAGCTGCTTCAAGTTACGCACCGATGGCAAGACGTAGCCTGGTACAGCTAATCCTCTAACCAGCCAGACAAGGGCTCACACACACTTGCATAAACAGAGAAGAGGGAAAGTGCTTCTGCAATATTTGTGGTTTGTAGTTCACAGAAATTCACTTTTTCACCCACTTCTAATTGTGTCTGACAGCCTTTTTCGGGCTGAGAGGTACCCTGAGGCACATCCCAGCATATGGAAGAGTGCAGCTCAGAGAAAGGGAGCCACACCTCCCCCCATTAAAATATAATTCTCTCCTCCCTTCTCCTTTATCTCTACACTGACCTAGGAAATCAGCATCAAGTTCTTTCTCTTGAACTTCTGCTCTCCTCTTTCTTGTTTGAGGAGTTGAAAGCAAAGGTCACCTGAGGCTTTATGCTTTGAAAAAGAGGAATCTCTATCAGCAAAGGCCAGGAACAGACCAGGAATAAAATCAGCCTTTGCCAAAGAGCACTGACGAAAATGAATCATCCTTTTGAGTCTGCAGGTGTAAAAGATTTTATTAAATTAAAAGTACAGGGATTAACAATAACAGCCAGTGGTCTGTATGGAGTATTTATGAGGAAAGATTGACAAGCCACACGATTATGCTGCAAAACCCTGATAAACGAGAATTACAGGGTAGAATGTAAATGGTATCCCTGAGAATAACAGTGCCAAGCAAAGCAAAAGTAAATGTATTAAAGCACTTCTTAGCAATTACTGCCAGTCAGAAACCATTCATGTATACTGGTCAAGAGGAATAATCCCCAACCATCTAGTTTGCCATTAAAGCACAGAGAAACAACTAAACCAGAGATTAACACGACTAGGAAATACATGTTGCTTTGTGTATTTAATTGCTTTAAGGAAAATATTTCTATGAATTTTGAACATTTCCCCCCTTATCTAATAGAGAAAAACTTGCAACATTTAAGTAGCAGTCCTGCATTTTATGGAATACTTTATCCTAACAGACATCAGGTAGATCCACCAGCACATATGCCAAGCATGATCCTTCAAATGGCCTGAGCAAAGCACAACCAACAGCAAATCCTCCAAACCTTGGTTTTCACATGTAGGTTGAATAAAACAACAAATAACTTCATTCAGAGATCATTCACCTACAAAGGAATGGATTATATTTTTAACTTATCTGCAACATAGTCTAGGTTATAACATATCTCCTCTAACTTTTATATATTGTATTCTCTCTCTCCTGTTACAGGAAAAAAATTATAACAGACTTCCACCAAGAAAGAAGCAGGTAATATACATTACTTACAAAAGTTGTATTTTCCAATAATAATGTAGTTGTGTTTGTTTCTACATTCAGTTCAACAACATGTCCATGCCTGGTTTTATACACCACTGCTGTATCTGCAATGACAAAGGCACAGCCAGTTAGCAAACCTACTGAGTATTTAATACATCTGTAGAGAAAAACAGCATGTTAAATTAATTAGAATATCTTTATTATAACTCACAAACAGGACAGAAGTTTTGGTGATTTGCCTCATGAGCTTCAAAAATACCAGTTTATGTCCTGTGGCACACTCACCTCATTCAATACCAAAGTAAAGTTTTGCAGAGAAAGAAAAGTGTCTGCTGGACATCACATTCACATCTCCTTAGAAGTGATTCTAACAAAACTTCTGTACTGCTCTGTATTTCTGGTGACTGGACTGACAAAGTTATGACTATCTTAAGACAGTCCATATTCTGTGTGCCTAGTGCTGGGCCACAGAATAACAAATTTTCGTGTTAGCTGAATGTTAGGAAAGGAGGGTTAAAGCTAAGTAGATCCACTTGTAAAACATTTAAAACAGCTGGGATGAGCTTTCACAATTTCTTCCTTCTTCCACTCACTTCATTTATCATTTCTTGTGAGAAAAATAATCTAACACACCTCAAGGAGAAAAAGAAATCTGGAATTAATTGTGACTTCTATGAAAAATACTTTATATCTGCTCATATCAAAACCTGCAAAATTACCAAGAAATACACAATTACTACATAAGCCTTGATTTAAAAAGAAAAAAGGTTCCAAATTTCCCACAATCTCCAACAAGAGATTGAATAGATTGACTGCTGATTCTTTCAGATTATTTAAAACCCATGTAAGAGATTTATATTTAATGAAATGAAACTATTTTATTATAACAGTGTAGAAAGCATAAGGAAATTTCTAAAGTAAGCCTAAATGAAACACAAGAGAACTTTGCTAATCCTCAGTAACATCTGAGGAAACTCATTACAGACCCCTGAATTTTATGAAGTGGGAAGTAAACATGACTGGAGAAAAAGGTTATGCTATCATAAAAAAAATGCTTTGCTTATTCAGAAAAATGTTGCTCTGTTTTAATTGACTCCACAGGAACTCGAGATACACAGCACTAGTGAATGTCCTCTGGTATGCCCTGTAAAATTAATGAAGCCTCATTTGAAGAGCTTACTAAGCTATTTTGGGACCATGGCTGGGAAGTGGGTTGGGATTGATGGAGTTTAGGACAGTATTATTAGAGCTGTTGTTTAGGAAGGCAAATTAGATACTGAACTGTGGAATTAATAGCAACTTCTTTAAAAAAATTTCAAATATTCATTTTGAATAAAAAGAAATAGCACTTTGTAGACAGTTATTTGGTTTCAGGTTACTAATTACAGAACATGATGGTTTTTGCAGCTTCCTTTAGGCTATTTTGCATATATTCTTTTAGGAATCCCAGCACTGAAAATCTCCAATGACACTGGACCATGGCACTAAGTATTACTGAAAAAAATAAAGTTTTCTGGCTAAAGAGCTGTCCCAAGTTATGATTAAACCATAATGTGAGAAATGGCAAATATAACCCAGAGACACTGAACAGCAGTGCTCCAAACAGTGCATTTTGGCTCTGTGAGTGAGACTAACATGCTACCCAAAACCAAATGAATATCAGAATATTACACGTCCTCATTTATACACTTTTCTACAAGTCATTTGGACAACGGGATTTATAGCATCATGCCTCATTAACTAATCCTACCAAAACCAATTCACTCAAATGAAGAACTTTCCCTTAAAATTCCTAAGAGGGCCATGAATAAAATTCACAGCCCTACGGCTCCTCTTGCAAGACCTACACATGGTGCAAAACAACATTTGGAATAGCAAATACAGTGAATGACATAAATTAAAGCCTTTGTTCTAAAGTTAGAATAAAATTTATTCAAACAATCAGAATAGAAAACCGAGTCAGACCTCTTGAAAAGGCAGGCTTTACTGGGCAGGAGTTACACCTCTCTCTGAACTTGGATTCAGTAAACTCCAGAAGTGCATAATTCAAATGAACACTTGCAAAATGTGTGGAGGTTCTCAGGTTAAAGATTATAGCAAAATCCCAGTGAAACATTGAGCACAACAGTCTTCAAAAGTAATCATAGTAATAAATATGGCAGTTTCATTCCAATCAATAGCTTGTCAGGCTGGATAATGTGATAGTTGATGGTCACACAACATGATGATTTTTCTTTTTATAGCTCAAATGTAAATAAGAGTCATAAACATATATTTTTGAAATTCTTCTTACCTAGAGTCAAAAAGTCTAGAAAATAAAAGAATACCTAACCCTAAGTATAGTCCATTTGCACAACTGATAGATTTTTTTAGTTTATTATCTTTGTGCCTTCACCACAAAGAGGTTCAAGGACCTCTGACACTTTGCAAAGCCATTTGGAGAAGGAGAGTTCTTGTTTCAAAGAAATTCTCATTTAATTTGAAATGAAGAGTACTATCATGTGAAAATCTCTCAGCAGGGCACAAATTGCAGCACTGAAGAGCCACATTATTGATCTAAGAACATCACTGGAATAGAAAGCATTCTGTCTGAAGCAAAAGAGAATGTGATGAAACCTCTGTAAAGAAGATGTGTTATCAAGTCACTAGCCCTGGATGATGTGCACAAAAACAGTCTTTAAAACAACAAAGGATTGAAAATGTCCTAATTATAATTGTTCTCACATTTCTGAAAAGTTTGGAAGCTCCAGAGCACTGAATGACTGACTACTCTGTTTTACTAAAAGCTGAAGACAGACAACCAAGGGTCTGTACGTAAGTTATCCTGATATCAGTCCCAAATAAAATAATGCCACAATAAACCCAGGATTCTTCCCACAAAGATAGTGGCTAGCAATATAATTAATACTTGATAGCCCTTTGCAGAACATAGATCTTGTTAAATAAATGTGGCAGTGTTGTACTTAGAAAGACGCAACAGCTTCAGTAATATGTGGGGTTTCCTTGACAAAGTATAAAGGAGAAATAATTCCCTGGATGAAATCTGAGAATATATGAAAATTCAGAGAAGCATCACTAAAGGCTGACTAAAGCCACAGGAGTTAGAAGATTACTGAATCTGAGCCTCCCCTATTCTGTGCATGTTTCATCTTAGCCAGGCAAGTCTTGTGTTTCTACAGTGGGTTTATTTCACTGAATATTAGTCTATTCCATCACAGAGGTTTTAAGCAATGGTTTTTGACCTAGGAATACACATTGTGTTTTTCTTTAGCCTCTAATAGGCATCATAGCAATCCAAGCTTATTATAAAAATAAAAGCTGCCTAGCCTGTAAATCTACATTGCCATCATGTTCACTGAGATTAACTTGGATAATCTCTGCAGCTGCCAGCACTGACAAGGAGCAACAGAATCAACAGCAGTCTTTTGGGCATTAAAAAACCCTGATTCTTACTAAATTCACAGTACCAGTAATATATATTTTGTTTGCCAAACAAAAGAAGTTTGGTATAATATTTGCTAGATTTTCATTACATGTTTATAATAAGGTTTATTTCATGGAAACTCCTGAGATAAACTTGTATGGATCAATCAATTTCAATGGATCCACGTTGCTAGGACATGGCTCAGTAGTGCTTTAGAATTTACTAATACTAATATTAAATAGTTTGACAAAAAAAGCTGATTTATAAAGAAGGAACACAGACTGCTAATTGCTGGTTATTTGCACAGAGCACTGTAAATCTTAGCCTAAGCTAATTGCCCAAAGGAGCATCAGCACTCAGGCAGCTTTGTGCATAGAAACCATTGCATATTAAGGCAATTTATCAAACAGTCTGGAGAGAGCAAGTAGTGTCCGAAAAGTGAAGGAAAGAGAAGGAAATAATTCAGGCAATGCTGAAAATCTGTTCCATAATATCTAGAATAAGGAGGCCTCAGGGTAGTCTTCTGAAATTGCTGACAGTGTTAACATGAAGATTGTTAATGTTTGTTGTCCCACTGAAAATATTTACTAAGTTTTGTGTTGTTTAAGTAAAATTCTGCTTTGCAGCACCAATAGCAGCATTAGTAAGTCAGAGTCCTCCTCTTCCTTATATTTTATGTTTTTTTTAATGCAAACATACAAGAAGGTTGATACCTTGCAGTCAACACATATGTCAATCAGCCTTAGCTGTACAAAGTATTATTAGAACTGCAGATGGCATTTCATCAAATTGATTATAGAAAATGTTGTGCTAATTAAAACAGAGAATGCTTTCTGATTTAATAAACAGGAGGTGCTAGACAAATCTTTGTCTAATGAAGTGTTTACTAATTAAGTAAAATAGTCATTTGCAAAGATATTAGAGATACAGACCAAATTTCAATATGTCAGCTAAGTCACATGTCAGCTTAGCAAGATTTCCACTGCTTTTCTAAAAGTTTAGGCTGCTGACAGTAATGCTTTCAAGAAAAAAAAAATTCAGCACTAGTTTTATAATGCAATGTATTTTTATAATGTATCTTTAGAGACAACCTGTTATTACATAGAAGATTCCCTATTCAAACTGGCTTGCAAAGTTGTACACACAGGAAATTCCTGTACTCTCTCATTTCTGCTTTTTTTCCACACCTATGCCCAATGCAAACTAACCAAAAACTAGATGGAGATCTTACAGTGCAGTAGTTACAGAAGTGGAGGTAGCAGAGTCACAGCAGCGTCCTGCCAGGCACACACAAATTAGCTCTGCTCACCCTACCTTCTGCAACTCCACAATGAAGTGACCAGGCATGGATTAACCTAGAAAATTCAGATTTCCATCCATACTCAATGTACCTTCCTCTTTGCCTAATCTGGTCAGTGGATTTCATACCAAGTCATGCTGATTTTCAGTGGTCCTAATTTCTTTAGCACATCAATGTATGAAAATCTTCAACTGTTCTCAACAGCCATTATTCATTTATAAAATCAATTTCTTCCCTGTCATGCAACTGCACAGGATCATGCCTCAGTATCACACTGTCCCAATGCCAGCACTTCAGACAGGACAGAGGGAGCAGACAGCTCCTGAATATTAACAAATCCCCTGTGGGATTGATTTCCTAGAAAAAAAAATTATGTATATATGTGTATATANATATGTATATATATATATATATATATATATGGTGCATTCAAGCCAAGCCCTCTGGAGTTTGAACTGAAGCAGATGAGGAAACATTCACTGCAGAGCTGTGGGAGGCAATAAGGAGGACAGCAACCAGCAGCCACAGGTAGTAATGTCTGTGACAGGCTCAGCTGGAAGAACATCACTGTCTGCTGCCTAGGCCAATTTGATACATGTTGGAAAGACAGAAACACAAGGGAAGGTGCTGAATTACTTCACAAAGACAACAAAGATAGATTGAAATGCATCAGAGAATGTGATCAGAGAGAATGCAGCTGAATAAAGCTGCAGTGACTGTCCTGGGGCTCTACCCAGACACACTGTGGAATCCAAGTGTGCTGTCAGCTCCATTTTCACAGCAAAACCAAACCATACATTCCTCTTCTGTGTACTGCCATGGTAATAGAAAGCCGCTCTAATCTAGAAATTTCCAAGTTTTTCCTACAGGTTTACCAATTAACTCATAACTTTAATTGTAACTGTTTGAGGGCTTTGGTCCTGCCATCCATGGCACAGAGCAGAGCCAGCTTGCCGGAGCTATTTCTTCCCCAGTCTGCCTGGATGGAGAAATTGTCATGCAGTTCTCCTCTGCTCCCCTGAGACTCTGCTTGGGAGAGAGAATAGCACCTTTACACACATCTGCTCACTCAAGACTTTGCAAATCCAGGCTGTACCAGTACGGTCTGTCTCATTTTCTGCTTCAAGAGCACACTCAGAGTAACACAGCTACAGCTGAGCTCCAGCTTTCCAAAAGCATCAATATGCAAGCAAGATGTTGATATCATTTAAGGAGCTCTAACTTAGAAAAAATTGAAAGAAAAGAGGAATTGTGACATAATTATTCTCCTATCAGAAGAAGTAAAAGTCTCCCTTATTTTAGAACACAACTGGACAAAGCACTACAAAGTAAATTAACAAAAATAAATGAAAATGCAAATATCTAAGAGTGTGCTAGCATAAATGGGAGGCAGTTATCTAACTGAAAGAGCAATGAGTTGATCGACTAAAGTACAAAATGTTTCTGCCATTCCTCCCCACACTCTCCCCATCCCACTATTCGTAATGCAGAAATCTCCATCTATATCTCTGTCATTACTTGGAGGAAAATGTTAGGGATATCCATTTCCACCCCTAGAGCAAAGCACTAAACATGATCTCATTGTGTTAAAAGCTAGGATAATAGACTTCAGTCTATTAGTCCACTCCAATTTGTTTGAAGTGCAATTAACAGTAAATCAGCACCAAAAGAAAGGGAGGGGAAGTGGCTGCATTCATGGCAGACAGAGAGCTTTCCTTCTAGTCCACATCACTGCTCCTGTGCCACACAGCTTCAGTAAGGTTATTACTCCTGGATACCTTCAGGTACCTGCACCCTCATCGAGCTATTCTCTCTGGAGAGAGAGAGGCTTCAAATTAGACAACGTACTTAAAATGCTAAATAATTTAAAGGCAAAGAGTAGTGAAACTTCTAAAAACTTTAGAAGTTGGTTTTCTCAGCCCACATTATGAAACATCAAGCACTGTCGTTTTGCCAGCTCAGAACACTCCTCTTTTCCAAAATTTCCAGCAAAACTCCTCCGCTTTCCCAACGACAAGGAAAGGTTTTTGCTCTCTTGCATTACACCCAGGGCCATTACTGAGCCAGCCTGGCAATGGACTCAGCCGCCTGTTGCCCAAATAACGTACACGTCCCTGGACTGTTGAGAAAATTAGGGAACAAATTCTCAGTTTCGGTCACATGTCCTATTCCAGGCTCTTCCCTGGAGGCATAATAAAGTACCACAATAGAGCAGCACTTCTCTGGCAGCCTTGGGAGCTGACCTTTCTGCCAAGACCAGCAAGATGGCACAGGGACAGCTCTGCTCTGCAGTCAGCAGCAAGGCCCAGGCTGGATTTCACACAGGCTGCTGAACTGGCAAGACGGCACTTTGGAGAAGACATAGGGATTTCAATGAAGGAAGATTTATGTGCTGCTCTATTCCCAAATAATTACAATTCTCAAATAAAATGGAGTATTTCAGCTCACAACAGGAATGTAAACTTCCTAAGCCTTTCAAATACTCCTGAGGGCTCCCAATCGTCCCTACTTCTGCAGTGCTCCAGATGTGCCTGGCATTCCTAGAAAAGCCCAGCAAGTGAGAAGATTAAAATTCAATGGTTATGTACATATCCCAGTAAAAGACCAGTCTCAGGAGCAGCTTTAGGGCTGCAGTTTTCTCACTCCCTTTTGTCCCCATGAGGGCATCCCAGCAAGCTGACTCAGGCAGAGCTGGTGGCTCAGTGCCTACCACCACGCTCAGGCAGTGAAAAAGTCGCAGCTACAACATCCAAGTGGCCTTAGGGCTGTCCTTAACAAGCTCTGTAACACAGCTCCTGACAGTCTGGCACACCCAGCACAGCATGGCCAAGGCAAACAAGGTCATGGAGTAGGATTTCCAGGTGTGCACTGACAATGCTGCTATTTCTGTTTTCTTTTCTTTTATATTACCAAAAGATAAACAAAGTTATTATATTTATTGTAAAAATAAACAAAGATAGGCAATTTCCTGTTAACAGGTGTCTCCTGATTTATGAGAAAAGCATGTTGATTAAATGAAGATCATTAGATCTTAAGAATTATCATGCAATTAGTAATATATAAATCACATCAAAGTCCTGTTTTTCTGATTTTATTTGTACCCTTTTATGAACCTTAAATACTAGTCTATATTAAATTATTACTACTGATCGGTCATCTGCACTTTGAATACAAATTACACATTCAAAAGTCACATGTGTCATTATGAACTTTTACCCCGAAGTATTAAATCCTGTGTATCTAAACTCAACTCACAAAATTAAAACAATTTAGGTGTTGTTTTCATATTTGTTCATCACCTACCATACTACTGAAGTTCTTGGGAAATAATCATGCTGGATAATTTGAAAATTAAAATGGTGAGTTTGTAAGTATCTAATCAACATAGATATGGAAACACAGATTTGGCAGAAACATTTGAAAACACTGGCAGGATTTCCTTTGGCATTCATTCATTTTGGATGCCACTGTTTAGTCTGTACATGTAATTCCACTGCTCTGCTGAAGTGTGGGGAATTGGACAGGCAGTGCCAGTAGCTGTGTAGGATCCCCAGGACAGTGCTCAGCTTGACCCACCAGGTCCTGCCCTGCCTGGCACACCCTGTGCCAGCTCCACAAGAGCAGGGAGCAGGTCTGGAGGATGAAATTACTTAGGAAACAGTCTTGTCCTCAGGATGCAAACAGAAAGCTCAGGTGTAAGCTCAGACTCACACAAAAAAGCTTTCTGATCAAAACCAATCAACATTAAGCCTGTCATACAGGCCTGGAAAGGATTCTGATTGCTTTTTGGAGCACTTGCCAACAGATTTATTCTGGCTCAAGGATGAAGTCTTAGTTCCAAACAGAAAGAGACACAAGCAATTAAGTCTCTATCTTAACATTATCATCATGTGCTTCACTTCACTTCTTTCAAAATTACACAGGTGACACGTTAGTTAGGGACACTTTGTGCAGCTTATCTCTACAATTAATTTGCAATGAAATGGAGCTGAATGGGAACACTACAAGAAGAAGGAAATCAAGGAAAGGATGAACAATGGCATTCTTGGCAAGCCAACAACTGCTCTTTACCAGCACAAACATTTAGTGGCAATTTGACAGCATTCCCAACAAAAGGAGCACAGGCCTCCTCCAGGTGTGATGTGCAAGTGAAACAATGGACCTGTTCTCCATACTTTAGTCATTCATTAGTTTCAAAGAATAAATATTTAAATTATGGTTCCAAATTTATCTTAATAATTATTCCTGGGAATTACACCTCTTACCTGCTTCTGATAGAAAATTCAAGCAGTTCAGCTTTTATTTTCCATTTGAATGAGGCTCCCTTTTCAGATTAACATTGTTATTGATTTTATTAGTTTCTGGTGTTCCCTAGGTGTCATTGTTTCATTGAAATGATAACTTCATTAGCAAGTCCATCCTTGCTCAATAACTGCTTTAGACACTGTTAAAAGTTTAATACTCCTGACTGGAATTTTTAAATTTTTGTACCCAAAAAAAAGTGGGAAAGTAACTGGCAGGATTGAATAAAATAGAATGCCAAAGCTGAGAAATACATATCTGCTGCTCATAATGTGTAATTATTAAAAGAAATAGATCTAGAATAAGCACCACTATGTCATGAGGAAACTCTAACAGAAGCATCCTTGCTTTTTCTCCTCTACTTCAGTACCAAGGATGTGTTACAGGGCATGCAAGAAGGGCTGATCCACAAATATTAGCAGGAAAAAAACTCATTTTGGTGTAACTGTGCCTTTGGCAGAACATCCATATTTCCAAACCTAAACATTTTGCTTTGGAAGAATATTAAATATCTTGCTAAATGAGGGATCTTAAATTTGTTTACACTTACTCATCTTTATCAAACAGTTTCCTGATGGATCTTTAGCAAACAGTTTCCTGATGGTGAAAGTGCTGAACAGATTGTGTTCTGTTATTTTCATTTTCCATGCAACTAAAAAAACCTAAACCCTTCATGTACCAAACTGAAACATGAACAGAATTGTTCCCATATTTCCCAAATGTAGATCACTTTTAGTAGTTCTAAACACAAACAAGTTGAAATTTAAGTCACTACAGGGAAGCCACTTAGCAGTTCAACATACTTATATGCAGTATATGAATTTTATTTTGTCTTCCAAATTATATATTCCAAGTACATAAAGTATGGACAGTCAGAACTGATGTAAACAGAATAGATTGCATTCATTATATGCAGTAGATTCAGAGATTTCAGGACCAAAAGAGCCCATTATGTCCTTCTATCCTGAATTCTTTCAGAGCCTACATTACAGGATTTTGACCTGCAATTCTGGCACCAGGCCTGTAATTTCCTGCTGGGTTTTTCTTTATAAAGAGCATGCAAGCTTGCTTTAAACACTTGAGTGCAGAAGCCGCTATAGCTCTTGATATAACATGATGAGCTGACAAAAGAAAAAAACAAATCCTACTATGATGCCATTAACACCTTACCTAAAGACCTTTCACTATAATAATGCCTGAGGGGAATTAGCAATAAAAGAAATCTACTTTAATTTTACAGTGTAATGTGAAATACATTAAGGAAATGCCAGAAAGTGCCTGTTCTGGTCTATTCAGTGGAGTGCATTACTTCAGCTGTCTGAATCCAGTTTGTGTCACTGACACAATTCACTGTCAGGCTAAAACCACAAAATTATATCCAAACTTATCCAGCACACTGCAAACAGTGTGGGACTGGCCCTATACTGCTGCTTCAGCACTTTGTCATTGGAGATCACAGCACAACTCTTCAATTCTCTCCCCCTGGCTGCTTATAGGAAACAGCCTCAAATGCTGCCCTTTGTTGTAGCTGTGCATGGAGGGAACATATTTGTGTTGTATATTGCACATGTGAGGAAGCACAGGATCTGTGCTTTCCAAAACAGTAAAGGGTTTAGAGAAATACAGTTAAAAAACCTCTACAATCAGGTTTTCTTTAAACCCTGCTACCCAGCAATGATACCAGAGACAAGTCCTCAATTTCTACTATATGATTTAATTAAGCTATGCATAGAAACTCCTGTACTCCACAGCAAATCACACATATTCCATCTGCAAACAGCACAAACATTCCTTTTTCTGCAGTGACATTTTCCTTAAACAAGAAACCCAACAGGTACTGACAATGTTACTGTTTCTGTAACACTTACTTTCAACTTAGACAATAAAAAAAAAAAGCATTGGATCAGCTTCCAACACAGCCCTGAACAGAAAACAGAGGTATTCCACATTTTTTCTGCAAGAAAAGAACTCATAATTGGAGTTTCCCAGGAAGGAAACTACTTCCCAGGAAGAAAATAGCTACTACATTTGAGGATGGATGTCTTGTTTCAAGTAGATGCCAAGAACCCTTGGCCTGATACCAGTGACTCTAAAAAAGACTTTTCACATTCCTTGCTCAGCAGCAGGGCAGAGGAAGAAAAGCTTCCAAGCTCCCTGGAGTGAAATATCAGCACCATGAGTCTGTGCTCAGTGATGAGGACATGCTTGGCATACTTGGTTTTAGGAGATGGGAAGAGATGAGAGAGAAGTGCTTTAATTCTCACTTAAGGGAAAAAAAAAAAGAAAGGAAAAAAAAGAAAAAGAAAATATAGAGTAGCTAGCTCTTGGCAGGAGCAGGTTACTTATTCCATACAGCAAAGAAAGCAGCTGGGAGAAAACTGTAACTTTCAAAATATTTGAAACTCATCACTGACAAAGTCTGGCACAGCTTGGATCTGGCACTGCATGACTTAATCACTGTTCTTCTTACCTCTAGGAGAAATATTGGGAGTATACAACAGATAATGCTAAGAAAAATATATTCCATTTCAGTAAACAAGCAATAACTGCAGGAGTACCTATGAAACATAATTTTATTTTTAGCTATGAAAAGACAAAATCCTGTCACTCATGCTTCTGCAGCCTTGTAGTCAGTTAAATGAAAACACCACAAGCCAATGGTAATAAAACATAATGTAATAAACAACCTGCATTCCATTTTGTTCTAACATGCTGGCTTTTTAAGACAAAAAACCTTTGAAGTCTTTCAGCACAGAGTTATGTCCAAGTACTGGGTTTCTAGGCACTACTTCTAATTAATATCTGAGATTCTACTGCATTTATTTTTCACTTGTAAAATAGATGGCTGGTTATACCTAAACCAGAGGGAGGATAAACAGTCCAATGCCAGCACATCCTAATATAGCTCAATGCTAAAGAGATGTGGCATCTAACTCTATACAACATTTGTTTTTACATATTTCATCAGACAATTGACATACACCATTATAAATTCAATAAAAAAGTTCTACAAATAATTACCAAATTTTAGGTATTAGCTACATTGTGTAGACCACATCAGGATTTCCCATATCCTTGCAGAAGAGGTAATATAATAATCATCCTTGATAAGAGGATACTCATCCTGTTGTTAAATTCTGCTACCTGTCTGATAAAAGTGTCCATACAGTCAATTATTCAATATGTCCAATTAACATCAATCACATCATATAATGTGATTATTCATTACACACCAAGAAAATAATAACAATCCCAGTATTTCATATACAGCTTATTTTTTAAAAATTACAGTTCACATAGCAGAAATGTGAAGTAAACTCTTCTAAGTAGCAATTAACAAATGCAAGGCCTATTAAAATCAAGATTCTCATGCAAAGGAGGACCGGGGGATATCCAGCATTATGAGACCAAGCAGTTGCTGGGACAGGGGGCTGAGCAGGGGTGCACAGGGAGGGAGGAGAAGGGCAGCAGTCATGTGTCTGGGAAGGGCTCATGGATCAGATCATATCTGAACCTGCTCCCCTGGAACAGCACCAGCCACTTGACCTAGATCATGAATTCACATGGATTTACTTTTGCACTAGAGACGCTGGCCAAACTAATAGATAAATAATCAATACAATTGACAACATGCTTCGAAAAATGCAAAACTAGTGATTTTTTCCCCTTTAAATAGGTTTTTCTTTCATAATTATACTTTAATGATTTATTTTTGTAAATGTCAAATGAAACATTTCAACTATATGTGCATTTAGAGAAAATGTTAAAATATTTTAACACTTAGTAAATCGAGGAAACTTCTGACTGAAAAGTCATAGAAGCAAAATCCTGAGAGCAAACCCCAACACTGACAAGGGCACTGCTTTCTGCATCACTTACACTGTACCACATCCAGAGTGTTTTGCCTGTCACACAGAGCAACTGCAGCTGGGAAAGCATCCTGCCTAGCTTCATATCTTTTGAGTTAGAAAAAATTTGGAGCAGCTTTGGTACAGAAACAGTACACAGTACTTTATTCTAGGATTGTTTGTGGTGCCCCTGGCAGTGATGGAAGTGGACTCTGATGTCTTCATTAGATGGTAGTAAAACCTCTGGGAGCCAGGAGAATTAAAACAAGTCTTGTTTTCCATTTGGACAGCAAATGAGATGGACAGTATTTCTAGTGCACTTATTATGGTAGGTTTATTTATGCCTCTGCATCCTTACATTGGTAATAAAGACTGAACTGATGTATGCAAAATGCTTGAGCTCAGATGGCCAGCTGTGGGAGTCATTCCTGCCCAGGAGAGGGGCACTACAAAAGGGATCCTGCATTGCATTTCATGGGAGAAATTGTTATCAAGTCTAGAAGAATGCATAGGAAAACATGTTTCTAGTTTCCCTTCTGCAGTTTTGCTGTAAGAAATGCCCTTTCCAATAGCCCTAGGATGCATCAAACTGAAAGTTAAAGCATTTACCATTAGTCTAAACCTTGGATTACTTTTTTATTATTATTCTTTTGTTCTTTTTTCTTTTTTATTTCCAACTTTTTCCAGATAAACTGAAGGCTGGAAGCTAACAGCTCTAGAGCAACTCAGTCAGTCAGAGCCCAGAGACAAAGACACCGGAGACAAAAGGGCCTGTTAAAGTCACCAAGGCCGACGTCTTACACATCATATGGAAAAACTAAACTATCAACAAGCCATTCTTCTAAAAAGGCAGCAGCAAATAAGAAGACATATATATGTAAAACAGAGTGTAACTTGGAGGAACATGTTTAACAGCAATAAAAATTGTACATGAGTCTATAACCCAGTACTTCATTAATACCACAAAGGTATTCGTAGATTCAGGGTTTTTTATAGAGAAGATCATCTGAACTCATTAAATATGACACCAGAATTGATAAATAAAAATTTTTATCAGAGTTTGCTAGATATAGTAACAAAGGAAGAATCTGAGTGTTTAATTTCTACCTGAAGTTTTTAGCAAGAATGAAATTAATTACAACCAAATTAAACAAACAAACAAACAAAGAAATCCCTAAAAACTCAAACAAAACCAACAATCCAAACTAAAATAAGCAAAAACAACCAAAACCCAGTTTTCAGATATTCCACATTCAAGTAAAGAATCAGTAGCTGTTATCAGTCAGGTTAAACAGCCATGAACTACAAGAAAAATAGAAGGAAATGACCTTACAGAAAAGGACACCCAGTGCACAAAATGCATGTCCAAATGTGCTTCATCTTGGTGGGAAGCATCTTCTCCAAGAAGAAGTAGATGTCTCTTTATTTATATGAAGACTAAAAAAGCTGTGGGGACTATGCTGCTGAAAGTAATCAGCACTGCTTGTGACAGAATCAGAATGAACATTTACGACCTGGATCAAAAAATTTTAAAAATGGTATTTACTTTCTTATACAGACAACACAACAAAATTCTTGCAATTTGTGAAGTTTACCAGTGAATTCCTTAAATTAATCTTTTCCCCTCATAGGAAATGACTAAAACTAAGAAAGACTGTTCTTCTCATTACAGAAGTCACAAGAGATTATTTCAGCTCACCAATTGGTGATTCCTGTAACACAGAGAGACATACAAATCCAAAATGTTTCCATAAAATGTAACATTTACACTTTGCATTCAGCCAACATTTAGAGGTATTGCTATTCATGAAGGACTTGTGCAGGTAATGTTTGAGTGCTACAGGAAATTCACGGGCAGCAAATAAAAGGCACTGAGGTAAAAAGTGAGCTCGCTGGATTTCAAAAGCAAATACATCCTTACAGACAAACATTTCACAGTCGCTTCAAATCCAGAGGAGACAAAATGAGCTGACAAACCTTCCTTCCTCATACTGCTATTTTTCAATAGATGGAAAGATATCTGGGTGTCTGCCCTAGACATTTGTCAGGAGTGATCCTGGAAGAGATCTCAGCAAACCTTCAACAGAGACAGAGGTGTCAGAGGCTGAATGCAAAACTGGGGACTTGGTCATGAACTCCAGCAGCTGAATGTGGAGCATAAATAAACGGGGGGAGCAGAGCTTTCCCTCAAATCATGGAACAGTCACTCTGACTGAATTAAGGTAGCAAATGAAAGCAAGGGAAGTATTGGTGACTTCTGTGCCACTGTGGCTACACAATGAAAGTGTGACTTTGCTGCAGCATCAATGGCACATCAATGGTGTGACTTGAATCACCAGCTTTTTGTAATCTTGCAAGGACTTTAACCTCATTATATTCTATGTGCAGCACTTTATATGGTGCTACATGCAGTATCTCCATTGTAATTTTGCCTTTTAAAGCTACATACTAATCAACTTAATATGGTGTATGGTATCACCAGGCAGACTTCCCATTAAATAAGGCCATTTGGAGGGTTTTAATAAGTCTTTATCACTTGGTGTCTACTTTATAACTGTGCATAGTATTTCTTAGAACAGATTACCCCAGTATTGATGTAAGGTAGTAGCACAAGCCATAATTATTTAAGAAAAAGACACAGGACACTGAGATTAAGCTTGCTTTGAGACAAAATACTGCATCTAACTTAAGTAAGTAACCACATCAGCAATGTCTGCAGGTAACAGTGGCAGTCCAAGAGAGAAAATGAGAGCTTGCAGCTTAGAATTCAGATTCAGAATTCTGAAATATCTGAATCCTTCCAGTGATACAGAGAATTGAGTTCTACTCTCTGCTGATTGTACACTGATATTGCCTATCAGTCCCATGCTAGCCTGTGATATTTCTTTTAATGGGAAAGAGTACATTTTTTAGCATATATAGCAGATATATCACTAGCACTTCTTCCCCAACTCTGAAAAGAGTGATTTTAGCACTGAGTATAGTAGAAGCAGAATCATTGTAAAGTACATTAAACTCCTGTCTTTATTTTAATGATGCCCTATTTTTAAGGATTTTTTTTTTAACAGAGAGGGGACACCTGACTTTTCCCCAGATGTGTTGTAATGACTGAAGATTCCTGCACCATCAACTTCTGTCAATATTGACTGATATTGCAGAGAGGTTGTAAAAAGAAGTCTGAAAAGGCAAATGGTGCAGTGGTAACTGGCTGCAAGGTGGCATGAAAAAAAAAAGAGGCATATCATAAATTTCATGAATTTACAGTTAGAAGTTTTCATTAATTTCTCCAAAGGATTACTTTTTAGTTCTAAAAGAGAAGTTATTTCAGTGGCACCTTGGAACTGGCTGAACCAGGCTAAGAGTTTGATCATTAGGAGAGTAAGTATCCTGGAGAAAGCAAAGAGGAAAATAAAATCACTTAGATTAGCTTTTGAAAATAAAGTTCAAGCTGTGTGCTTCAGCTGAAAATGTTTTACCACTATGCCTTCTGACATAACAGATAGAACTGTCACCCAAGTAAGCACAAAATCAGGTTCAAATAACCTCACTGGCAATTGCAATGGCTTTAAGTCAAGTTGTAGGACATAGGATATGACTGACCTTACAGATAACCTGTCCCTGTCTTAACCTTTGTGTGGGCTGGTTCTAACTTTTCAGACTGATTGATCTGAAGATTAAAAAGAAGTGTGCCACATCTCTAAAAAACCTCAGAAACACCACAAGATAGAAAAGAACATTGTCTCCCTTCCTGTTCCATGAATCCTTTGAGAATCAGAACTTTACACTTGTTCAAAGTAAGTAAAAGTCTCATTTACCTCAAATAAAATTTCCCCTTTGAAAAAAATCCTTAAGCATCTTGGTATTTGAGCTGATCCACAATCAGTATTTTACATAAATGCACATACATCCCTCTATCTTTCTTCTCTTCAGCTGCTATAGCAAAACATTCAGTCAGTTTTATAGCTAAAAATGAGCAACCTTTGTACTGACATCAGAAAGGACAAAACACAACCACTTCAGCACCCACAGCACCCAAACCTTGCTTTAAGTGCATGCATCTCTTGAAAGAGAACTGAAAACTGCTATTATGTCTGGGATCAAGCAGGGCTGTGAAAGGAAAGGCTTCCAGACAGGTTCCAGGTGTTGCAGCAATCCTACTTCTCCCTTGAACTGTCTCAATTTTATTGAAAACAAAAAAGTAATTCATAGAGATGGCAACTCCATATATACAGTGAATGCAGAAATATAATTTGTATGCTCCTTTGGAGATGCCCTAAAACAAATCCTATGATTAGCTTTAGGATAAAACCAGGGTATTCCAGAGGCACTATAAGTTCATACGGTTTTGTATATGCACTTGATACTAACAAATTTATTTTAAAGCGAGTTATATAGGTGAATATATTCCCTTTCTAATTTCTAATTTGCATGATTAAAAGCCTCCTGCTTCAGTGATATGTGCCTCATAAGCCTATTTAAAAACAACTGTGTAAGCAGCAGAGAACTAAGAGCCACTCTTCTCTCATTACTATTGAAGGTTCCCAGGGAAGTAGAAACAATTGGAACTATCAGTAGAAAATAATTATTGTTTAGATTTTTTCCATTCTCTCCCTGGGATGCAAGGGTCTGCAAGTCACTTGTACTCTCCTCTTTCTTTAAAAATAAATCAAATTGCTTTATTTGTCTTGATATGGGGTAGAAGAATCTTGGCCACAACATAGAGAAAGCCTACCTAGTAGAAAAATCGGTTTTATTCATTAGTTAAAATTTTCTTAACAAATGTATAATTTCCAGCAGCAAGAAGTCAGATTAAATACAAAAAATATCCAACCTGTGCTACAAACAGGTAAATCATCTGATTACCACCAATGGATCTTGGTTGTTGTATGCTTTTTATTAAAGGTATGTTTGAAAAGAGCAATATTCCTGAAAAACCTGTCTTACCACCAGAGCTTTCATAAGAAATGTAAGGAAACTTTGTGTAATTGTTTCTACTGGGCTGTGTATTTTTTACAGGACAAGCTGTTCTGGAATTAGACTGCCTGTACCATTCCAGTTTTTTTCAGTGATTCTTTTGCATACGTACCACGGGTCCACAATCAAGACTCAGGATGTCATTGTGATCTACAGGACCTCTGCTTCTCATGGTAGGAGAAGTCATAACTCTTCTTTTATCAGGGAAGAGGACCTCTAAATTGAGAGGTTTTGTTACTTCTAGCATTTATCTTCTTTTTTCTTAAATCCAGCTAGGATTCCTTCTTTTTTTTTTTTTCTCTCCTCAAATTACCTCATTTCCTTTAGAAGAGGATTTATGGGGAAAAGCTCCACTGCTCACTGTGATACCACATCAAGCACCAGGTTTTTGCACTGGGGTTCCAAATAACTGATTTTTTTTTCCTTTTATTTCTACAGTAATGTTACTTTCAGACCTCAAAACTATTACAGACTTAAAAGTCCCAAGAATATTATTAGAAGCTCACATTTGAATGTTACCAAATCAGCATTAGCTGGTGCATCTCCAAAAGTTAACTCACTGTGTAAATACTCACGTGTAGGGACACAAAGCTCTGCTTACATTAAGCAGTATATTTAATAAAATCTCCTGCCAAATAAGTAAACATTCAATCACTTTAGGGTGTTTGGCTTGCAATTTTTTTCATAATAATGATTGAACAGTGCCTGCAACATTTTTCATGTCAGTAGTTCTAATGTTTAGATACAAGTAACGGAGTGTGCATGTGGCTCTAAAAGTGTAATATAGATTGTGTGTAACAGAATGGAAACATTCTTTTTGTTCTCATTTGGAGACATGGATCAAGCCTTATCACTAAAATGTATCACCACATGTTTAAAGGAAGTATTTATGCAGCCCAGGACATATTATTTGCAGGAAAAGAGAATATCAGTAGTGCTAACATTTTATTGTCCTGAGTGTGCGACAGTCATAACCCCTGCTTGGAATAACTTCTGGAATGGTCTGATAAAGGCAAGACTGTTGACATAAATAGATTTTCACTGTCACTGAGGGAGATGAGAGAGGTTTTAAAGGGCTGTTTAATAAAGTCCTTATATATTGATGACAACTTTATTTTAGAATTATGAAAAAGAAGAACAGAAGACAATGGCCTACCTGTGCGAGCTGCTGAGCAAATCTCATGAGTAGCTAAAGGCCATCCTATCTATGGGTTCAGTTATTGGGGTGCCACAGCTTCCACTATCCACAAATATGGGGCAAACTATATGATCAAGTAGAAACGAGAAGATACCTCCTCTTCCTTCACCACCGCGCTTTGCCTCTTTCCAAACTTCATTATGTGAGAAAAAATACAAGCATAAAAATGTAATTTTACTGACCTGTTCTTCCTTAGAAGGCACTGAAAATATCCCTATCTAAGTAGAACAAAACCCACAGAAACATCCTAAAAGTTATAAAATATGATTCACTGACCTGCAAAGACAAAAAGAAGTCTGTTAAACAAAGCTTCATGAATGATTCACAAGGCCCAGAACTCCCTCTATTTCCAGCAGTGATCTCAAGCCAGTTTAATATTTCTAGGTAAATAATTCATGTTACTTTTGTTTCTAGCAATAATGCATTCTCAAAAATGCTGGCTGCACAGTATGATCTGCTCCTTCCCTGGATTTTCAGGCTGTGCTGTCTGAAAGTACATCACTTAATTCCACTACCAGAAGTGATCATCACCTTTTTTTTGAGTATGAATAAAGCAGAATGAATAATGGCTAAGATTTCAGGCATAGCTTCAGCTGTGATATATTAAAATGGCCACGAACATGGAAAAGTAAAGTTGGTATCTGTATATTAGATACACGATCACCAGAAATGATGGAATATTTCTGAGAGGTGACAGACAGTGAGAACTGAGCACTCAGTATTTCCAAGGACAGTCCCATGATAATGCAGAAGAGCAGAGAAAGATTTGAAAGGACATTTGGGTTAAGAATGGGTTCCTAATATACACTTAGCTCTTACACTTTTCAAGGATAAAGTCTGCAAGCACTAATGCTCTTTGTCTAAAAAATTGTCTTTACATATGCCACTTTCTTCCCTGCTATGGGGAAGGCAATTATGTCACAAGGATTATTATTTAGCAGGTCTTTACTATCATACTGGAAAATATCTTCCTATATAAGACAATATTGTACTGTTGTATCCTACAGCACACTACAGCTTTCATAGAGGTGCAAAACTTACAAGCTTATTGCTATTAAAACAGCCAATTTTAGGACATTAACAAGGTAACCTTGCTTTACGTGTGGATTCCTAAGTAGAATTACCCTGTGCAGGCTCAGCTACCAGAACAAGCAGAGAAGAACACCTTTTCTGAATTATCTGCAGAATTATCTTTATCTTCCAAAAAACAGTGGGAGACTTGAAATCTTGGGGTCTTGTAATGTGGCCCATCATGCCTGCCAGCAATTATCCCAATCACCACCGTGATTTATTCCAGGGCTGCAGCACGGAGGAGCAAGGAACCGTGGTGTTTCTTGCTATTTGTTTCCAGAAGAGCACAGCAGTTACTCACAATGCCTACTCTTGTTATGTTTCTCCCCACCAGCTTTATGTGACAAAACTAAGATGCAAACCCATTATGATCCATCCAGGATAATGCCTGCTGAACTACAGCGTGCTCAGATAAAGCAGCTATTATGTCACTTAGACGTGCCTGAATTCACAAACTGGGAGGGAATACAATTATTCTGAACACAGCTGAAATCCTGTCCACTCTGATCAATAGGAATAAGTGGGCTCAGATCAATTACACAAAGCTCAATATCAAGCAATAATATTGGTATTGCAGAGTACACACATAGAAATAGGAAAACTTGAGGTGGGAGCTCAAGGAGGGCTAGGTTTTATTATTTGATATGCAATTGAAGCAGAGACAAATAAAAATGTAATTTTCAATAATATTTAATACATATGTGCAGATGGGAATACCACCTAAGCATTATCTGTTTATTCACATTGGTAATCTGCTTAAAGAACAGTCTATTAATCACATATTTACTGCCGTCAGATTTGATTGCCAAATTGCCCTGAATAATAAATAATTTCCTGTGTCAGCTCCAGAGGCTCGAGAAAAAGTACAGCAAACTCCTTTCATCCCAACATGTATCTCTCCCATGAATTTATGCCTCTTTCAATTTCAGTTCTCCCTCAAATGATGTATTCTGAGCTTGGAAAGGGAAAAGCCATGAGTTATCAGAGCACTCTCCACTCCTAAATATCAGCCACTGAGTCCCTCAGTAGCAGTGAAATCCACTTTATCATCACTAGTGGTGATACTCTTCAATTCTGACAGTAGCCATTGAGTCAGACTTTTAACAGCAACCAAGAGAAGAACAAAACAGAGTTTTCAGCAATTCTAATTGGTTTCAATGCCATGGTAATTTCACTGAATCAACAAAGACTGATTGAAATTTGAGCTTTGTATAGTTATTGATTTGACTTTGGATTTTTTAAAAGGAAGTGTCAGTATCTTTGCTTCCAAAATTTCTGCAACTGGCATGTTGAGAGCTCTAGATTTTGCAATATTTAAAAGTCTGTGATAATCTAAGATGATGATCTGATTTTATTAGTTCTGCTGACATTTAAGAACTTCTCCAATCATAGTTTTTAAAAAAAATCCCTCTCTCTGCCAACTCAAAAATAAAGGTACAAAGATAAAAATAAATAACACAATTAGATCAGTAATATGATTCACTATAATGCTATCATTAACTTAATTGACACTATGCAAATTTACATTAGCTCTGGATGTGCATTTTATTTATAGGGGTTTTATTTTTAAAGATACAAACAGTAGCCGTGACAGATCAAATCCTGCAATTTAAGTGGGTTTAATCTACCAATTAAACCTACAAGATGTACTTTAAAAAAAGAACCTGGTAAAATTGCCAGTACTTTCTTTGAAAATACAGGTGATGTTTACCTATGTGCTAGGTGCTGGCAGAAATGCTATGCAGAATTAATAAGCATATTTTAAATATATTTTAAGCAGCGCTTCTATTGTCTGCCTAACTCCTGTAAAAGTGAATTTAACTCTGTAGAGTAGAACATTTTCTAAGCAGAACATTTTCTAAGAATTGGTGTTAACTGCTCATGTTTTTGTCTCAGCTTAGACACATCTTGTGTATACTTGTCAAATACTTGTATTTGACACTTGTTATGCCCTTCCAAGAAGCAAACTTTTATAACTCTCACCTCAGTGTGCAACACCACAGAGGAGGGAGAAGTTTGCAACTGGGAGATGGATTTCAGCTCAGTCTCTATACTTTGCAGACTGATATTAGAACTGAATTCCAGCTTTAAGTCACTGATTATGCAAACTGTAGGAATTCTCAATCTCTGTTAGCTTGTCCGCACTCAGCTTTAAATTCCAGCACTAAGGTTAGACTGAAGAAAGATTTTCACATGCCAGCACCACACCAGTCTACTGTACATGAAAGTGTCTGCTTTTTTTCCCCATTTCTTTAGAAGCCTGCAGGTTCAGTAGAGTATGGCTAATCCATGCTGTGTTCCCAGCTCTCAGACAGTGCTCCAGGTCTGCGGTTAACTGACCAAGTCCAGACTCCCATGAGCAACAACACAACATCTGTAAATGTGCAGGATGAAAAGGTATTTTCCCCCAGCAGAATGGGAAGCAATGCCATGATCTTTCCATATGAGTTTCAGCAGGTTCCTTGACACATGACCACACTTTTTTTTCTGTGGTTTGACTATGTCCACAGGCACCTTTAGACAGGCTACTTACTATCACTGCAATATTTGAGCCCATAAATATACAGGCTGGGCCAAAACAGAAATATTCTGCATAGCTGTTACCATTTGAGAAAAAAGGAAAAAATAGAAAAGCCATTCTGGGAACATGAAAGATAGGAAGAAACATTTGAGAGTGAGGTTTTAGGTTCTTTTCCATCTAGATGTCAAACTGCACTTTCAATTCCCTGAGAACATGTAATAGGATAAAAGCAAGTCTGACAGCTATTCAACAACACAGATCTTTCAGTAACAAAAAACAAGTTGCAGTTTTCTGTGCACACTGCTAAGACTAGCCAAGTTTTAGAGGAAGAAAAAACAATTCAATTGTTCCTTGTCTTAGAAAAGAAGTTCACAGTTATGAAGAATCTGAATAAAGGCAGGGTACAGGTTTCTCCTCTTTGTTCTCCTTCATTCACTCAGAAGGAGGCTTCAGAGAGGAGACATTTTTTTAATCCATCTTCTCCTAAAAGATTTTGTATACCATCACCTATCTCCCCTGAAAAGTGCCGCCAAATGCATCAAGGTTTAGAATATTTTTGTTTTGGAAACACATTCCTCCTTCTTTAGTGAAATTATCTATACTAAATGATGATTCATCAGGTAAATGATCAGGACTAACAGGGGCACAGTTCTGCACCTCAGTGGTTCAGACTTTCGGGAATGCAAGATTCCATTTATGGTTTTTAGCCAAAAGCTGTCCAAAGCAAACCTAGCTAAAGGTATTTTCTCCAGTTTCTCAAACCTATGTGGGACTTTTCCCTTCATCATCTATTATCTTGCAATTTGCTTCCAAAGCAAGGGAGCAGTGTTCCTCTATTGAACAATTCCACATGCTGAGCTAAAAGTCATCTCTCTGATTCTACTCCTGCTTGCACAGTGGCAGGAGCTGTGTGATTGTATCAATCCCCTGAGCGTTTTTTTTTTGCCAGAATATTACACTAGAAACTCACCTGTCCTTGCTTATCATTACAGGTAAACCTTTCTCAGAGTCACTGCTTTCTAAAATCAATACAGCAGCATGACTATAGCACAATCACTTCTTTTCTAGCACTACAGGTATTAGTTTTAAAAGAAATACAAAATAATCTTGAGTGCATATATTGTTTCTCCATATGACATAGACACAGAGATTATTTTTACTCTTGTGAGGATCCTAGCATCATTTACAGGAGATTTTAGCAGCAGTGATTTACTCTAAGCTCACTAATGAACATACTGGGTAGTGTGGGATCCACAGCTCCCCCATGGGGAGCCCCACTCAAACCATTCTCATGGCATTTTAACTTTCCACTGACAGGTGCATTTTAAGATCTGTCAATCAGCCAATTCCTAATCCAATTAAAATGCACTCTTACTGCTATTCTCTGCTGCTATTCTGTTTAAAGTGAGAGGTGAAATAATTTGCACAATTCTAAATGACAATGCTTTACTGGAAAGGAGTCATGGGCTCAAGTGTCCCATTTACACCTACCTTTCCTACTACAAAACAGACAAGCATCCACAAATTAGGTAAAATTTAAATTAAAAACATGTCCTAGAGACAACAAACCTTTAAAACTAATCAAAGCCAATGTTTTAGTCTGTCAGAACTGAAGTTTAAGAACTACAGCTAAAATCCTTCATCTCAAGTACAGGTTAAAGAAATGTGTGAGACAAAACAAGAGAGGATGGTTGGAAAAGCTCTTTGAAATGAAAAATGACAGTGTGGCTGAATGGCTTCCCAGAATTAGAAATCCTTGACAGAGAGAATGAAAAGAAAGTGTGCTCCTAGAGGCTTCAATAGACCTGAACATGAAATAGTGACCACTAAAAACCTCAACCAGCCTGATTTCCTCCTGACCTCTCAGGAGCTTCCTGTATACCATCTCACCAAGGATTTTATGTGGGGACTGGGAAGCAACGCTTGGAATTTCTGTACACTGAAAAACAAATTAACCATAAAATATGCTTCCAAATACATAAAGTGAAAATTGGCCTCCACAATAACAATTAAATATACATTATAGCCAACCCTCTGACTGTGTTAAGATTTCAGTTCTTTCAAAAAACAAATACTCTCTCCACCACAGGCAATTTCAGCTGCTTTTCTGTGGGAAATTCCACAAGACGCTTCTGACAGAAAGAGCTGATTTCATTCCTGAGAATTCATAACTAATTTAAATTTCAATGAAGCAAGTGCACACCTGTCTGCACATTTAGTTCCTCCAAACATATCAAATCTTCAGTACCAACTCAGTGAATCTCTCAAAGTAAACAAAACAAAACAACAAAACAAAAACAAAAAACAAAAACAAAAAAAAAAAAAACAAAAAAAAAAAAAAAAAAAAAAAAAAAAAAAAAAACAAAAAAAAAAAAAACCCAAAA
>VZRZ01002769.1:239634-331298 GCA_013398175.1 Climacteris rufus | reverse complement strand
AAAGAACCCCAAAACCAAGTTTGGGATTTTAACAGCTGCCACTGAATTCTGTATTAGCATCTGGTTGATATGCCCTATGCCAGAACAGATTTATAGGCATAATGAACATACTATAATAATATTTAAATTAATATATTTAATTTAAGTGATATTAAATATCACTTAACAAGCTTTTTGACAATTCCACCAGCCTAACATTGACTGTGTTCTGTAGTGACAGAGATATGTCACTGACAAACACATATCCATGAGAGAAAAAGAGACTGCATTTCAAAGTCTTTAATAGCATTTTCACCAAACAAGAATCAAAATACTGTTTTTTCAAGATAAATGGATCCATTTTGGCTGATAGCGGGCTTTCATCAAATAACAAATGTAATGTGGGTTTGTGCAGCATTTTGAGGCAACAAAGCAGAGGAGGAGTTTATTTGCTGTATTGTTTTTAATCCCACACAATTTGCAAATATTAGATGACAAAGATAAACACAGGGCAGTCAGCTGTTTCTATTTATTCTCTGGAACCTTTGCTATGCACGTCCCCCTCCAGAATATGAATAGACAGAAGTAGTACAGTGACTGATAGAAAAGTTTTACTTTAAATGTAGATTTCAAATGTTGAGTAAGGGCAGAACTATTGAAGTGACATAAGGTGAGTCAAGTGCACTGTTAATAAAAGAACCAGCGAGCTGCAGAACCCATGTTGATGTGTCATGAAAACATTGAATGGACCATGATCATGTGGCCTGTGATCTTTACTATTTCTACAAAGGCATAGGATGAATAAAAATCTACTCATGAACAAAAAGCAAACAGACAAGACAGCAAGGAAAAAAGATACAAAAAAAAAAAAAGATACAAAAACTCCTCACCTTTTTAGAAATCTGCATTTGTCATTTTGTTTGCTTGCTTTTTACACGTCTTCAATTAATCCTGACAAGACCCCTGATCCAAACTCAAAGGAATTCAATGTAAACCTCTGGGGATTTTGGATCACGTTGCTCCCCAGGTATCCCAAGGATCTCAAACTGGTTTTGATTGTAAGAATCCCTCCTCGTGCCAGGAACACCACTGAATTCAATGTTTCTTTGCAACGACCATTCACATAATGGTTACTCAAAATTAAGGTGTAATCCTTTGCACACTGTAACAGAAAATCAGCTCAGAAAACTCAGTCTGAAACTACATTTTCCCCAGTGTAAGAGCTTTCAAGATAAGCCTGAACATGAAGTGTTATACCATGTTCCTCTAAATGAAAAAAAACCAAAACCAAAAAACAACACACAAAAAAACCCCCCAAAAACAACAACAAAAACCAAACAAATAAAACAAAACATTAAATCTCTTACAAGTTTATTACTCCTCTGCAGAAAGCAGATGAAAGCTGTGTGTATATTAAGAAATGCTGCAGCCCAGGAGAAGTTATCTGTAAACAGGAAGATCTGGAGATCTGACATGCATCCATATTAACTGCATCTGAAGGCTTTTACTTCAGAGCCTCTCCTAGAGCAGCCCCATGGACCAAATCTCTCCGAAGGACTGAAGCCCAAGGGTGTACTCCTGGATTCCACTGACTAAGAGAAAGGAATTCATTCATCATTCCTTCATCTGAAAGGAATCCATTGCATGTGCTTTGCAACCACCCCACAGTGCAAACTAAAGAATAATTAAGGGGGTGCAATGGGGTAACTCACATCACTGCTGGATGCAGAGGCACCCAAAAGAGAAAACAACATTCTGAGAAAACCCCCACAGATCCACATAACTGGGAAGCCCAAGACTGTCCCTGTACCTGAACAGAGTGAGGCTGATTTAGGTCACAGTGCCCCACCTGCCCCAGGAATATTTGACAAGTGATTGTGGAAACATCTGGAGACTTCTGGTACAACAAAAAGGTCCTTTCCTAGAGAACTTGAGTGTTGTGTAAAGGCTGTAATGTTTCATCTAAATTGGCTCACAAATATCAGTATGGTGATTTACATGAAAAGTTATGTTTCTGCTTAAGAGTTTGCAAGCCTGAGCCTTCAGTCCAGATGTTTGCGAAGTGCTGGATTAGAACGGCCACAAATTTGTTCACAGGTGTTTTGCGAAGTATAATATACACTATTATTCATCAAGAGTAATTCCACTAAAATCAAACACAGAGCTAGAGCTGGTAGGAGTGCATACCAATCAAGATGTAGAAGTGTTGTTTTCCTCTATCTCATTTATTGTACCCAGTGGTAGTAAGAAATACTAATTATACACAAGCAAAAGATTTTACTGTGACCTTGGAATCACATAATTAATATCAAATTAATTTCTGATACCTAGGAAAAATGTTTTAACTCTTACTGTATTAGAATCCTGTTCACAAAATGATTATTAATAGGTTTGTTATGTGGGTCAGTCACTTAGTTCTTAAATAATGGCCTTTCAGTGAACAGGAAGGAAAGGAAAGTGAATCATTGGAGTTTTGAGACTGCCCTTTAGCCTTGTCACCTAAAGGAAAAACAGAGGCTGACATTAAATTAAAAAGCTTCACGATTTCAGACTTATCTTCCAGTGTGTTTTACACAACTCTCTCATCTTGTAAAGGTGAGTACAAACCCGACTGAGAGATGATGAAGGAAGAAAATTGACAGTGTGATGACCTCTGTGGTCAGAGCCAAAGCTAATAGCTCTGGGAACTGATCTTTGATTAACTTCTTCCCCCCCCTTTTCTCTTCTGAGCCTCTGAAATCTGTGACAAAGTTCTCTGTGTTAACCCCTGCACCACTAGTTCTGTACATACATAATGCTTTTTCAGAAGCAGCTTTGCAATAAATGCAATCCCCATGAAGCATGAAGTTGTATTTCTCAAGTCTCAGTTCTCTGCTGCCTTATCATTGCTGCAACATGCCACTGAGACAAGATCAGAAAGAAAAACTGACAGTCCTGTTGTCTATGCAAGGAAACCAGGAACATTATCCTGGTAGAATGCTTTTTTCCTACAGGGACATGGGACAGGAAAGCAATATGGTCTGTCTGGCATTTCTGGTGCATTTGTCCCTTAGCAGAGGCAGGAGGGAGAGCAGGGTGTATTAAGTCATGTACCACGTTCTGGCTTTTCATGGTTTAGGGGAGTGAGCCAATTCAAGGGGTACATTACCCCGGCAACAGATAAGAGTCTGGGATAAAAAAAATTGTGGTTCAGTTTCTTTATACTAATGTAGAGGTCTCACTTGATGGCAGACTTAAGACTCCTCTTCTGACTCATTTCTTAAGCTATTAAAAGGGGGGGAAAGCATTTTAATTCCTGCACAGGTAAATATAACCACAGCTATAAGGCAATCCAGTAATATGACAAAGCATTTTGCATGAAAACACAAAGAAAATTACATGCTAAAGCTGGTCTCCATCCTGTCCCTTCATTGCACAGATGTGACAACGGAACAGCTGGGTCACAACAGCCATGATGAACCCAAATAGCCAGGAACAATATTTTTATATAATTTAATCTGTTTTTAAGGGTCCAAAAATCATCACTGTCACCGAAATTTGCCCTCTTCAGCCTTTGAGTTAGTAGCAAATTATTTTTATCGAATGAGTTCATGTAAGTGAAAAATGTGAGCATTCTTTGCATATCTACTATAAATTCACAGCATCTATTTTTTAGAAGGATTTTTTAGTAAGCAGCTTACCATGCACGCAATGGTTCCTTGCAGCTTATACAAAATAATGATATTTAAAAATTAAAACAGACAGGCAGGCAGATTGCAGTCACTCCAAATTCCTTCCTACAGGAGATTATTCCGATAACCTAATAATAAATGCCCACCCCATCCAACCCCTCAGTATACAACTATAACCACTGTACTGGAGTTCTCAAGAAAACAAAAAAAAACCACCTCAACTGTAATTACATTGGCATTTAATTCCAGTATTTTTCTTACCTTCTGTTTGAGTCTAGAATTTCTAGAAGCCTCATTCTGTTCTTACATCCCAAGGAGCTCATGTGCATATTTTTGTTAACTTGGGCAGAACTCCCTTGATATGAAATCATCAGAAGTTGACTGGCACATTCATTTATCAATTTCATCAATGGCCCTTGGTCACTGGGGTTTTTTTTGCCCCCAGAAACCTTCAAGGCCATGCTTTTAATGTGGCATTAACTGCCGATGTGACACATCATCAACAGTCCGATGATGCACCTAAAAGCATTAAAAAATCTCATATAAACTATTTTAGTAACCACAACTCCACAAAACTAACAGAGAAAAAACAATAAAGGAATCATTTATTCATTAAATCATTTCAACAAATCTACTTAACTCATCGAATTTAAAATGGCTAGGAGGAGAAATGCCAGTGTGGTGACTTTTAAGTATTTCACATTGTGACCAGTGTTCTAGAAGCACTTTGTTTAGGCCTTTGTGTATACAAACCACTTTGTCCTTTCCTGTTCTTTATCACTCACTGTCCTTTCTTCTGCACACAATGAGCTTCTAAATTTCAAGCCATTTAGTCATATCTAACCTTTACAGCATTTTTCTTCTGATGGATGTATTCTTATGAAATGAAAATTGTTCTGTAATAGTAGTGATCTTTCAATGAAGTAGTGCTTGGTATGCAGTAAGAAAATGCTAATGACATGAACAGTTTTTCATTGCATTTATGCAGCATAATATTTAATAATGTAGGTTTATCACAGCATTTCACTAAAAGATGTAAAATTCACTGCTGTAATATAGAACTTGTTCACTCAGTTGTTCATGAGCTGTTCTTTCTCCTTGCCAGTCTTGCATTCTAACTTCTAATCTACAGGAAGAGAAAATGTTCTGAAATATAAACGAGGAAGCTGTTTTGTGTGGGTTTAGTATTTCTTGGTAGTGATGGGTTCTAAACGTGGGTTTCAATTACTTTTTTTTTTCACTTCTCCCGGGGTTATATTTTGAGGTTTTCTTTAATTAGTTTAAATCTCTTGTACTATAGAAGACTGGGCAAGAAAAATAAAGTAAAATAAATCCCTATTTGAAGTGGTGTAAGTTCCCTGAATCAGTAAAGAGAAATAAAGGTAAAGCTGTATTACTGGCAACCCCTCCCAGAGGTGAAACCAAAAGTGACACTTCCCAACTCCTGCCCTATGGACTAACCACGACTGTCCAGACAGGCACAACTGCACAGAGCAGCAGAGCAGAGCTCCTTCTTTCTAGGAAGGCTGAACACACATGACTTCTGGGAAAACTTTCTGGGAAAAGTTCTACCTGTTCAAGCTGAGCTCTGCGCATAGGCCAGAGCAGCAAGCGTGGCCCTTGAGCCCTGGCTGCTAAAGGTGTAACAAGAATTTTGAGGGAAAACACACTTCCAATTGCCCAAAGCACCAAATTATGAGTCAGCAGTGTTATATGACATTAGTAAAAAGCAAAAAAAAGATTATCATCTTTAATTACAAAAAAATTTTGAATCAATTACTTTACTTAGCTACGGGTTAGCAATTGCAAAGAATAGCTTTCCTGCTAAGAAAAGATAATAAAACCAATTATAAAACTCAACCACTCACAGAAACACTACTTTACAGCAGGTAAATACAAATATTTTTTTATAGAATTATTTTCATAAACTCTTTTTAACCATCACGGACTGTGTGCAGTCCTACACATTTTAAACTAGGTGCCATATTAATCAATGTTTGAATAGTCCTTACAGTAGCTGACTCTTAGATGCAGGTAATGCATCTAATGCACACTGAGTGCTGAATAAAAGGAAGAACCTTGTCTGACATAAACCAGTGTACTACCATTGACATCAACAGAACTAATTCAAAAACTGCAGCTGAAGGACCTCTTTCTATCTTGAAATCCATCTTTTCAAGTTTTTGAATTAAACATCTATTTGCATTTCATTGACTAGCACCTCAAAGTACTCTAACCATTCAAAAGATGGTCCAATATGCTTTCTTCATGAATTTTAATTCTTGTGTTGAAGTCAGTGTCCTACAGCTGTAGACACAATAGAGAAGGTGTATAAAAGAAACCCTTTCTATAACAAGAAAGAGTATATCTTATTATTGTTTCCTAAAAAGGCTAGCCCAAAAACTGAGACTAGTCAGGAGTAAGGGAATAAAAGGTGGGTATTTATTTGAAAGGCCTTCAAAGGTACATTTAGGGCAGACAAAGCCCCCCCAGGGGCATCACCCAAAATGGACGACGAGTCACGAGTTCTCCACACCTTTGCAGGTTTGGTCCATTTGCATGTCAGCATAAAATCACCAATTAAAACTTTACAATTTCCCCCTAGCTCCCTTAGCTCGCTCCCCCCTTTAGAAGCTTGGGCCTGGGCAGTCTAAGTGTCCTTGAAGGGTAAGTACAGAGTGGCACTGTTATGTCTATAGATAACAGCAGCTAACGAGCTATAAAGCATACACGCCAGGCAATACAGAATTTGAAAAATATAAGGGTTAAAACCTAAGGCAACATTATGTAAATAGCTTTGTTATGGCTGGAAGGAAAAATAAAGACAAGCCATAAGGGAACAAAATCTTCATTGCCCTTCAGATGTTTCTTTCTGCTTTAATTTAATAGATGTACAATTTTCAGCTGACTTGCTTGCCATGAAGCCACATAGTAAAATACAGTAGCATAAAATGCTACTGAAACATAAAAGCTTGTTTGACTCAGAAAGCAGTTACTACTAAGATGAAGAAGAATATGAGAAGAAAACATTTCATCACGGCCTTTTAAAATTTTGTCCATCCATAGGCCATGACAATCTGTGTTGGAACATGTGACCTTCAAACTCACAGTCATGAAGCTCTCAATGCCTCAAAAAAATCCACCCTCCTCCCCACAGTGTAGAATAGAGTTGGCAATATCCATGGAACATCCAGTATTTATAACTTGCTGTCATTAGCAGTAATAACCAAACATTGTCTCTGAAAGAAGAGACATTGATGAGATCTTAGCATTACACACTCAAATATTCAACTGTGAAAAATGCTCTTTCTTCAGTGAAGTGGTTGTTTATTGTGGGCCATTCTGGCAAGGGCAATGCATCACTTTTAAGAGTCACATGAAACACAAAGGAAGTCACATTGACACAATGTCCCTTCAGCCAGGCTCACATTCCTCTAAAACTTCCTTTGTGGGGCAGAAGCTTCTATTAAATTAAATTACTAAAGTTTTCTATTAAATAACCTAGGGTTGGGTTCTATTGAAGAATATTCAATGCAGAAAACTGTTCAGCGACTTCTTTTTCCAGATTATTCCAAATTTGTTAATAGTGTTGGTCATAAAACTACTCCTCTGAACCTGAATATTCTTCACCCATTTTCAGTGTTATAGTGGATACTAAAATACTCAAAAAAAGCTAACAGTATGATAAAAGAAATAGGACTCCTGGCTATTAGATTCCTTTCCCACTTTATGAGCAGGATTGTACCACATTCACATTTCTTAAACAAAATTCTGCCTTCATGCAATAAACACAGGCCCAGTGCAGCAACAGAGTCCCAAGGACGAAAACTAAAAGATTATTTGGAATTCAGACATTAATGAAAAATAACCTAAAATTATGTGTAAATAAATACCTAAATAGAAATGGATGACGTTATGAGTGGATGAATCTTCTATTACAATTAAATCAATGGCAAATATTTTAATACCTGCAGGCTCAGTAAATACTAGGTTATGTAAATTCTGTATTACTTACAAGTTGGAACATATCTGCTAGTCATTCATGTTCAAGTTTGCTGCTGAGTTTGTCTCAGGTTTTGGTACTAATTATGAGAAAATATATGCCTGATGAAACAACACTGGTTCAGAGTTTTAACCAAGCCATCAGAAATTCCACTTTTCTTGAAAGAAATATAATCTGATATTAGAAATATATATTAAAAAAAAACCAACAATGGAGGGAGTGGAAAAAAACAAAACAAAACCAAACCCCAAGAACTAAAGCAAATAACTGTACATTAAATCAGGAATAAAGCATCATAGCAATCATATCAAGGCCAATCCAGAAAGCTGACTTCAATATTGTACTTGAATCAAATAATCTAATTAGTTAAATTGTTGGATTAATACAAAGTTAATAAATCCTTTTAAATCCTAAGAAAGCTCTAAGAAAGCTTCTGTAAGTTGAATTATAAGTCACAACTAAAGGCTTACAACTGAATGTAATAAAATCTTTAATTTAGAGCCAAATAAATATTTTAATAGAAAACTCCTAGTAAATCCTGAATTGATGATGAACTATGGACCATCACTTTTTTTCCCAGTAGATCTCACGTTACAGTCATTTCTTCTTCCAGCAATTAAGAAATTGTCATGCAGCCTTAAAGAAAAATTCTGATGAACTAGTGATAAAATTTCTGTACACACAATGTACAGTTAGCTAACATTTGACTATGTTGGATTCTTCAGGACTCAAACAGTACAGGAGACACTGAGGAGCACATTCCCTAAGCTAAATTCTAGAGGTGTTTCAATCATTATAATATTCTCTCCCCAATGGTTTTAAAGATGTTACTGTTGCTTCTATGGGCTCGCATACAACCATTAAAAGAATCTGAGAAAAGGATTACAATAAAAATATCAAATTAGATAAAAAAATATGCACAGGCTCTCAGCACTGGCAAGTACATAGACGCCCCAGGAAAAAACAGTCCAGGACTATTAGGGTGCACAGCTTTTCTCTTTTTTTTTGCCATTAGAAACCCTGCAGCTGTGAAGATCTGCCAAAGGCTATTAGATGTTATTCTTTGGTATTGCAATTTTCTCTCAGTTTAGTCTTGGGATTCTGGTACATTAATGTTTGAAGTGCTCTGCTGAACAGCAGAACACAGATTTTTGCCTTTCCCTTCCCTCTCACAGTCATAGAACTGAGAACACAGTCTCAGCTCTAGTCATACTCTATACAAATCAGGCACAAAACCTCCCTCCAGAGCACACCAACTCAGATTTGCAGTGCCTTTTCCTAGCATCAAAGCGGAATAGATAAAAGCTTAAAATTTGTAATTATGAACCACAGACACACCAAAGGATTTAGGAGGCAAAAACATATTTTTACTATATGAGGTTTTTATATCCTGAGACACCATCTGAAATGAAATCCAAACAATAACCCTTTTACCAGCAGCTCAGGGCACCCTAGACCATGGGCTGGAAGAACATTTCTTTCATTTGAGCAGAAAGCACAAATCTAAACCCATTATCACATTCAACATTAGCCTCTCAGACAATCCTTTTTGCCTTTCTTTTACAGCTCTCCATCATCCCACACTGTGACATTTGAACACTGAAAGACAAAACAAACCAAAAAACCCACAAGACTATTTTTGAGGCACTGGCACAATCTGGCCAGACTGGTAAAGGAAATTTTTGATAACACATTTGTCATCAATTTACAGAACACTCATCCCAAAAATTTATAGAAATTGCTAATGGAATGGAACTAACAACCACAGCTACTCAGCATTCATCTATCAGTACCATTAAAAATAAATTTTAGGTCCTTATGACTGCATGTCACCATTCATCTTGCAAACAGCTAAATTTAGTGGGAACCAGGCTGTAAGTCAAACAGGCCACCTTTGAAACTTTTAGTCTGAAAACAGAACAGGTATTTCACAACTTCACAAAACAGAAACCATTTTAGAACAGAAATTAAACTGTATGAAAGGACTGTGTTATCAAGCACAGGGTATTTCACATACATGTAACTGCAGTGTGATAAAACTGTACAATAGTGCTGTAATCAAACATTCCAGCAAAGAGAAACCTCAGATGCTTTTTCTACTCCAGCACTGCACTGCTGTCTTTTTTATTAAATTACATAAAAGCTTTTTACTAACCACTTTCTATTCCAGTATGCAGGCACTTAGCTAACCAGAAGTTAGGGAAATTAGAAAAGAGAACAGAGCATTTTTCAGGGCCACAGTCTTTTCTTCTTTCAATATTTTTTAATTATATTTTTCCTCCTGTCCCTCTTTCAGCTAAGCAGCATTTTGTTATGTCACTTGCCTGAAATGTGGAAACTTACAGGCTCTTGGGCTTCAGTATCATTATTTAAAAACTCTCAAAGATCAATTGTCTGTGCTTACTGAATTCTTACTTCAGATGATCAAGTACCTGGTATTAGGATCCCTGTCTAAATTTTATAATTACGTAGTTTTAAGCTATGCAGCATTAGGTTCCATAAAATATATTACAGACTTCTGACATCCAGTTTGGGAGTCAAATACTTCACTCAGAGTCACATACTTTGCCTCTTGCAGTCTGCATAACTCTCAGGATCAATGAATATTTAATCATTGTATCCAAAATGAAACCACTGCAGCACAAAGCACTGAAAAATCCTCTTCAGAATATACCAGAGGGTGGCACTTCTGTCAGTTATCTGGGAAACAAAACCCAGTTCAAAACCCAACAGAAGGAGAGGTTCTACATGCCCTACAGTACGTGTCCTACAACCTTTGTGCCAACATAGTCACATTGGAGTATGAGAAAATAGAAGGGGAAAAAAGATCCCAACCAAAGAAACCTACCCCATATAAAATTGTAGATGACTAAATGTTCATAGCATGTTACACAACGAGTAAGTGTTCCAGCTCTGGACTACACAACACCAGGTGCAGCTTTGAACCACATTGATTTTGCAGTTTTCAAGGAAGGGCAAGGTATTGGACCTATGCAGAGGGGATGAGGTTGAAGGACCAGAGAAGCTGTCAATAAAATATAAGAGGAGTCATCTGAATGTTAATCAAAAGTTCCTGCTATTTCCTCCTGACAAATGGCTGGAGTAAGGGCTGAGAAACCTTGGAAGAATTTCAGAAGTTTAATGTTAGTGACAATGAATGGAAATTATTTGCATCATCAAACACAGGATACTCAAATATTCAAGACTGTCTGATCTTTTCTTGAATTATGTAACATAATTATTTATCCAAAGGATATGAGAAGACATGTATCTAACACTGTAAAAATAAAATAATGAAGCAGATACAGTAGCAGATTGAAAAATATAAAAGTTAATACAATTAAAAAGATGAGACTGACCTTCACAACCATGGAGAAGTGACCTTCCTGTATTTGTTAATTCAGATCTTCTAGGACCATAACCTTTAGCAAACCATATTTATGCAGAACTTAACCACTGTCAACCTTTCATTTTTAAAAGCCAAACTCCAAGGACTAATGCTGGATGAACCAAGGTGATAGCCCATCATCAGAAATACTACAGCACTTGGTCTTTTGTAATAGTGATTATATTAGTAAATAAATGAATAAAACCAACAGTAAGGTCAAGAGCAGAGTCAAGACTTCCTGGATCTCATTTTTAACCCAGAATCTCGTCTTATAACCTAGAGATATAATTCCTGATTATTTTTGTTTAAATATTTGATTCAGCTGTTTATAAGTTATGTGTCTTTGCTCATCACTGCAATATTCGATATCAATCTAAATTAGTTTGATATAGAGAAAACCCTAGTAGGCTTTCGGAATTCCCTTGTCTTTGTTCACTTGGGAGTTAGACATTCTGCAGTTCCTACAGGGCACAGACTGGGTTTAGTTGGGGTTTTATAAGGCTTTTATGCAGTAAAACTAAGTGCCAGAGTGTGTAAGTGTTATGCACAGGGGAGGTGGTTGCCTATAGATGATCACATCAAGACTCTCCTCCACTTACTATCCTTATCCCAACACCATTCCTCAACTATTTCTTCTGCCTTAATGTATACACAGAAGACAATGAGTTGCCCAAACTCACTCACAAGATCAATAGTAAGACTGATTCCTTCTCACACAACCCAAAGCCTATGTTTTGGTGATCATCAGTCTCTGTGATGCCACCACTGAAGTTTATGTGTACTAATAATAAATGTGCTTTTGCCAGATGCCTCATTAGCAGCAAGTCAAAGATGCACTGTCAGTCTGCTCTTTCCCCCCAAGAGCAGCAAAGGGGGCAACCAGGAAAACATCACAAAAACCAAGAGAGCCTTTAGCATGACAATGGATCCTCATTTCATTGACTACACTCGAGGCTCTTCCCCCAAGGTGACTGGAGGAACAGTTCAACAGTGCAGACAACAAAATGAGAGCAGTACAGACATAAAAGAGGTTTTGATGTCTCTTAAAGTGTTTCAGAACTAGTCCATCACTGAAGGGAACGTAAGACAGAAAGAAGCAGGCACAAGATAATAAGTAAAGAGTCAGTCGCAGTTCCCAACTGCTGCTGCACACAATTCATGGAGCAGTTTTGGATACATCACAGCCTCTTTCTATTTCAAAAGAGGAACATTCCCAAAGCTTTGCGCTGGTGTCAGGTAGCTGACCCAGCCCAGAGCTGCACGTGGAACTGAGCCTGGGGCTGGTCTTCAGGCAAAACCACAAATTTGAATCCAAGTTTGTGCTGTAAAGAACACCTTTGCATCCCACCACAGGACAGTTCTGTGCAGATGACAGATTCTATTACAACATTCACAGTGCATTTCAACATTCTCCTTTCTGTTTTCCAGAAAAATGCAATAGCCAACAAAACCAGGAACAAAATACTGGCAGCAGAGAGAAGCACAAAGAGGTGTGCACTAGGAAGAACATTTTAAAGAATTTGTTTACTAGAGTGAGTTCTGAATTGACTGCGATTTCTTAGGAGGAAATAAAAAAAAAAAAAAACAAAAAACCAGAAGAAAACCAGTTATGTTTTCAGTATAGTACAGGATCTGACTGAAAAGCAAATTGTATAAGGGAAAGGGATGTGTTGAAAAAGACATGTTAAAAGCAGCCTTTTCATAGAGGTTTCACTTTCTATACCTATGGCATAAAAATAATCTATGAAAAGCAAAAGAATACAGTTAGGAACAGAAAACATGAAAATTTTACAGATTTTATACTCAATTCAGGAAAGAAAACCTGATAAAATAATGCCTCAAGTACAGTAGCAAACAACATTTATATTACTTTCTTCTCTGGCAGAGAAGTGTTTCCTTGATTATATTAAAATGAAGACATAATATGGATAGAATAAAGATTTTTCTCAGAACATGTAATGAACCCTTTGATCTTGCTGTCACAGGACATCTTGAGGCAAGCAGTAATTAGACTTAGCAAAGCTTTGACAGAGCATTTATGGTGAAAGTACAACCTTGAGTAACATGTCAGAAGACCTCCTGATTTTAATTGTAATGTTCTCACAATCTCAGCATCACAATGAAACGATGTCCCAGAAACAGAGGAACTTACCTCATTTGGGATTTCTGGTAGATCAGATCACTACATGCCCACCTTCGTGCTCTCTGTAATTTATTTTTTTTTTAAAGCTGGCATGTACTTTGCACACAACTAAAGATCTGCCTTCTAGAAGGCCAAAATGCCAAAGAACATGGTATCCATCTCTGGAAGAGCTTATAGATGACATATTATGTGCTACACACACACCTTATAAAATCATGTAATACATATAACCATTTTGTAGATTTTTTTTTTTAACAATGCCTTTTATAGCATTAACTGTTCATACAAGACAACTATCATGCTCTGAATGTTTGAAACTAAGGTTTCACTAAAGGTCTTAGAGTGGACTAAAACCCACAACATTCAAGTCTGAGGTACCCTGACAAAAGCTACAAATGCTTTTGCAGGACTCTGACTCTGGCTTTTTACACCTTATCAGACAATCATCAGACTTTCAGAGGAAAATGCTTGCTCAAAAGTCCTTCAACAATCTGTCCATGGACAGCTGAAATACTAATTTAAAAACTGCAAAGTAACACTATCAGGCATGTGTTACACCTTCCATCACAAAGTGCCTGTGCTTAACAAGTGAAGCTGCACTTCTAGGAGACTGAGTAGTACACTAAGAAAAGCCAGCAGTGCAACCTGTCATATTTCTGGCTATGCTCAGACTGGTGTGATTCACAAATCGAGAATTATTTACTGCTATTTTTCTTTGCACAGCCTGGTATTCTCTCTCCTAACCCCAACTGCCTGAGCAATCACGTGTCTTTCTCATTAGTGCTCCTGAGATCAACCACGTCTGCCCTTCATCTAAATTTAGGCTGCAGGGCTTTTATGACAGATCTGCTTTTGGAGGTGTCTCTACAAGGTACTGCCCATTACAGGTCCTGTAAAAATAAGTGTGTTAGTTAATAACTGAATTTTCTTACATTCTTGATGCTTTTTTGTGTTATACAAAATTATCCTGCAGGAAAAAAAAAAAAAAAGGAGATTGTCTTTTTTTTTTTTGAAACACCTGATTATTCAGGTGCCTACTGCTTTGGATTCAACCATATCCCTGGTGTTAATAAAACTGTATGTGCATTCAGACCATCCGTTTTCCAATTTAATAAGGAGGTGCTCCTTCTTTGTTTTCAGATCATTAGGAAACAAAGATTACATCTACTTACTCCTGCTTTGTGTGATCGGGAAAGAAAGATAATCAATAAAAATAAATTTTTGTAATCTTATTTACTCTCATTTTTTTTCCAACTAAGAACAAGATTCTATAACACCAACACATAAATGGGATAGCTGATCTGAGCACAGAGGATCCAAAATCTCTACAGTGCAGGGCCACAGGCAGCAAACATTCACTTCTGAATTAAAAATTGACCACAACAGCAACATTTTTACTTTAGCCACTTAATCACCTTGTTTCCTCCTGTCAGAAAATACTATTACCTCTCCAGCAAAATAAGATTTAAAGATTCCCATTGCAAAGAATGAAGCTAAAAAACAAATAACCTCTGGGAGAATCACCTACTGTGAAACTCATCACTAATGCTGGATCTGAACAAGACGCTCACCTAAGGGCTTTCCCACTTATCCCTGACACATTAAATATGATGGAGTGAGGCTGTCAGTGCAGGGTTTTATAGGCAAGTGTGTAGCACATCTCATTGTGCTTTGAGGAACACACTCCAGCTCCTCATCATGAGTCCTGTGAGTTCCAGGGGCTGACCCTTCCCATCCCGGTGACCTGTGTGCACTGACAGCTCTTACCCTGCAGCTCCAGACAATTAAGGATTCCCACCTGCTACATTTTGGGTGCCCCTGAAAGAAATGCAACAGACTTTTCCACAGAGAAAAAAAACTAAGAAAAGGCAAAGCCATGGAAGCAGATTTATATGCAGCCTCCAGTTAGATATGACACAAGCTTCCAGGAAGAAAGGACATGAAATGGGACTCCATTTTCTGGCAGAAACACAAGATTTAGGTCATTTCCAAAAATGTAGCCTGCTTGAAGAAGTCAGCATTCATGAAAATATGCTTTTCTTCTCAAATCATAAGATGACATCACAGTTTCTACATACATAACCTAAATTATTAACGCTTATGCTGTTGGAGAAAGGCAATCCCTGCACACTGAGTGGTTTTATTGTGTGGTGGAATACAGGAGTTTTCCTTGAGTTTTTCACTTCTTCACATAGCTTTGTAAATAAAAAATGACAGACTGACTTGCTCAGGCTCAGTGTTAGGCAATGTTGAGCCTGTAAAGGAAGAATAGTCCCGTCTAAGTTTATTGCTACAAAAAATAATTAACCCTTGAAAGTCCTGGAGATGTGTTGCTATGAAAGCAATGTGAGAGAGGCAAAACATACATATGCCTCAAATCTATTAACAGAGTTGTAAAATAAAAGAAACTCTAGTTTCATATATTTCATCCTTGGGTTTCAAATTTGCACTATTTTCAAATAGTTTCTGTCTGGATACACTGTCCTCTAAAACCAGACTGCTTTATATTTGTTATCCCTCACCAACTACAGAGTAAGTGGTTTGCCACCTATTACCTCCCCTGTGGGGGCACTTTCTGCAGCGCAATTCTCTTGAAATTATCTCACAGATCCATTTAAAGGTTTACCATATTTGCAGGCTATAGTGCTTCATCTGGCAGGTACAGCAGGGAGCAGGGCAGAGGCTGGGAGCATTCTGACATGGTTCTACTCATTCCTTGGTTTGTTTAAGCAGCTCTGCCTCAGATCAGCAGCTCAGGTGCTGAGGTGCACAGGAAGACTTAGTTTTTTGGAAAACACCCTTTCTTGAATAACAGACATCACACACGTCTTTGGCTTTTGTGCATTTCTACAGCTCCAGCACATTTCTTTATGTTTTACCTAAAAGTCATCATTACTTATAGGGCAGCACATTAGGGCAGGGGAAAATATGGAGGCTCAATAATAAAGCCACTGAAATTCATTTGTTACAGCAACTCCAAGCAACTTGAATTCCCTCACCATTTCTGTCATTGGTTAGAGCAGAGTAACTTGTTTTTGGATTAAGTGTTAAATACTGGCATTTAGACACTAAGAGGTGTACATGAAAAAAAAGCTGATTGAAAAGACGTTTTGTCAGCAAAATAGAATGGCAGGTCTACATAGTGCTGTAAGATATTATTCAAAGATGTCAATTTATTTTTTGTATTGACTTGTATTTTTTTTGCTTTTAGCTTTTTGGGGAACTGCTTATTTAAAAATGGCATGCAAAGAAGAAATTACTATGTATTGAGGCATTGAGGCTAGGGCAAGAGGTGGTTCCCTTCCAGTAACATGTATTAATCTTTATAGAGCTTCATTCAATAGAAACAGGAGTGCGTGAGTATATTCTTTATAAAAGCATCACAATGTTGCATCACAATAATCAGCACTTTTCAAGAAATTCAAGGTAAAAATGCCCATAAATTACTCTGTACTTTAAAAAGGAACTTTTTAGTAAAACGTTAGCTTAAAGTAACTTTATTAAATAAAAATCAGTTTAATGCAGTATTGGGCACCTGCTTAAAAAAATGCATACAGTACCTAAACCCCAAAACTTAACATGCAATTGCCATTAGGTTATTGAATATCCCTCTTCTTTGCATCAAATCCTGAATAAAACAGCACAGACAAAAATCTGTTTTGCTGTACCTCCTGTAGTTGAGAATATTTGGGCTTTCTTAGAGAAGTTATGCAGCACCAATGTCTGATCCCAGGCCATGAAAGTCACCCACCCTGACTGACTGTGATTGACTGCAGGGCTTCACATTCAACACCTGGGCATCCCTGAGTTACCATGAGATGAAATGGGCAAAGGCCATTAAGCAAAAGTTCTCCTTTTCATTCAAATTAATTGAATAGCCATTGCAACAAGTTTAGCACTCAATTATACATGTTAGCCTAGACATACCACAAACTTTTTTGGGATTACTCTTGATAATCAATTAAATCAAATTAAAACAGATCAGAAATGTAGGCAAATCCTGTAGGATTTAATATACATATTATGCAAATTGATTCTGCAGATTTTACTTTTTTTAATTAAACTTTACCCTTTATTGCTACCCAGGAGTTTTGGGTGAAGTCATTCTATTGTTTTGCAGAAACATTTTGCAACCCTGGAATGTATTTCTCTCAGGGTTTGGTACTGCAAGACAGTCATCTCCATAATATGCAAGATATATAGAGATAAATCACCATAACAATGTTCAAGATGGATTTCCTAGGCTAATCAATATTCCTGATGAGGAGGAACGTCCTGCAATAATAAAAGCACAGGAAAGGGAGCAAAGAAAGCTGAATTCACTTTGCAGCAACACTCCCTTCCCATGATGATGTGAAAATTCTCTGAACTTAAAGATCAGAGAAGACAGACCAGAAAAGACATCAAGAAAGCATTTATTGCCCTCTCTCAAATTACTTCTTCCCTGGTCTCCTTCTCCTGCAGCTTCCCCTGCTCTGCTAAGAACCACCTGTATCTAAACCACTGCTGGAAGATGTCTGCCTTATCATCTCATTTCTCTCCTTTTAGCAATGCTTTGTTTCACATCAGAGATCAATCTTGGAGCAGAAATGGTCCTACACAGTGAAATGAAACTTCTCCAGAGGGCACCTGATGCATTTTAGCAGCAGTTACCCTTCCCTCTATGGGACCAGACAGTAGCTGGTCTGAAATCAAACATCCCTGTTAGCACACAGGGTAGAAGCTGGTCCTCAGCACCAGGTGATTCCCTTTGAAAATCCTCCCCTACAGCCTCACACTGATCCTTAACACAGACACAACCTAAATCAATAATCTCTTGCCATCTCCACCCTGGAAATAGGAAGTTTCTCATTTTCTTCTCCTTAGCTACTGCTTTCGTTTCTTCAGTGCTATGCCTTCATTTCCTCATGTCAGACCAGGTATAACGATTGTGCTTCTCATTGATACAGAAATTATGTTATGGAGATGATGTAGATCATTATTTCCATGGCTGCAAAAATAAGACACTCCTGCTCAAAGCAGCAGCTCTTTTTGCACTGATGCAAAGGAACTGCAGCCTACTACGAGGCAGTGGCTTCCTAATCCATACAAACTTTGTTTCACAAAACAATTTTTAAAAATGAAAATATGCATTGTAACATCCAAGTGCTCTTTAAAGACTAGAAATTATAGTAGCATATGGCACTCAGTGAAGAACCAAACAGAGATTTACATCATGCTCCACTCTTCAATTAAGAGAATTTTCTAGTTTACATGTACGGAAAAACGGGCTGGCTCCAAACTCAGGTGTGACATTTGATTTTATAGAAGAAAAAAGTTACTTTTGTTTCAGCTATCGTTCTAATATACCCATAACCATAGTTAGCAATCTTGGTTTCTGATACCAAAAAAAAATCATTTAAGCTTAATCAAACACAGTATTCATAGGCAGAGATGTGTATAGATGAAACATATTCAAATTTTATATATATATATATATTCATAAATCAGTCTCAATGCAGTTGTTCCTACTTTAAATAAAAGCATTTTAATCCATTCTTTGGTTGTCTTGAAGCACACTAAAAGCAAGAAAATCACAAACCAAATATATATATATATATTTATTCATATAACCTGTTAGTACAATTGATATATTATAATCAAATACCAAGCCAGAAATCTGTAGTTAGGGCTGACAGCTCATCTCTTTCAGCACAACACACACCACTGAGATGGTCTTTTTTCCATTTCACAGCTGCTTCAAAATAAGACAAAATGTCATCCTTAACTCTCAGTTTCTTCTCTTTGTCATTTCACATCACAGCTCTAATTTTATTTAAACATCCTCCTCTGCTGCGATTACATCTCTCAATTTGTTGCAATACAAATTAGAAAGATCCGTGCCAGCTTTCACCACTATCAGCACAGTTTTCTCCCGGCGCCTTGATTAATTACCCATTATAACAGATGAAACAACAGAACTTACAGTGTGAGAGTGTCTTTTGTTTGCACTATGGAAGGAAATATCATTCCCCATAGAGACGTGCTCTTTTGCCATTATCATAATTACATGTTTTCAGACTAAACTATCATATCAGCACATTCACACTGCTGTGGGGAAGGGTGTCAGGATTTTCAGCATCAACTCTGTAGTCAAGTGAGAGCCTGACTTGAGGCAGCAAGAGCAAATGTTTCTCTCGTGAAACTCAATACACAAATATAGAAAGAAATCTCTGTAAGTGTAGAAAGTGTATGTACTGGATAATATTAAATTAAGAGACAAAAAGAAACAGAATCTATAAATGAAGCTGAAAGCGTCAGGAAAAGACAAAATGTCCAATACTAAAACTAAATACTAAACCTTAACCAGAAACCTGCTTCCTTTTTCTGGCAGATACTTTAGGTGACGCATTTGCCACCATCACAGTCCCTCAGGCCAAGTGAAAAGAAAAAAACCAAACTTCTGGGGACTCCAACTCCCAATCTTGTGGCAAAGCTGAGCTGTAAAATTTACATTGTCGGTGAACAAGAATAAATATGAAAAGTATCATTGCATCCTTATTGATCTTGCTCAGTTCTGAGATCCATGAATCAGAATTTGAATGAAATTTTCATTCCTCCACCCCCAAATAACCTCTGTGGTTCACAGGGAGATTTCAGCCTTACAGTGGATTTGTCAGAGGCCGGGGCAGCTCTAGACTTCACACATCAGGGAGAAGCAACAGAGATTAATATTAATAAGCTACTTTTCGGGAAAACAAATAATTAGGTCTCTTTAATCAATCTGATTCATCATCTTTCCCTTTGTGCTGATCTCCTACTTTCACATGTCTCTTTAAAGAGTAAATTGCTTAAGTGTTTTTAATGGCCAGATTAATCTATTGCATTTGCATCACCTTCAGTGTGAGTGACTACTAGCAACAACTCATTCTTGTTTTCCTCAAAGCCATTCATACTTTTCTTAAGTGTTGTTTCCTCTTTGCAATCAGATTGAAACACAGGATCCAGGGACAACTTATCTGTGTTCTGATGCTTGTTGTTTTCTGCTCACAACAAGAAGATTAAGGAAAGGCATAAGGAACACAGCTCTCCTGTCTTTCTCAACTTCAGTCAGGTAAAACTTGATCTCAGGTTAACCTTGAAATTGATAAATCAAGGGAACAGATATTCAGCTGTCAGCTAAACAGAGGGAAAGAGATTGCCAGGAGGTAGACTAGATATCTAAGAGCTACGTGTGAGATGACTTTGACTATCAATATGTCATAATGCAATTTCAACTGTACATGATACCAGCATTTATAAGATTTCATGACAATATGTCACTCAGCATCAAAGCATTCACAGAAAGAGAGGGAACAGGAGAGGAATTCAGAAAAAAAAAAACATATTTCAACACCAAAGAATCTCTGCTTTCAACAACATCTCACATTTTCTTCAAAGTGTTATAATTAATTGGAGTGTAGACTCTTCAAAGCATAAACGCATAACTCCCATTAGCACTAATGGAAGTTAGACACACTCATCAAAGGGAGAATATACTTCTATCTTTACAAAAGTAATCAGTGTGTCACAAAGCTGTATTTTTCTTAAGTTATCACTTGCACGCTATGCAAGCTGAGTACAAAGGTTTGCATTAATTTAAATTCAGATTAAGCACTTTAAAAATATTTCTCCTTCACTGGAAGAACTGAATGTAGGAAATCAGTTTGCTATTATGTTAAAAAATACATCAGAAAATGCAATAAAAATAATCACCCTTATAATTAAAGGTTGTCATGGTAAAAGGCTTAAAAATATACCATTATTGAAAGAACTTTTCACTGCTGTTCTGGTAAAGACATAATCAGTTAATTCCTCTCAATGGTCCTTTCTTTAACACTCTCCCAAGGAGTCTTTATGATTTTGTCCACCAGCAATCTGTTTTGGTATATCTAGATTTGAGGACAGAATTTTTAGCAGGGTCTGTTGCAATAGGACAAGGGGTAACGGTCTGAAACTAAAAGATGGTCAATTTAAATTAGAAGTAAGGAAGAAGTTTTTAACAGTCTGAGTGGCAAAACACCAGCACAGGCTGTCCAGAGGGGGAGTGGCTGACCCATCCCTGGAAACATTCAAGATCAGGTTGGAAGGGGCTCTGACCAACCTGATCTCCTGGAAGATGTCCCTGCTCATTGCAGGGGGCTTGGACTAGCTGACTTTTAAAGGTCTCTACCAACCCAAACCATTCTATGATTCTATGGACATGCAGCTAATCATGTCTTAATAAAGATGATGAACTGATGGCATTTTAAAATAAAAAACAAGTTCTTATTTGCCTTTTTTCATTTATTCAGTAAATTCTCTGACAAAGTATTAGGCTTTATCCCTTCTTGTGAAGTGGGAAAGAGAAAGGCCATGATCAGCTCTGGAGGAAAGCACAGGAAATCTTATACATGCCTATGTCCATTTTGTGACACTATGTGTTCTCTAAGATTAACCTCCAAAAAGATCAGAGCCCAGTTCTTATTCCAGCACAAGCATCAACACTGTTAAAAAAAAAGAACAAAAAAACAAAACAAAAAACCTTCCTTGAAAAGGCATGTACCAAACCATCTTTTCCTGCCACTTCAAACCAGTTTCCCTGTGCTCAGCACTGTGCACTCGGTAGCACTGTCAAAGTCAGTGGCTGTTAACAGCTTCTCCATATCAGTTTCCTTATTTGCTAGAAAACCACATGCTTTTCCTTACCCCTGAGCCCTTCACACTTGTCTAAGCATCGACTCCCGTGCAAGGAACTCCTTAAATTCCATCACATCTAAGAAAGAACAAATGCTATTTAGAAAAATCTTATATTTAAATTAGTATATATAAAAGCATCATAGCCAATTGTGGCTGCTGAAAAATCATGTCCTCCTGAAAAACCAAGTCTTATGCAAGTATATTTTTTATCTAAGCCACAAATAAAACAAACTTATAAAGCAGAGGTATCACATTTATTAGAAATAACAAAAACTCTCCAACTTTAAAAAAAATTTTAATTTTAAATTAACATTCATATAGTCTGACTTAACTGAAGCTCGAATATCCAGTCTTGAATATCTGTAACAATGAAATATACTTTTAAATTATGATGCTGTACTGAAGTTAGTACTAAAGAAACAGGCATTCAATGAGTCGCTATAGATATATCAATGTACTCAGTTCAACTTAGTGAACAAAGTTGTTTGAGAAGTTTTGCTCTGAAGTTTTCTATGGTTATTAAACAAAAACAGAAAGCAGAGAATGAAGTGGATACTAAGTCAATCTCCACAGCTACCGTTACTAAGAACAAAAATAACCTTCATCCAACACATTCCCAGTGTAGGGAATTTGGAAATTTAATGGATTTCAACAAAGGAACTGGAGTGTCTTCAACCTGTTGTCCAGGAGCTCTCAGAAACCAGCCTGGAGTCAGGCTGTCCATCCTGATGGTTTCTCTCTCTCAGCTCTGCTGAGTCCTACTCTCAAACAAAAACAAACCATACTTCTAATGTCATTTTATTTCCTGAGAGTTTAGTCTTACCTAATCCAAAAAAACCCACCAAGCAGACAGAAAAGATGAATGCAATTATTTGAATACTCAAAGTTGTTCAATTTCATAACAAGGAACAACATAAAAACTACCATTCACTCAAAGTATATTTTAAACTAGAGGTGAGACAATCAATGGCTGTGTGTTGCAATACTCAGGACACATCCTGAGCAAAAAAAGTTTGGTCAAAATTAGCAAAAGATTATTTTGAAAATGGAAGTGAGACAGAAAGCATTTAGTCCTGAAAGATACATTGTCTGCCTCTACCTCCATATACAACACACCAAATGATGACTGTGGCAAAGGCAGTACCTGAAGTAAAAAAGCTATTCATCTTCACTTTCAGCTCTTTTTCAATACTCTTTCCCTTGACTTTAGCCAAACAGATAAAAATATAATTTAACATTATAACTTCTGCTGGAATAATACTGTAGGACTGTTGCTATTATTTCCATTATAGTAACATGCATGAGCTAATCAAGGTCTTCAGAAAGAGTTCTGAGGCCAAATTGTTTCCAACTCACAATTTATAAAAACAAGAGCTCACAAAATAGCTGGAAAAGAGAGCAGAGTATTGAAGCAGAGAGCAACATTTATGTAACATTTTAGATGATCATTTTAAATTGCTAAAAAAAGAAAGGACTAACTTGCTGGAACAGTAAGTCCTTGCCTCTAGGAGGACAAGGCACAACACTGGGTATGAAAATGGAAAAAAGATAAAAATTCATAACTTACATAAATTTCATTACATGTGCAGTTACCCAGAAAGCAAAGAATTAGCATCTACCTTTGAAGCATCTCGTAACAGGAGGCCATTTCCATATCTCTATACATGTAGAAGCCATCAGGAATCAATGGAAATGCTGCAGATGATAATATTAACTCTGCAATAGATTTCCATGAATGGAACATGACATCATAGTTTGGGCAATTTATAATGTGGTTTGGAGCTGTAATTGATAATATGGCTTAGAGCCTCCTTCTCTAAATTGCCCATAGAGAGGAAAAAATATTGGATAGTGCAAGCATTTTTATTCCAAATTAGAATAAATTGAAAACCTTTTACTTCACTATTTTTTAAATTTAAATATTCCTCAGAATTTCAGATAGAATATATTGGAATACTTGTTTTTAAATGTTGAATTGTTCACTCCAATAGTGCAATACATCATTTTTGCATGAGTAAAATAGTGTGCCCAAGTAATATAAAGCACATTAAAATAACAATGTCAAAATGAAATTATTACACTAAAGATAAGATTTTAACATTTAAAATAAAATTAAAAGTCACATTATCCAAAATGTGGGAAAGCTGAAGTGAACTATTTAAGCCTCTTTCACAAAGCTTATACAGTTCCTTCATACAAAACTTGCAAGTGAAAACTGAAAAAAAAAAGCATCAGAAAGCTTTTCTAACAAACGTATCTTCAGCCAACCATACTTGTCACTCTGAATCTCATTGCTTAGTGACCTTTACAGATGAGCTGTCTCAGCTGAAGTCCCGATAACAAATACACCATTATCTGAATCATCATTACAGAATTAACAGACCTAACTTGGCAGACACAACTCCAGACCTAAGAAGAAATGAAGCTGACTTCTTATCCTAGCGATGGCTGCTCTAGGATGGGGTCAAAAACTGTAAATTGTGAAATTAGTCAAACTCATTCTCATGTAGTGCCTGTCCTGCAATAAAAGAGATTTTCCTACCTGCTTCATGTTTACATTGCTGTTACTCAAAATGACGACTCAAAAGTTCTGGGTTTGCATGGCCACATTTTTAAAGTTTAAAGTACTTTTAATTTTTACTTTCAAATTGGACCTCATAGATCTGTAGAAAACTTTAGGCCTCCAAGTAGCTTTGCCTGAACTTAAAAATCAATATTCCACATGCAGAAGAAATTTCATCAGTCCTATGCCTAAAGTAGGCTGCAAGTGCGGGAAGCACACTCTGCATTTCCCTTTGAGGCACTTGTAAAATAAGATGGTCTGCATTCATCAATTTCTCAACTACAGATACCCTTCTCAAAATGAAAGACGTGCTTTTTCCCTGAGGAGAAAAATATCATGGAAAACATTGGCAAAAACTGGGTTAAAGTTGAATCACTCTCAGCATGGGAGGCTGATATCTAAATCCTGTCAAAAACCTGATTGATTCTCCCAGTCCCATGTTTCAGTAAATTTACTTTTACAAAGTGCCCAGAGTTTAATTTACCTCACTAAAGAGGCTCTGAGTTTGCATAGCAGCACTAATAGGTCAAAGTCAATCTATATTTACAGATTCGGAAAAACAATACATGGCTGCTCTAATGATTACTAGCTACAAGTAACTCACACAAATTTGTCAAATTAAAGAAACAAGCAAATATCAAGTTGCCTGTGGTTCATCTGAACTCTACAGTGCCACAGACAGTATGGGGGACACATTTGATTTATACAACAGTGAATTAAAAGTGAAATTAAATCAGATGATCAAAAATGTAATAATTTAAAGTTTGTAGCCTGTTCTCACTACACTTACACACCCCTAAAAAAAGACACATCTACAAACGTAAAGCACAACATTTGGCCAGACAAAGTGGCTGGCTGGTCACACCACCAGATTCTCCTCGGGCAGTGTTTCAGCAGGATTGGGGCAATAGTGGCTTTGGGGCAGTTTTGGGGCTCAAAACATGAGTAACACACCACAGGAGTGCCTTTAGCACCAGCCTCATGGCTCCTGCTCATCACCAGGGCCAGCCCTTGTCTCTCAAAGGTCAGAAACACCATTTACATGTGTCCTCCCACAAGTTGTCTGGAATTATGGAATAAAGAGATATCCTTAATGGAAAAAACACATCCTGTGGCACTGATGATGCTCCAACTCAGGCCTTGTTCTCTCCATTGCCTGTCCCTGCAATTCCTTCTCCTGATCCTGCCTCTGCTTTCTCTGTACCCAGTTGTTTTCCTTTTCTCTCATTAAGTTTTTGTTGTTATTTCTGTTTTCACTCTGTAGATTTCCTCCTCCAGTGCCTTTCCCCCTACAGCCCCAATGCAGCTAAAATGAATAGATCCAAATATCAGGGCCATCTCTTCCTGCCCAACACAAACACTTAATGTGAGAATTTAACAGAACTGATACACTGAATAGACCCTTGAAAGAATCCCAAATATATGAGTTCAGTACATAGAGACAGATATATACACTTTCCCAAACCTACTAAAACCTAAAACCCAAACATACTAAAACCTAAACCTTTTGCATCACGCTGAAAGAGATTAAAGGCAAAATTAATTGTTCAAGTACCAACCAAGTACCAATCATATGAAGAATAACTTTGTCCTGGGCAAAAGAGACCAGGGAAATGGATAAATGGGTGGCAAATACGAGTCTGTGTATCTGAAATCTGCCACTTGCACAGGACAAGAAAAATCAGAGAATACATAATCAAAGAGAGCAAAATAAAATGGAATGAAAGTGAAAAAGTTTACATATATATATATGTGTGTATATATATCCATAGATACATTTATGTTTAATAATGCATTTTTTATAGATCCATTATGCAAACATTCGAGCTATACAGAATGGTACAGAAAGTACTGGTTTTACTGCCTCTTAATCCAAGAAAAAAAAATTAATGGACAACAAACTGTAAGGATTAGAAATGTAAAACTTTGGCTTTTAAAGATAAGTACTTTAAGCACTGTACAGCTTACTTATCTGCCACAACCACAACTGAGTGTGTGTTAAAGAACTGTCTAGAAAGAAAACTGAAGAAAATTCAAGAATTTGGTTTAGGGACATGGAAACAAGGCAGAATCAGCCAACTGTGCTACTGCTGCACACAGCTACAACTCCAGGTTTATCCCCCTCCTGCATAGCACTCCTCTGAAGAAAATCCAATTGCTGATGAACAAATTACAGCAGACTTAAATGAGCCTGTAAAAAGGACCATGAAACCAGCTGCAGGTATAAACAGAAGCTTCCAAAGGAAAAAATTAACAGGTCACTCCAAATCCATCCCATAGGGAAAGGACTACAGCTCCAGCTGGGCAGTGGGTACACTTTGTGCTGAGGAGCAGTGATGGTAAGTGGGGAAAACAGAACAAGGAGTCACAGGATAAAAATAATACTCCTCACTTGGACATGAGCCTGCTGATGCATGAACACACATACCCCTGAAGTCTTTATGTACAACAGAAAACAGCAGAAGTCTGGAGGGAACTCACAAATCTGTGTGTAGTACCCACTGTCTGTTACCATTCCAAAACACTTTATCCACTGTTCAGCTTTGCTCCTGTAACAAAAGTATTTGCCCTGTGGGGTTGCATCCTAAGAGTAATGATGTAGCACATTCAGTTTAGACTTGTTCATCATATTAAGGACTCCTGTCTTAGTCACAAATGTATTACTGAGAAAAGGCCTCGCTGTTCCATGAACATCGCTATGGTAACAGGAATAGTTAACACTTCCTCCTGCACTACACTCAGGAGACTTTTGCTTCAACAAACAGGGAGAACCAAGACTTATTTAGTGTCTGGTCCACCTTCCCAGGCATTCACACATGGAATTGCTGCACTTAACCCTTCCACATTAGGTTATTATCTAGAAATACCGATTAGAAAATGTAAATCATTCTGCTATCCTCTTTTAAATTACTCCTCATACAACAGAGACACCCTCCGTGTGTAAATGTTTTCTAAGCATATTGACATCTTTGTTAAATTCTTAATGCTTTGGGTTGTGGAATAAGTAAAAAATCAATAGGGACATAAATTTAAGAAGGATTACAATGATTAGCTGTGGTTTTGGCTATTGGTGGCAAGAGCTAGTTTGACCTCCCACTAGTTGGAATACTTGATTTCATTTTTTCCTGACTTATGTCCCAATCTTTGGATTTTGTCCCATATCCAAAGATTTCAACTAGCATGGAATCAGGCTCCATCACAATGAATACAACCAGAAGTAAGTTGTTAGAAGAAGTGAGGACTCCTAAGGAAAATATATTTCAAGTATTCCGTGGAAGAAATATAACATGCCTCGTGAAAAAAACAAACAAACAAAAAAAAAACCCTCAGAAAACAACTGGCCAGAAAAAAACTTTTGCAATTAATAATGGTAATGGTCAAGAGAAGACAAAAGCTACAGGACACTGCAGAGGTCACGACTAACACAAAGTTGTAGGGGTGTACAAAGAATATTGGTGAAAGAAGGGAGGCTTCTGAAGAGGTGTGCTAAGAAGTCATTTACAAAATGCAATGGTGACACGAGTTAATGGCCCTGAATACGCAGCACCGTTTAATGCTTGCTAAAGATCATTAACAGTGGCACCAGTATCGATGCAGCAACAGGGATTAACATCGTTGATCTGAGCAGAAACTAGCCAAGATCTGCTTCTAAGCAAACCAGAAATGTGGCACCTTAGTGACATCAGTAACAGGAGAGCAGAAAGAAGCACAGCCCATGCAGCAGATCCTGACAGCATGGTCAGGCAGGGGAGATCAGGTGAAACAGCCACAAAGGAACATTGTCTAAAGAGGAGACCACAGAGTCAAGAGGAAAAGTTACGGAGGGAGAAACCCTACTGTGGTAAAACCGGTGGAAGAGAGAATTATAAGGACGACAAACCACCAAACCAACCACCCCCAAAATTAAAACTAACAAGAAAATCAAAATTCTTCCTAAACCAAGATTGTCCATTGCTTGAGAAGCCACAATTCCCAGAACAAGGGACCCCACAAGGCACATTGTACTGGGTACAGGGGTGGTACCTCCACAACCTTTTCCTGAATGACCAATTACCCACCTACAGCTGGCTCAAAGAGAATCTTCAGCATCAGCACAAACACAGCCTCAAACTCCTCCAGTCAATTCCCTAATGAGAAAATGGAATCATTCAATCCATTCCACAATGACGTTGTTTAAATTCTTTTGTTTAAGAAGTTATTTTAATAAATCAGTGGAACAGTATCAATAAAACCTTTTATTCTTTTTTTCTAGCAGTTTCTGAGAGAAACACCAGCCAGGCTGGAGATGCTCTATGTATCTTTTCAAATTTTCTGGACCTTTCCCAAAACTTTGTCTTCAGACTTGGCAAAACTTGGGTGTATATTTCACACCACTTGCTGGAGTTTTAGGAAAGAGTTTTAGCTAAAAGCCTCCGAAGATTGGACCTCTATCTTAGGAATTTTTTTCTTGCTCTTCTACCTGCTGCTTTTCACTGCACAGACACTCAAAGTCCAATCCCTCCTGCTGCTTTTGAGAAATAAACTCTTCACACAGAACCATAGGTAACAAAATGACTCCCTGGCCTGGCTTCCAGCTCCAGGCTCTGCACGAGAGATTCCAATAAAAAATGAAAGCTCTGTGCAGAGCTGGCATGAGTAGCTGGCATGGCACACCTCTCTTCACTTCTGCCCAAGTCCTTGACAGAGCATTAGTGCCTCACATCACAGCAAACATGGGAGTACCAAACACAGCCCCTGCTACACCCAAAATGCACTTGCACACAATGGCTGCAGTCCAGCCTGGCCACTTCAGACTCTCATTTCATTTAAGGGACAAGGAAAATAATAATATAGGACTTCACTCTTAACATCCATCATTAATTACAAGAATAATACTAACACCCATAGATATGTAATTCCAAGAGAGATATTCCTCTGTTTATTGAGTCCAACTTGGCAACAAATTTCTGGAGCAGAATCTCTTCTCTTATTGCTCAGTGATGGATTGCTTCTTGCACTTGACCCACATCCATAGACAAACATCACAACATGCTCAGCTCTGTGAAACAAAGTTCATATTTGTCTCATGCACGAAAAGCTTCCTCTGAAAGTGTCAAATATTTTAAACCATCTTTTTCTGCACAAAGTTGGCATGTGCTACTGTGGAATCTGCATGCTGTGCTTCCCAAACCACTTCCATTTTAATCATAATCAATTTTAAAGCAATCTCAACCATCTTCATGCCAGGTTTCCCAAGTCCAATTTTTATTTTATTTTTCAGGATAGACAAGAAGCCACAGAGACCCAAGGAAAGCACCAGCTCAAGCACAGGCCACTGTCTACACATTTCACTCCCCAGGTGATAAAGGCAGTGTACAGCATGAGAAACATGACAGGGACAATCACAAATTAAACTATGGGAAGACACTCTCTCAACTGCTCTTTAAGGAAAGCAAACATGCTGTGAGAAGCAGTAATACTCCTTTAGTCACGTTACCTCTTTCATGTAATACACAGTCTACAAAATATTACAGTGAAATGACTGGTCAACTGTAGAGCAAAAAAGCTTTAATAATAATTTTTTTCCTTTTTCTTTTTAATAGAGACTCTACTAAACAAAATAAATGTTTACAAAATAAACATGAAGAGTGGAGAGAGATATCCTCCCTAAACCAGGCCCATGGTTTCCCTGACGTTTAAAAGGGGCATCATCCCCTATTCTCTTTTCTCCTCACTGACAATATCAAGGTGTGAAGATAAATAAAGGTGTCCATGTCAGAACTAGTAAGTCAACAAATGAAAGCTTCTGCTAAGGCTAATACAGGAAATCTGGAAAGAATATTAAAAAAAAAAATAAAACAAGTAAATAAAGTTAATACAAGAGCCTGAGTTAAAAAAAAAAAATATTACACACCTATTGCCTTAACACCATTCTCAAGGCACAGTGAAAATATTTCTGACTTGAGACAGAGTGGTTTACTATCATCTCCAAAAAAACACATCAAAACTTTAAAAGCAGGAAGAAATAAAATATTGTTGAAGAATATTTGCCTTAAAAATATATGTACATGAAAAATTACTTGCTTTGAAAATTAAATCTAAACAAGGTATATCTGCTGATGTTGCTAGCACAACCTTGATTTTATGATGGACAAATCAATAAACCTCATTCCAAAAGCAAGGCTTTACAACAAAATAAAGAGGTACAAACATCTGCTTCCTCCAGAAATGTCTCATTGAAATGCTGCATTCATATTCAGGCTGATTAGTTAAAGAAGGGAACTGTGCTTGCTTCCCTCCCTGAAGTGCCACTGCGAGGCTTTTCTCCTGTGCTGGCACACATACACACACACACACAAGCAAGGAGCCAGTGTGCTCTATCATACACAGCAAAGGTTGGTAAACAATGTCTAAACAGAAAAAAAATGCAAGCAACCCACATATTCACAGAGGAATAAACACAAATATTCTGTATTTCATTGTCATTAACAGAGACAGTCCCCGAAACAAGAGATTTCAAGAGCAAGCACACCACCACAGACCTCAGCAATGGAATGAGAACATTTTGCATCCTCAGTATTTTTTTCACAAGGCAGCATAGATATTTCTAAGTAACTTAAGAGAAATTAGGAAAATATTCTGGAAAAATGCTTCAGTCTGGCTCCAAGATCCAGCTGGAGAGAGATGATACCAGCACACAAGCAAGGATTCCCACATTGTGAACACCTACCAGAGCGATGGTACTGCTGCTGTCACTCAGACAGCTTAGAGCTTAGAACTCTGCCCTAACACATCCTGTATCGTGCCATGACAGCACGTGCACTGCCCTGGCACCCAGCAGAAAAGCTCCTCAGGCACACTGTGCACATGGAATGAGCTGCTGTGCAGACCTGAAGAAAAGACTGCTCCATATTGCAAAATGGTTACACTCCAAGACTGAAGACACATGAGACACCTTAAGTCCCTTAACACATTTTTTTTTTGCAAGGGAAAGCATATGGGAAGTTTAACCCCATTGTTTACTTAAATTTATTTCCTCTGGATATTTTAAATCATGTTGCAGTTTTGGGCTTAGACTTAAGTAAACTAAGCTGCCTTGCCATCTGAAGCAAAACTCTGATCAGCACCAACGAGCTGTCAGGTCCAAGTACTTTTATTACTCACTGGCAGCATTTTAAATTCTTACTTCCTATTAGAAAACCTGAAGATCAGTAATGCTAAAGGAAGATGTACTCTCATTTAACATCTTCAAAACTATGTCAGACAAGGGGAAGGCCTTCTGAAATCAAACACTCTTCCAGCCAACATGGATTGGACTGATTAATGGTTGTGTAAAATCTCCACCATGTCGTTTTACAGTCCAAGTGATCAGATTTATAATTGACACAGCTTAGTAAACTAAGTTATTTTCAACAAAATTACTAAGCACCATCAATATTTTCTTAGTTTTTCCTTTGCAAGTTCTTACAAAGAAAAAAAGAAACAATTGAAGTGGGGTTTGAAAAAAAAAATATTGCCTGGAAAGGAAGAAGAAATCTGAATGATATCTGCACAGGTACATCTTCACATATTATATATAATGTGAATATATTTTGTCACTTTTAGAACTAGCTCATAGTGTTTCTTTACTTCTCTTTAGCAACAGCTGATTATCTCAGATAAAGACCAACATTTCCTCTCCAACTTTAGATATTTGCATAATTATTAACTGTGGTGGCAAGCACATAAAATTGTGGACTCAGTTTCAAGCAGAAAAGCAAATGGACTGTAAAAACTTCTGCATTTAAGAGCTTTTCTTATTAAAGAGCAGCCTATAAATAACTACATGGGAATGACTTTTGTAGTGAAGGAGCTTTCAAACAAGGAAGAAATAATGTGCCTGGAAGATAATGTCAGAGAAATTCAAAGATCAGTATAGAAACTTTCATTAAAGGGCAGCAGTTAAATACCAGGCCTTACCTAAGAACACAGTGATTCATCCACCACTAGAAATCCTTAAATCTTTCTTTTTGTTTTTCTACAAAACGTGCTCTAGACCCTGAAGAAACTACTTACAGCGGGAACCACTTTTTCAATCTCCATTCCTATCCCTCCCCAGGAGGTAAAGATGATAAAACTTTCAGATAGATACAAATTATACCATTACAAGAAGGGCAAAAAATAGTAAGCAGCTAGTTATTTTCTGCTAAAATCATCCTGTGCAGAGTTCACTTACCCTGCCAATATACAAAGAAAGTGCCAAATGCTCCCCTCCAGCTCCACAGTAATGAATCTGAATATGAAGTTATAGATTTCATTCTCCATGCATATAATGCCATCACTGCAATGCCACAGTGCCAGGAAATAAAGTCTTATAAAATAAAAAATAGAAGCAGGAAGCAGAAATGCTGCTTTGCAAGACTACTCCTTGGGGTTTTTTTATTATCCAAGATATTGATTTCATTAACTATACCAGGTATTTTCAAAGAAAATGCAAAAAAAGAAACCTATACAGATTTTTTTTTCCGTGTTTATCAAAAATTCTAATCAATTCATAAGTCCTTAATTGCTCCCATTTTTTCTTTCATTCTCATACACATACTCTAAAAAGCAAAATGTCCTTTCTTCCTCCCTTCCTCCCTTTTTTTTTTTTTTGTACTATTGGACTTTTTTGTTCTTTTGGCAAATAAACACAGGAAAACACCCAATTGCAAGCTTAGAAGTTTTCATACTGACTCAGAAAACCATCATTGCAGAAAGACTGGATATTAGTACAACTGTACTGCTAATAAAACACAGGGCCTTTCTTTATTAAATAGCATTTCTAAAATTATTTGCAAGAGACGGAAAAGCTCTTAACTGTACAATCTCATAGCTTTTAGACTAGACTGTTTATGACAATTTTTTGCATGATACTAATAAAATTGTATTCCACTGTATGACTATTTTAAGATGGACTTTGAAGTCCACAAAAGAAACCTGTATTCAAGCAAGGTTTTAGCATCAAATTCGACATTTCTTTTTATCACATCTGGCAAACTCAAAAAAGAAGCTTTATCTTATCACAGACTGTAAGACAGAGTTTAAAAATACAATAAACTACATGTTTTATAGTACCAATAATATTTAACATAACTCCATCCATAGTCTTTTAGTTTTATTTTGCTGGGTTTTGAAATTAGTACTATTTCTATGCACAAAATATTATGCATGTTATGAACAACTATTAGAGGTCCTAGGAGAATAATCTCATGGAGTTTTTGAGTAGGAAGAGTAATGAACAGGACCAGCATAAGGATCTTCTTTCACTATGTACTTACCTGCTTTTAGTGGCCACTTTAATTTACAATACTGGGTCTGTGATAATTTTATTTGACAAACAAGAGCAGTGTTTTTTCAGATAGGGTGGGGTCAAAGGCAGTTGCTTTGTGAATTTAACAGAGATCAGCAAATTTAAAAACTGTTTTAGAATTTAATTAGTCAAACAGTCTTAACTGGAAAACAGTTTTCTGTCAAACACAAGAAACTGCTCCTCTTGGCAATAGCACTGTTCTAGCTTTACCCAGTACGAGTTTTTTGCACTGACTGCAGACAGAAACCAGTCCAAAGAAGAAAATAAGAGCAACTCAGCAACTGCATGTCATTGGAGTAGCTGGGGGAAGGGAGGGCAGGAAACTAAACTGAGTGTCCCTTCTTTTAGCCCTAAACTAGTGGATAACAAATAATACCAGGGCAGGGCCTGGAGAAAAAAAAAGATTGACCATACTTTTCTCCTTTTTATGCTTTTCCTTATGAATGCACTTATCCTTGCTATACCCATTTCATTCTTTAGAGTTTGTCATGAAGCAACAATTCAATCACACAGCTCCCTACTAAAGAAAAGAATTCTGGTTATAGTTGAACACCAAAGTTGATATAATTGGAGCATTAATTCCCATGCAAAGTCATTCTGAATTTACACACAGTCACCAGATTTCCAAACTCCTTCCTTCCACAGAGCACTCCTTACCAAGACTCTATTTTGCAAAAAGCCTATTGTCATTCCTTTGATGACTATAATGACACAAACCAGGCAGTTGCTACTGTGTTACTTGGACATTTCTTACAAACAGAAACAATGGCATAGGATCAAGAGAAAAGAAGGTCAATGGGTTGAAGAAAAGAGTTTGAATTTGATTCCTTTTTTATATTAAAACTACTTAATTTGGGAGGAATCTGCATACCATGTACAAATCATTTGTACAGAAATTAGAACACTAAATACAATTCAAAGACATTAGAAAATAACTATCCTCTTACAAGTATATTGAAATATTCAAGAATCTATTCTAGATGCAAAGAGAACTAGTTCCCTAATCCCAAAGTTCAGATATTAGTAGAATTGATCTTCTTGTGAATCCACAAGAAAGATCCAGTTCTTAAAAACAATTCTTCATCAGTCCTTCCGACTGAGTCAGGAGCATAAACAGATAATTTTAGTAGGTTTCTACTAGACAGAGCTTTAAAATTAGAAAGCCACTTCAAAAATTAATGAAACAGACGTGATTCAGAGCTACAAGGAAAACTGGGACACTGGCCAATTTCGAGAGGGTTTGAAATTTTAACTGATTTTTTTCTCAGTGTCTGGATAATGATATCACTCAATACTTATAATTATTACCTAGTTTCAAATTACATGAAAATTTATAAACTTACCATTAATCCATTTGGCTTCTGGATTATGGACTATGAACTCTTTTCTGAAGAGATCTTCCAAGGATAATCTGGTTTCCGATGAATTTGAGAGTTCATCTAAAATTAGCACAACAAGATCATTTTAGATCACTATTGAAAACAGTATATTCAGTGTTGTTTGCAAAACACTGGAATTATAGAACCAAAGGCCCTGTTGAAATTGATAAAAATACCTTGCTCTTATTTATTTTTTCATGACAAAATAAAAGTACCATTTTTCTCCAGTAAAGCTTCAGGAAACAAAGCATTGGTACCTTTTGGACAGGAAAACTATAGGATGTAGTTTAGCTATTTATTATAATGGGACTGTAGTGGCAAAGCTGTTTCTTACCACAGCCTCACAACACAAAAAAATCACAAACCAATACAAAAATTTCCTGACAGCCAAAGGATGTTGGCCATATTGAGTACCTAATACTGACAGAAACTAAGTAAAAAAACTCCTGTAAGTAAAAATGGAACCAATTTCAGCAATTCAACAAATTAAAAGGGAGGAAAAAAGAAGTCTGCACGTACATTTTATAGCCTGTGCTTGTTTTCTATTGACTAGAACAACATAACAACATTTGGCTAACAGCCTTGTGTTTTTCCCAAACATGACAGAAACCAGGAATAATGTGCTTCCGAACATTAGCCAACACTGACTTTCAAAACAAAAAAAATAAATTTCCTCCATCTAAAATCATCTCCACACTTCAGAAAAGCAAAAGAGAAGCTCTGCTAAATAGCAGTTTTGTTGTGCTGTAAGCTAAATAAATAAGTAGTGAAGATTCAATAGGAAAGTGCTGCACTAACAGTGGTAATGTTGAACCATTACTGTTAAAGCAAAACTTTTAGTGTCAAAAGACAAAACCACAAAGTTTCCAGGGAATAATCACAACAGCTCTGCACTTCACCTGGCTGCTTCAGGCTGCCAAAAACTGTGCTGTTCCTTGTCTGTGCCCTTGCAAAAAGTTGCACCTGTGCACTTCCTACACAACCAACCAGTCTGATGCCCAGTCAGGTTTTCTTTTAAATAATTTCATATTGTTGGGCAGGTTACCATAAAATACTGCACTATTTCTCTCCTCTAGGAGCTTTTTCTTCCAATGTGTCAGACATTCACCTCCTTAATGAGAGGAACTTTGTGTTTGTCAGATTTTGTCCTTACTGATATGAAGCAGTGCTCTGATGACAGACCTGTAGAAAAAGAGTCTTTGGAACCACAGCAGTGAAGAAGCAATCTTGGTATCTTTGTGTCAACCCACTATGTTACCAGGACATTTTTCACAGAGAAATGTGCTTTGTAAAGGTCATGTCCTGAAATACATTTTGGATGAAAATGTGACCCTTCAAAGAGAATCAAGTTAATCGATAGTTTTGTTATTGGTCTTTATTCAGCCAAATTTCTCAGTTAGAGGCTCAGCTGAAAACTTACTGCAATCACCAACAATATGATACTTCTGCCTTTAAATGTCAGCACTGCCTGCTGCAGTCACTTCAGCTGGCATTAATAAGGTGCATGCTTGGTGTACTGAAGAGACAGCCCTTTTTCATGCACATCATAAATTTGCAATAGACACAAGGCCATCACAGCTGCTCTCACCACAGCCCTGATGCATTTTGCATGTTCCTCCCTCCCGGGTGGCAGCAGGGCCCTGGGAAGCTCTCACTCCCCATAATGAACTCTTCTTGCACTGCATGTCTTGTAAGGCCAAGCACGCAGAGTTGTTCAAATCCTCTCTCCTAAGACAAACATTCTAATCCTCAAATAAGCTTTTTGCCCTCTTCCTACCTTCCAGGGATCAAAATAGCCTGTTTGGGGTTTTTTTTAGTCTGCAAGTCCAGCATGGGACAGAATATTCCACCTGCAGCCTTACTGGAGCTTTACAGCAGAGTAACATTATCTCTCTTGATTTATACCTAATCCCTCTGTTTACACATCATGGGACCTTGTTAGCTCCTGCTCCTGCCACACACTGTGTTTTTATCTTCAAAGTAAGCACATGTTGTTATGTATGCTCTATTCAGCTTCACAAATACATTCTTGTGTCTTCAAAACACTACTTCTGGCTTAACAGCATCAAATACAGGACTCTTCATGTGCCCATTATCCTCTTTCTCCACAGCCTTGTTGACAGCCCACCCTCAGCAAGCTGTTTTCCATCACCTGTTTGGATTCAACACACCCCTGTCCTGATGCTGTTTATAATTCCAAACGGGTTTCCCTTCTAACCTTACCTGAGTCTGTTTCTACTTGTTGTGACCCTTTATTTCCTGCCAGTTTGCCAACTAGCAATCAACCTCACACAAGGTGTTATGTTGCCAAAGATTCTCTCACCCATAATAGATCTTTTTTCAACTGCTTAAATAAAAATCACTAAAACAATATATCAGCTGAGTACAGAAAGGCTATCAGAGAAGAAAGGAACACCAGCTCTGCTCTCTGTATTCTAGTTCACATGCTTGCCAAGCAATTTCAATATAAATTGGATTTTAAAATAATTTTTTAAATTATTGTCAGCATTTCTAAACTGAAAAAACCTGGCACATCACAAAACAGTATCTCTTTTTCATTTCCATCGGAAATTTCATTCAATTACTCCTTGAAGGAATATTTCCAATGTCCTCATAATACTTGCCAGATTTCTATATTTCAGTCTGAAATTTCATATATATGTATTTATCTATAGAAAATGACACAGATTACAGAAGATACAAACAAAATCAAATGTTAAAAATTAAATGACTACTTTGTAATTGTACATCCAATTAAAACAAGTTCAACAACTGGTGTGTATCAATTAAAAATGACAAATTGTTTGTGCTTACTAAACTAGAAGACTGCAAAAGGAGAAATTAACAGCCTTGCTAGTTTTCACAAATTTATAGGATATTGTTTTTGCAGCTTAAATGTAACCTAAACACCTCATAAAAATTTACCTTCTAACTTAGCAAATAAAACTAATAATTATGCAGTGTAGTGTATCATTAACTGAAGCTCCATACTGACTTTTCAGTGGAAAAAAAGTTTTAATGCTAGAAAATAAGATAAAGGCTTGATGTTTAAGTGGAAAAACACCACTAGTAAACTGTATGCAAGCTAACAGGTATAACTGGGAATTAGCATAGTTCATTTGTGTTTGCATGACAAAGGAAGAAAACTTGCCAGAAAACAGTCAGATACCAAAAGCTGCTTGCCAATTTCCAGTTTTTACAGGGAGTCTATACAGCACTGAATAGAAACCTGGACCTTCTTGCAATGAATATCCACATCACAAAAAATAATTGTAGCTTGCTTTCTATTCCTTTAAGAGTAGCATGAGAGAGGGTGTGGAGAGGTTGGTTTAACCCTGTTCTGAACAGTTTATCTGTTGGACATAATCCAAATGGATTCTCTTCCCAGAGCTTGATTTTACTCAAAACCTTTCCACAAAAAAACACTTTCTGACAGCTTGGCTGACCTAAATGTTCTCTAAAGTAATTTTTCTGAAAAGCTGTCCTTTTTTCCTTATCATGTGTGAGTTTTCTTTGAGTCTATGATTAGAGATAGATGCCACTTTGTTCAACAGTAAGTGCACACAGCAGGCATGGTTTAAATGCCGACATCAATACCTCAGTACAGGAGTCCTAGAAAAAGCCTAGGTTGAGTCTCCCACACCTTCAGAAATTTCAAGTTAACATGAAGGAAGAACTACTGTAAGCCCCAAAATGAAAAAACAGCCTTAAGTGTTCTGGCAAAGCACCTGTACAAGGGTGGTCACATCCATACAACTCTTAGGCTGCACTTGGGTGATTTTTCATATAAAAGCTTTTAGCTGCTAATACTTCCAATTGAGCATTTGTCAGTTTTGAAATAGATCAAGAGTGGTTGATCAGATAGGTCTTCACATAATTTCTACAGTGTGGAACATACTGTCATGATGCAAAGCAAAGAATAAGTCGATTTAAAGGCAGGAATGATTTAAAGGTACTGATATCTAAAAATCTACCTATGAGTACTTCAGTATATGCAGGTGTGTGATAAAACCTAAAAAATATGAAATACAATAAAAGCAGAACAAGAAAGGTAGCTGTGTGAAATTTATACTCACATACAAACCAAATGATGGCCTCTCATGAACAGCTCTGCACTGGCCACTAATTCCCAATATAAAGCTATATTTTTAAGATTATTCCCAAGATATTTTCTTTTGTTTTCTCTCAAATACTTCTCCAGCAATCCACTCCAAATATTAACCAAAAATCACTGGATTCATAATTAAGTTGCCCCAGAGGACAAACAGGCTCCTATTCTGAATCTCTCAAGTTTTTCCACACTCCTGTCCCCTTCTTTAACAAGGGTAACCTCATTCCTGGGTATCTTTGTGCACTTTATCAGTGTACTTACCTAATTTTGAAGAAAACTAGCAGGGCTACTTGCCTGCAAGCCTTCTACTCCCAGGTACAGAGCAGTGTAGCAATTTCTATTTGATGGGTGCTATTGGGTTTACTGAATGTACTCCTTACTCCACAGGGGCTCACAGAGAGCTGCTGAGCTCCAAAAAGTGGTCACTGGACTGAGAATTCATTCAGACTCTACCATTAATGCACTGCATCACTGGGTGGTCTGGTCTTCCATTTTTCCATCTCTTGTTGAGAACACTAAGACATTTATAAAGATTCTGAGTATTACCATAGATGAAAAGCAAGATAAAATGGCCCAATACATTACTGATTGTTGGTACAATGTACTAAAACCACAACCAGAATTGGAACACAGATGCTTCAGATTTGAACAGAAGCTAAGCTATTAATAGGTCAAAATACATCTCTTATTTCAATACAGTACCTACTTAGTATTGTACATTCAAGTGATATTTCACGTAATAAAAGACCCTAACACAAGAAACCAAGACCTTCCTTTTATTTTTAATACCATTTCCATCTTTAGTGGAAGCTAAAGCCTCTTTGAAACCTTTCGCATGTGAATCACACTTTTTTTTAAAGACTTGTTATCCCATATGGAAGCAATGATCCCTCTGTTTAAAAAGGCAGAAAAGCTGTTGCTCAAAGTTTAAGAGAAGTCAAATGACAACTGTCATTGTACACAGACCTAAGAATTTCTTACATTGTGGACTAAACAATGTGTCAATAATTGTAGACAAAAAGAGATCATTGCCGTTGTTTTTGGCATATCAGTAAATACACTTTGGCCTCCAAAAAATACCAGTGAAACAAGCAGGCTTCTGAGCAATGGCCATTTGAAATTATCATCATTTCCATAAAAAGAAGCAGCATGATGTACAGTGTTTAGGGGAATTTACATGAAATCTAAAAAGCACCCATCCGTACAGGCAGAACTAAATAGGGAAAGAACTCTCTGATGCTCAAAATAGTATTAGAAATTATAAGCAATGAATGCTGAAATGTCTCAAGGTAACAAAGGACATAATCCCCCCTATTGCTCTGAATATCTTAATTCAGACCTGTTATATTTTATGAGATGAATTTGCAAACCCAAATATTTGTAATAACAAATTAGTAGCACCTTAGAACTGAGCACCTCACAATAGCCAGATGTGAGCGGGCCTCCAACCTTCCCCCCCCCCTCAAATACTGGACATCCCAAAGTGATTTTACACATATTCATGACAAAGTACCTTCAGCTACAGTGCTTACTACCTGCCAGCAGACCATCCGAGTATCAAAATATTGTCTTCCCAAACCATATTAATTAATAATGAAAATGAAGGGGGAATAGCACTGATTAGGGCCAAAACAGGGGAAGTATCTATCCTAAAATGCACCTCCAAAGCTTTCCTTGCTAAGCAATTCCAACCCACAAGAAGGCCCAGTTTTACAGACCTAGATCATTCTGGGGAAAAGGTTTTTATTTATATCAAGCTTTACAGTCTCTATGGGGTATCTTAGAGCATCTGAGCTGACAGAACCAGTTTTCATTCACATGACTTGAACTGAAATGTAGGTCCCAGCTTATACAAGTTTTCAAGCAAGATCTCTGGATTTTGAAATAGCCTTGGAGATGTTGTAATTCACTGAGCTTTTTAAACATATTTTTTTAAAAAGTTAACATTTCCCTAGGTTGTTTATTCTTTTTCCATGAGTGCCTTCAAAGACTTCAGTTTACGTTTTTACATCATTAATAATTCTATATAGATATAGGAGCCACAACTGATATTTATTATTGTGAATTCCAGCAGAACACTTGGTATTTTACAAGTCTTCCAAAAAAACCCTATCTCTCCTTGAAAGAAAAAACAGTCTTCTGACTTAAAGTGTACCAGGATATGCTACCATTTGCCCTCAAAAGCTTTTTTTATTATTCCCCGAAGAAACTCCTGTACATTGAGACTGCATTAGCACAACTTTGCTTTTATTTTTCTCAAAATTAACTAAGAGGAAATAAGCAAACAGTCATTTTGGACAGCACCATGCAGTAGATATTTACACAAAACAGAGGAAGCAGACTATCCATAGAATTCCTACATACTTTCTCCAGCTGTCTCATTCCCTCTGACAAGCAAATCTTTTTGATCCTTTTCCATTCAGCCTCACCACCTCCCTTTCAAGCAGCAGCAGCACTCTACTGCTTATTGCTCATGCACAGGCTCAGCCAGCTTCCCTTGATGATTTCACCCAGTAGCCAAATACAATTATTTAACTAAAAAGAACTTCATTAACATTTTGGTTTACACAAACTGGACACTTGAATGGCAGAATATTTGCAGACCAATAATTACTATCCAGGCAAGCCATGCAAATCAGGTACTTTGCATTCTAGCTTTAAAATTGGCAAAACAATTCAAGGATGTTTTTTCTTTAAAACTTGTGCACGGTTTCCTTCTCAGGTCCTGAGATAGAGTTAAATGCTTGCTGCTCCAGTAGTAAAAAGAAATTCTTTAGAAAAACAACCCAAATAATATTAGAATTTTAAAAAAAATGAAACATAATTATTTTCAATGTCCAATTGCTCCTTTTGCCTACCACTCTTCTTTTTTTTTTTTTTTTCTGTGACTGAACCATTATTTTCCCCTCTTTGTTTCTGAGAGAAAGAAAAGGGAAGAAGCTTGTGCAGGTACATATGGAAGATGCATGCTTGTGAATCAGTGAGAAGTGCCATTCTCAGAATCAGTTTTCCATGACATACAGCTTTCTCTTAGCTCATCTGTGAATCTGAAATTACACCAAGAACGAACAACAAAATCTTGAAGTCAGCAGACACCAGCTGAGGCTAACGAAGATTGCTTGTGGCCATCTCAAGGCTGACACAATCCCAAGGACCTACTGCCAATCCCAAATGTTTCTGCTCCACAAGGCCTCCAGTAACTCCCAATTCCCTACAGGCACCAAATTTACAGCAGCCACAAGTTAAAAATGCTTAAGGGCAAGAGATACTTTAACATTTGTTGCTTTGAACAACTGCATTATGAATCATACACCTTTAATAAGACAAAATAAAGAAGTAGGTTACCTGGGGTTAAAAGAATGACTGACATAGTGATGAGTGAACAAACAACTAGAATCACCAGCAGCGCAATAGCAATTCCCTTCCAGTTCCTCTGCGGAGGGCTGTTACTTCCAAGTTCCTACAGGAATGGAAAAAAATAAAATAAAAAGAAAAGACCATGTTTCATAAACATACATTTCCAGAACTATTAGCGATAGGAAAATTGCTCTGTGCAAAATCACCATCACAGCACGGGAGGTGATCATGAACCCTCCCCTCCATAGTACACAGACTCATCCAAAGGTGTGTAACTCTTATGTTTCTTTAATAGATCTCTCTCTTTTTTAAAATATATATATATGTGATTTTATACACCTAAGGGACATTAAAATGATTTTACGCAAGCTGTCCAAAATACAACTGGTGTTAAAATGTCCTGAACATAAAATTCAGGACAATATCAACTAGCAGTTTACAAGATAATTACAGAAATGAAATGTAGCAATTTACTGTAATTCTACCTAACATGGTATGGACCATAAAGGTTTAAATACACATCCTTTTTAATGCACACTATTAAACTTATTTGTAGTAGAAAGCATTAGCAAAACTGCCTCAGGCTGCAAGTATTCCAGCTACAAGCTCTTATTCTCTATGCAATAGATCAACCATAAACTGCTCCCCTATTAGTTATAAAAAACAACAGTAGCTTATAACAAATGTTAAATGAATGCTTCTGCAACTACTAGTGCACTTAAACCTACATCCTCTGTGGTTACACATTTAATTCCTGCCGGGTACCACTTACATTTTTTTCAATAATAGCAAGGCACTGCCCGTGTTTGTGGTACAGTTTGAGACCAAACAGCACACAAACATCTAACAACACAATGACAAAAACAGTACAATTGTTTCTTACAACCCTAATTTTCCCTCACAGAAAACAGTAATGTTTCTATCTATATCTAGCAAGCATTAATGTTTCTCTGCCACAACTATCCATGCCTTTAGTATCTCAAATCAAATGCTAAGGTAAGACTACCAAAAAAAAAAAAAAAAAAGCACCTCCTGCTGCACTCTATAAGCTTACAAAAGTACATTAAAATTTTTTCACATACACATTATTTCATTTTGCTTTTCTGAATTATAATGAGTGTGAAATGAAGAAGTCTTCAAAGAAAGTGCCAGTGTTCTTGTGCCTTCTTGGCTCACGTACACTGCCTCAGCACCACACATCACTCACAGCAGCAACACCAATAGGGCTTTAACTAATTAATGTTGGTTTTATAACCCCTTGCCTGTTCATTTCTATCCGTAAAAGACAGCTTCTCTCCCTGGTCCTCTTTTCCAGGAAACAGAAGGGACATTCCCTGACACAATCTCTAAGCAATCCCACAGGGAATTCTCTCAGCACTCCTCAGCCCATCACAGCTTTCGAGAGGAAACCTCCCCACCATCCCAACACATCTGTTGCCCACTGGACCATCCTCCTGCCCAGTTGGCCTGAGATTGCTTATTTTTGAGACTTTTAGTCTCACCCGAGTGGAAGAGCAGCCAGTCTGTCCCCTCAGTGCAGACCCCACTCATGACCGGTTGTCACACGGGAGGTGTCGGCCTTCCCCTGCCCACACCGAACCCAGGTGATGGCCACCGGCAGCCTGGGCTGCTCCCAGTCGTGTCACAGTGACTGAACTCTTTCGTTACCACAGAAACCTCCTCTTTGGTGCTGACACTGACCCAGCATCAGGCCATGGATGATGTCTAAGGTAGCACACAGAAGAGACTGAGGGCAGCTGCAGCGCAGCATTCACAGCTGGTCCCTCCCACACTGAACTCTGTGCAGTTTTCCCGGGATCACCGTGCAGAATAACCTCCTTACCACAACCAACAACACATCTTGGATACCTGTGGGGTTTTTACTGAAGTTCAGGTCTCCTGCCTTCAGCACTCAGGGGAAAAAAAAATGGTGTAAGCAGAAACTCCTGGCACCTGTCTCCTTTCCCCATCCCATTGCCCCCACTTCCAAACCTGCCTGCTCCTCCTCATTTTCTTTCCCACCTCCTGAGATACTAATTCCTACAGCAGCCTCCTGACTAGTCTTACACACAGGTCTTCAAGACCTGCATGACTGCTTCAAGTGCCCCTTTGGTGATCCCTAGAATATGAGGATCCTGTGGTTCAGCCCTCTCTGGATAGCCCTGGTTACACTGACATTGCAAGGATCCACAGCCATTCCACAAAAAAACCGAATTTCTGCATCCTACATGTGAACTCAGACCCAAACTATTGTTTCCCCTTAAGTAAGAATTATTTTAGAGTGTTAATAGCAGAGTCTAGAAAATACAAACTTATTCTAAACATAACTGTATTATCCTTATTTATATGACACCTGACAGAGTCCAATTTAAGGCAAGAACAAGCAGCTCACAGAACCAAGTGGTGGTGAGAAAACTGTAGTTTTCCTCAGAGCATCATGAAACCCTATTCCAAAGAACTGACTTCAAATGACAGAAGCTGGAAAACTTGATGAATGTACCAAAGCCTCTAAAAAATGTACCAAGTCCTCATTATTCACAAGGTTCTTCTCTGCAGACATGAATATTGTTCAGTTTCTAAAAACAAAGTTTCATTTTAAATACTTCTGCAAATTTTTTGCCAAGAGGCTATCAAGCAGATGAATTAAGTTCTGGGCATACAAAGCTTACTGGTACTCAGAGTGAGAAAGAAGGGAGCTTCCAGATAGCTGAAAACTTGAAGACTGGCATAAAAGGAAGGATTTATCTCCCACTAAGATATTTGGTGTTAATATTTGGAGTAAAATTATGAGTTGTATCGAATTATTATATTAAAATTTATTAAAGGTCATGATGATGTTTTGATATGGAGTGACAACATTCTTGTAAAACATTTATGAAGTTATTGTACACTAACAAACATTATTTGCTGAAATATAGAAAAATTACTATAATAAGGCGAATTCATAGTACAATAAGTATCAAGGGCATCTCCAATTAACTTTATTGATGTCAACTCTTGGGCTGTAACCTACAAAGTCTTTTAATAGACTGAGCTGCTGTTCTTCAACAATAAAATATTTTTAGCCCCGTGCTGCTTCTCAAAATGGCCATAAGCAAAGGGCAGTTAAATGGATGTTTGGACTGTGTATCACTGGCAAGACAGAAGCTGTGATTTCTGAGTGTGACAAGAAGATAGAGGCATTCAAGAAGAAACACCACAGAGAACCATACAATGAGCAGCTTTTGACACCATATAGTTTTCTCATAACTACCTGCTAACTGGCACATAACAACGATGCAGACACAGATGGAGATTTGAGGATCTATTCTTCTAAACAGGCTCTTCTATTAATGTGGTTTGAAAAAATATCAACTCTTGAATATGGTGGTTTATATATAACACTACCTATAATGTTTTTATAGATTTTACAAGCTCACTCTAATGAATCAGAAAATGGCTGCTCAAAAACATATCACAATTGCAAGTTTTCTCATTATTTACAGCAGCTTTTCCACAAACCATTTAATTGCATTGTTGCCAAAAACAATCCTCAAGTAATATATATTTCTGAATGTAATTTGTAATTGAGCAATACCTTACTAAAACATAGCTACAAGGAGAAAAAGTAAATAATGCATGTACAAAAAAACTCTACACCAGTGTTAGAGAACCTAATCCCTACTGCTGCCAAATGCTAAAGACCACATTTACCAAAAGCTTATAAGCACTCAGCATCAGGGACCTCAGTGCATGGAACCCAAGGATATTCCAGCCTAAGAGCCTAAAGTTTCTGCTCTGTGATTGTCTCCATTCAGTCTCTGTTGAAAAGACCCCTAAAAGACTGGTCTTACAAAAACATGTACTGTATGTATGACATAGGATTACAGAGGTTGCAAATGCTGCAGTAATAACTAAAAGAAAGGCTAAAACAAAAACCTGCAGAGACTAGATGTGGGAGGGAGGACAGGTTGAGGCTGTTGGAGGAAAGCATGAGTCATTTCAACCCTTCTGCATCCCTCTCTGCTAAATCCCACTCACCACTGCAAAACAAGGTATTTCAAAGGGAAATGCTAAAAAAAATATATCCAGCAAATACACAAAGCAAAGTCAAATATGCTGAAGCATTTTCCCCTCTTCTTTTCTGGGCTGATTTCTAAAGATATATTCCATCCCCAAACACAATTTACAGGTTGATGATGAACTGATTCACTACAGGCATGAAAATCCTTCAAGCACCAGCAAGACATGGCTTTGAATATCACAGTCTATGGCACAGAATCATAGAACAGTTTGGGCTGGAAGTGACCTTAAAGAATATCTCATTTCAACCCCCTTGCCAGGATCAGGGGCCTTTCACCTTCCACTACACCAGGTTGCTCAACGCTCCATCCAGCCTGACCTTGAACACTGCCAGGAAATCCACAGCTTCTCCCAGCAACCTGTTCCAGTGCCGCAGGACCCTCACAGTGAAGAATTTCTTTCTTAAGCCTAATGTAAGCCTGCACCCTTCCAGTTTAAAGCCATTCCCTCTTGTTCTGTCCCTACAAGCCCTTGTAAAAAGTCTTTCTTCACGTTTATTGGAAGCCCTTTAGGAAGTAGAAGTTTTTCTAAGATTTTCCCAGAGTTTTCGCTTCTCTGGGCTGAACAGCCCCAACCCTTCCAGACTGACCAGCAACCTGTTCCAGTGCCGCAGGACCCTCACAGTGAAGAATTTCTTTCTTAAGCCTAATGTAAGCCTGCACCCTTTCAGTTTAAAGCCATTCCCTCTTGTTCTGTCCCTACAAGCCCTTGTAAAAAGTCTTTCTTCACGTTTATTGGAAGCCCTTTAGGAAGTAGAAGTTTTTCTAAGATTTTCCCAGAGTTTTCGCTTCTCTGGGCTGAACAGCCCCAACCCTTCCAGACTGACTCCACAGGAGAGCTGCTCCAGCGCTCTGAGCATCTTTGTGGCCTCCTCTGGACTCCTTCTAACAGGTCCACATCCTTCTTACATTGGAGGCCCCAGAGCTGGATGCAGCATTGCAGGTGGGTCTCACCAGAGCCAAGTGGGGGGACAGAATTCCCTCTCTCGACCTGCTGGCCACACTGCTTTGGATGCAGCCCAGGATATGGCTGGATTTCTGTACAAAAGCACATCACTGGGTCATGTTGAGCTTTTCATTCACCAGCACTCTCAAGTCCTTCTCAGGGCTGCTCTCAATCCATTCCCCACACAGTCTTTCTTTGTGCTTGGAATTGCCACAACCTACGTGCAGGACTTTGCACTCAGCTGCGTTGAACTTCATGAGGTTCTCACAGCCCATCTCTCCAGCCTGTCCAGGTCCCTCTGGATGGCATTCCTTACCCCCAGGGTGTTGACCACACCACAGAGCTTGGTGTTGCTGGGAACCTGCTGAGGATGCCCTTGGTCCCTCTGTCCATGTCCCTGCCACGGATGTTAAACAGCACCAGTCCCAGTTCCAGCCCCTGAGAAATCCCAGTCATCACTGGTCTGCACTTGGACATTGAGCCACTGACCACAAATCTCTGAGTGCAGCCATCCAGCCAACTCCTTATCCAGTGTTCCACCTGTCAAATCCACACCTCTCCAGCTTAGAGACAAGGATGTCCTGTGGGTCAGTGTCAAATGCCTTGCACAAGTGCCTGGCAGTTGCTTTTCCCTTATACACCAACGCTGTATTACCCTGCTGCACCAGGCTGTAACCTCATGAAGCACTTCGGCGTTTTTGTTCTCTATTTTTGAATGAAATACAGATTCTGATATGGATGTTTCATCTTTGGAATAAAAAACTAGCAAATTACCTCCATAATCACTGTTATACCCAAATGTAAAAAGAAGACACGACCCAAGTTTTTATTACAATAGAAATAACAAAATGAAACTAAATTCCATTAAATTTATTTCATAGGGAGATATTTTTTATCCCTTGATACAGATATGCAAGTGAATATTTTAAATAGTATTGTCAATATTGATTTGGAAAAAAGAATCACTCAAATTTAAGAGGTGTTGTATCTTAAAGAAAACAGAAAAAAACTTTCAAATATTTCCATATTTCTACCTGAGTAAACTTACAATCTCTCTTGTAAGCAGCATAACCAGAAAAAAAAAAATCGCAGCTTCCTTCCTAAAGCATATTGAGTCACACAGTTTTATTGTTAATCAATGAGGATAAAAAGTCTTTAAGACATAATTTTTCCAGCAAGTGTGTACAACTAAGGTTGCTGTAAGAGAACAAAAGGTCATAAAACATTGGTATAACATTCTGCATTAATAAGTCAGGTTTTTGAATTATCTTAATAGCATTTTCCTGATTTCTTGGAAAACTATCTGTGTAAACCACAGTAAAGTTTCTACCATGGAAATAATGCCAGAAGCAGTAGGAGAGTGCCTGGTGGAAGCAGGAACATGGAAGGGCACTGGCTAAAGCCTGAGGATGACAGAGTGCCTCTGGCAGGCTTTTCCAGAAGACATTGTTGAGTTAAANAATTTCTTTCTTAAGCCTAATGTAAGCCTGCACCCTTCCAGTTTAAAGCCATTCCCTCTTGTTCTGTCCCTACAAGCCCTTGTAAAAAGTCCTTCTTCATATTTATTGGAAGCCCTTTAGGTAGTAGAAGTTGTTCTAAGATTTTCCCAGAGTTTTCGCTTCTCCAGGCTGAACAGTCCCAACCCTCCCAGACTGACTCCACAGGAGAGCTGCTCCAGCCCTCTGAGCATCTTTGTGGCCTCCTCTGGACTCCTTCTAACAGGTCCACATCCTTCTTACATTGGAGGCCCCAGAGCTGGATGCAGCATTGCAGGTGGGTCTCACCAGAGCCAAGTGGGGGGACAGAATTCCCTCTCTCGACCTGCTGGCCACACTGCTTTGGATGCAGCCCAGGATATGGCTGGATTTCTGTACAAAAGCACATCACTGGGTCATGTTGAGCTTTTCATTCACCAGCACTCTCAAGTCCTTCTCAGGGCTGCTCTCAATCCATTCCCCACACAGTCTTTCTTTGTGCTTGGAATTGCCACAACCTACGTGCAGGACTTTGCACTCAGCTGCGTTGAACTTCATGAGGTTCTCACAGCCCATCTCTCCAGCCTGTCCAGGTCCCTCTGGATGGCATTCCTTACCCCCAGGGTGTTGACCACACCACAGAGCTTGGTGTTGCTGGGAACCTGCTGAGGATGCCCTTGGTCCCTCTGTCCATGTCCCTGCCACGGATGTTAAACAGCACCAGTCCCAGTTCCAGCCCCTGAGAAATCCCAGTCATCACTGGTCTGCACTTGGACATTGAGCCACTGACCACAAATCTCTGAGTGCAGCCATCCAGCCAACTCCTTATCCAGTGTTCCACCTGTCAAATCCACACCTCTCCAGCTTAGAGACAAGGATGTCCTGTGGGTCAGTGTCAAATGCCTTGCACAAGTGCCTGGCAGTTGCTTTTCCCTTATACACCAACGCTGTATTACCCTGCTGCACCAGGCTGTAACCTCATGAAGCACTTCGGCGTTTTTGTTCTCTATTTTTGAATGAAATACAGATTCTGATATGGATGTTTCATCTTTGGAATAAAAAACTGGCAAATTACCTCCATAATCACTGTTATACCCAAATGTAAAAAGAAGACACGACCCAAGTTTTTATTACAATAGAAATAACAAAATGAAACTAAATTCCATTAAATTTATTTCATAGGGAGATATTTTTTATCCCTTGATACAGATATGCAAGTGAATATTTTAAATAGTATTGTCAATATTGATTTGGAAAAAAGAATCACTCAAATTTAAGAGGTGTTGTATCTTAAAGAAAACAGAAAAAAACTTTCAAATATTTCCATATTTCTACCTGAGTAAACTTACAATCTCTCTTGTAAGCAGCATAACCAGAAAAAAAAAATCGCAGCTTCCTTCCTAAAGCATATTGAGTCACACAGTTTTATTGTTAATCAATGAGGATAAAAAGTCTTTAAGACATAATTTTTCCAGCAAGTGTGTACAACTAAGGTTGCTGTAAGAGAACAAAAGGTCATAAAACATTGGTATAACATTCTGCATTAATAAGTCAGGTTTTTGAATTATCTTAATAGCATTTTCCTGATTTCTTGGAAAACTATCTGTGTAAACCACAGTAAAGTTTCTACCATGGAAATAATGCCAGAAGCAGTAGGAGAGTGCCTGGTGGAAGCAGGAACATGGAAGGGCACTGGCTAAAGCCTGAGGATGACAGAGTGCCTCTGGCAGGCTTTTCCAGAAGACATTGTTGAGTTAAAATGCAGCATCCCCTTTGGGAGAAGAAGTGACAAGCTAACCCTGAGAGCTGCCATTTAACCAAACTGCTTTTTCCCACAGAATTCCTTCCCACAGAACTCCTGCTGGGATTGACCCAGCTGATAAATGGTGGGATGAGCCAAATGTAGAAAATATCCATTTTTCTATAAAAATTAAGAACAAGAATTTAAGCAGTTTTAACTGCTTCTGCTGGGTACACCTGGGTGCAGCTCAAATTGAAGGCAGAGATTCTGCCATTATTTCTGCAGTCTGGAGTGAACTGTGCCAGGCTGACAGGTCCAACAATCCAGGTCTGCAGGTGCACATTGGTGTTTACCCCTAGACTGTGGGTATTTGGAACAGAAAGCCCACCAGCACTGAGCTGCAGCAGGGTCTGTGGTGCCTGGTTTTGTGGTGAGGCACCAAGGGCAAATGAAGGATCTTAGAGGAGCTCTGGGCTGTAGCAGTTTGGGGCTGTAGCAGTTTCTGCCAGCATGGCATCTTCTGAAGCCTTGAACAAATTGTCTGCTTTCTTCTGTCTTTTTTTCTTCTTTTTTTTTTTTTTNTCTTTTTTTTTTTTTTTTTTTTTGTTTTAATTTTTATTTCTGTTTCTGTACTCTCACCAGGACAAAGCCCACAGAGAAAAACACTAAGAAGAATCACAGCCCTCCCTTATTTTGGCAACAATTCCAGGGGCAAAGTGCATTAGAGAAGGAAACGCAAATGTAATCTGCTTTGCAGTAGGAATGAGAATGGGTCTCACTCTGCAGCTTAGATGTAATCACAACGATGTCACTTCATTAAACTCTTGCCATTTGCATTTCCCAAACATGAAGAAAAGGTGATAAATGAAAAATGACAAATAATTTCATATTGCATTTCAGGTGTTTTAAAAGACAGACCCAATACAGTTATAATAGAAAGATTGCAGTCTTTCCAAAGCTCTTTATAGAGCTGGTCTTGCAAGTGATATGAAGTACTACCTGCCCTGGGTCTGCTGTGTGCTATTTCAAGGGAAATTACCCCAGCAAGCATTCTGATTTTGTGATTAAATGATTGTGTCCATTCCTTTCCAGCTGTTCCTGACTAATCCCATGGCCTAGATAGCAAGAGAGACTAAAAGACAGATCCACAAAGTGGCACAGGATAGTTCTAATCCATTTGCATAAGTACCTATCATTTTCATCCCTCATGTTCCCTTTACAATCCGCTGTGTTATAAGATCCTGTTGCTACAGTTCTTGTCTCAGTGATTATGGTCACACAATTACTTTCCCCAGTCAATATCTTTATTCATGAAAACATTGGCACTTCTTTTCAGAGTCACTGTAAAATGCCACTTTCAGAGGAATGCAGGATTCTGTCAGCTCTGTGGATAACGGGCATTTTAAAGAGAGAGCAGCTTGTTAGCAATTACCCTGCTCAGAACAGGTGCAGCAGTTGGATTTGGGAACAACCTGTCTTCATATTTTTATTTCTTTGGGCTGCACTGGTAAAACAAAACCCTTCTTTTGCAGAGCCAAACTGAAAACAAACCCAGACCAAAGCAACCAATAAACTAAAATAAATGTGCACGTATAAGTCATTCTGAGAAGTGTTGATCACTTGCACTGGTTATCAACCTTGCAAAACATTTTGTGCCTTCTTTCAGCTTGATCATTTTTGTTCTACACAGAGAGATATCTTCCTTGGACTTGTGAGTGTCCATTCATGAACTGAATTTTGGTAATCTGGGATATTTTGGAACAGCTTTGTCCAACTTTGTTCCAACTACTCGCAGAAAAAAGGATCAGAAACATTTACAGAATCTATTTAATATATTATGGCCAGCTTTCGGAATACATTCCCCATCTTCTCACTCATTTTGCAGTGTACCTTGTAATGTTTACTCAAAGACGATGAGTTGCCTATTACACCAGACAAACAAGTAAAAGCTTAACTTTTAAGCATTCTGCTGAAATTCTTGTTCAAGGTCTAATCACAGCAGATGAGTTGAAAATTTTGGTCATTACTCCTGCATGCAATAAATACAAAAGCAAAGATAGGTCAGCACAACTGATCACAACACCTGCACAAGTGACAATTTGTGGCCATCCTCTCTTTTTAACTAACACTAGCATTCACATTGGCAGCACAGAAAAACAAGGAGGGAGGGGAGCAAACCATCACAGTGCACAATATTAAAGAAAATATGGAAAACACAGGTCACAGAAAATTCTGCCTTAAGGACTGTGGAGTAGCTGGGGCAGACAGAGACTTGAATGAAGCATCAGGCATAATTTATTCAGGTTACCATGATGTAACAGAAGTCTATATAAATACTGGCACAGCCAATTATGGCCAAAATGGTATTTTCACATTTTTCTATTGATCCTAACTTTACTGAAATGTCACAAGATTGTAACATATTTCTTCCATTCTTATCATGTTGAAAACTCCCCAAACCAGGTAAAATAATATACCTCACAAAAAAAGGACATTAAAAAAAAAAATTAAGACAGGCCATACTTGTTGCATACCTTTAGATCTTTCTACAGATACAAGAAAGTTGTTTGCTGGAATTTATCTTTTTCATTGCTCAGAAACAAAGTTATACTTTGCCTGATTGCTTTGGGAAAAAAAAGGCTTTAAAATGTATTTTTATTTCTCAATATATTTGCAAGGTCCCATAACAGATCATTTTTAAAGCTGACAGTGGCAATTTTGGCCATAATGAGCAGATGTGTTTGAGAACACAACATTACACTTCACTGAAGGTGAGATAAACAGCAAAGGTTACCAAACTGCAGCAATGTCACATAAGTCATATTCAGGTCTATGCCACGTCATTTTACAATTTAAATGTAACACAGTGCTCCTATATTTAGCGTTAAAAGGCTGAGCTCTGCATTGGTGGACGACTTTCAAATCCACTGTTGGATCAGAAAAAATAAAACTGCCTTTTGGAGTTTCTCACTGCTCAGGTCTTTGTACACATGCTTAATTTTATGCCCCGTAAGAGTCCTGGAGAATGGATTTGACAGAAACTTTTTTTCTTCAGATAAGCGAGATTAAGGCAAGAGTTGTCAAAATATGGAACATATTTGTAAAGGTTATTTTGCAAATCTATGTTATTATTTTTCTATTTGTTTTCAGATTTACACAGAATTTACATGCAAATAAAACACGTAATTTAAATCCAAATGTGCCTTAAGAAGACTTGGTGTGCACATACATATGTACACACATGAACATATCACTGAATAGATATACAGATAAATATTATTCAACTTATTTATTATCCTATAAATAAATAAAAATTTAAATAAACCAAGGAGTCTCAATATCAAAAAAGGGAACACAAACTTAACCTCTGTGTTTGGAGGGCTCTAAGGCAGTAGAAAGTTACAAGAGTTTCCCAAGTTCATGTATGAATGGTAAATCAGCAACTTTATGTACATATCTGTCAGCAAGCAAAATTACTCAGTATTACGGGACTCCAATCAGGAATTTATCATTTAGTTTTTCCCAGTCTGCTTCATGATTAAATTACTTGTTTTTCCAGAACATTGAATGCTGTTTAAAGCAGAGGAATACTATGATCCTATGATTAGAAATAAAGATGCAGCTTTTTTCTTGTGTTTTTTTAGGGGAAATAGACCAGAGAGGTGATCAGGGAATTTGTAGATTTATTACAATATGCTATGGTATATAGACTTAATGTATATAATGATGCAGCAGAACCAAGATCACATTTCATTTAAAAACAGTGTAAGTCCTCCCAGCACTAAGGATATTACACTTTTCCCACACTCATAAACACACAGAGAGCTTATGAAAAAGCATTTAAAGAAAGACAATGGGTCACAAAATCATCTCCTTACATATGCTCCACTCAATTAAAAAGCAAATGTAGTACTAGGAGGAAAAAAACCCACCAGGAATTTCTTGGCTGTTTTACAGGGTTTATTGATTTTTTCAGTATACTTCCAGATAATACAAAAATCCAGCTTTTTTTTCCCCTGTAAACTCTTTTCACCTAATGGCCAACCCTCTCTACATAAAACACTCCAAAGGCCCTTCATCCATTATGTTTCATTGGGAAATGTGAGCCACCCAATGATGTAGTAGCTCTTGACTGGTCTATGGAAAACGAGAATACTCTTGGTGGGAGAGGTGTTAAGACAGTTCTGCCATGTGGCCATGACCATCAGCATGAGTGTCCAGTTCTCACAATTCTCTCCTGCATCTACATTTAATGACTGCACCACCACTTTATCTTTGCTGTCCTTTCAATGAGATGACATCATAGCCACCCTCAGTACAGCAGGGAACTGCAGCCTCTCTGAAACAGAGCGTGGGTTAAGAGTCAAGATGCTCCTACTGGCAAATTTTTCAGATGCTGTTTGTACTGGAAACCACAGAAATGCATAGATACTCTTCAGTCTGCTCTAGCAAAGCTTGGACATTATGAGAAGCAACTCAAATGAACCTTGGATTGTAGGGATAAATAACCTCTTGTGACCTTCTGACTCTGGGAGAAAGCTCCTATGGCAGCAAAACTGGGAAATTCCAGCAAAGGACACACAGAATTAAGCACAGAAGGAGCCTAGATGTGATATTTGTGGAGTTAATAGGAGTAAAGCAGGGTGGAGAGGAAAACCAGAGGATGACCCAGAAACAGACACTTTGTCACTCCACATGGTGCTCCTGGCTTTGCTTGGCTGCATAGAGAATACAGAAGAGCAATGAACCGTGCTAGAGAAACTTAGGGAAGGATGCCCAAAGTCTTCTCTGGCTGGGGATTAGGTACTGTATTTTTATGCAGTACTGTTGTGAAATAGCAATATCTGAGTTATTTCTTGTGCCTAATTTGATGGTTTTGTTAAATAAAGGAGGGCATCCCTGCACTGCACAAAAGGAGAAAGCAATAATAGCTTGTGTTTCACAACATTTTCTGGAGGAAAAATGCAGATGATTAGCACAGGTAAAACAACTATGGAATTAGTAACTGCTGTAGCAATCACATCACCCTCTGAAGTGCACAGTTATTTTTTAGCCGAAGTTAAATATATTGCAATAGACTCATTTCTTAACGACCCATGCAAGTGCTATCACTACCAGAAGAAAACTATTTGTGAAACACATCCCTGCATAGCTGTTGCAGTATAGGAATGACAAACAGGAACAACAAAAATCAAAGAGATCAGGTTTATTGTATTTTTTTTTAATAAATGTAACAGAAAAGCACTATGATTAAAAAGGAGCTTGGTCAACTCTTAGCAAGAGAATAATAGATAATGCCATGAAAAGCAGTAATGTTGTCAAGCACTCTATGCATGCTTTAATACTTGTACTAGTAAAGGTGAGAGCATATCACTGAGTATCTTAGAAATTTTGGCAGAAATGCATCCAAACCAGGAGTTTCGACTTAGAGCAAGAAATGAATGGCTCCTTTCATTTACTCCAGAGTAATATCTTCTTTCTGTCTGATTCCAATGACAAATAAGGCACAGATGGTTTCTATAACATATAATATCTATTTCTTTCTGGTTTCTTGCCATTTGAAAATTAGAAGAATTATAATTACAATTTAGATAAACAGAGACAGAGGTAGAAAAGAAAGATCTTGCCAATGCAGAAGTGGGTACCTGGCCCTTGGCAGAGCTGTTACACTAAAGAGCATGAAAAGTTCCAAACAGTCCTGTCATTGAATTTTCATTAATGCACTGGAAGGTCATTTGTTGTCTACAGATCCAGTACTCACAACAGATACTAAGCTCAAAATCTCTCCTTAGCTCTGAGCTTTAGTGTAAGAGCCAAGTCATTCCTTCAGATCCACTTCAACAGCTCCTACTGAAATGTCTGAAGGCAAAGGAAAATATTTGACTCAAGGTGTTGGGCTATGAGACAGGTTATAATACTGTACCTTTCTTATATACACTTACACTGTAGGCCTTAAATGAAATGGATTTTTGTGATACTCCATGATTCCCAAGCTTAATAATTTGTTTCCCTTTTCTAAATATTTGCTTATTTTCAAACAAGAGTAAATGAACATGCTGAGTCTCTCCTCAAAAACAAGCTACTAGAAGTCTGAATCCAGGCCTACATGGACAACTAATCTAAGTAACTTATTTAATAAGCTACAACAGGAGTTTTCCCAGATTCAAGCCATGCAAAAATGGGTTCATAGGAATTCTTGAATATTCATAAAATACAAACCACCTTCAGAGCAAAAACAGGGGAAAAAAAATACAACAAATTAAAGCAAACAAACCACCCACAGAACAGAAGTCTGGATTTGATCACAGATAAGTGGCAGTGATTAACAAATGTATTTTCAAATTGATGGAAACTTGCCAAGAATTATTTTTTAGTTAATTTACAAAAAGGGAATTGTAACAAAAGTGTTGGTGTAGTTAATACCTGACTTTTGCAGGAAAATTTCCTTCTTCACATTTTGTGTTGATTCTATACCTGTGGGGTTTCGTCCTGTTTTCTACAGCTCATAATACCATATGCTTCTTATTCCCTCCTGAGTAACTGAATAATCTTTCATATCCTTGTTTCCTTAGTGTAAACAGCTTATGAAATTTTCTGGAAGCAGCTATATTACAACTTCTAAGATTGAAACTTTTGGCAGTTCTAGCTGTTCCCACAGGATCAAAATTTTGAGTACTGTTAAAACTAGCCCAAAGATCCTTCAAGCTGTCCTGACCCATAGAATGTGACAAAGTCGGCAGCTGCTGCAGTGATTTCTGACTACAGTGGCCCTTGGAGGAAGCAACTCCTCAAGTCAAAGTGTGTGGAGATGTGCAGCCAAATCCCTGTGGCTCTCTGCTGGGTACAGGGTATTGAAAATACAAACCAGCTACTGAAGTAGCTCTTGTGCAGCACCCTGAGTGGGAAAACAAAGTCCAGAGACTGCAGCCCATCCTTCCTAACTTTTCCACCTACTCAATCACAGTATATGAAAAAGAAAACCCAACCAAAAAGAAAACCCCAAGGGTAAAACAAACCAGAAGTGGCTCTGACAAAGCTGACTCTGACCTAACTTGGTCTGATGGATCAGCTAGTTGAAAATTTGGTATTTCCTCACCTCTGTCCCCAGTGTCACTGCTCATCACAATCCTCACAAATAACCCCATCACACTCTCAGCAACAGAGGACCCCAAGACGTTTTCCTGTGCACAGTCTGCTCACCTATACTTGCTTGGAGGTGAAGGGGGACAATACACAGTGATTTGATTTTTTTTTTTTTTCCACAAAAACTAGCGCCATTAAAAAGATCAACTTCTAAAATCCAATCAGTCATATTTGATGATGGAGTACTATTTCCATCAGTGTTTTCTACAGAACTCTCCAAGAGCAAAAACCATGGCTTTTCACACATTTGAAAGTGAAATAAACATATTAATCTCATTAATTCACCAAGACTATCTGTCTACAATAGAATATTCTGCAAAACAACATGATGCTTTAACTACATGATGTTTCAACATGATGCAGCAAAAGAAAATGAAGCAATATATCTTATCGGAAAAGAACCTGAAGTTTCTAATGCAGTATAACAACTGCATATCTACATTGCTGATACTGTTCTTAATTATAAATATCAAAATGGCTGCTGATGTACCATAGTTGGAATGTAGTGAAATGGGGCAATTTTGTAGGAGTCATTTTTCTGACCTAGGAAAAAAGTGTTGGTAGTAATTACTCCATTATTTCCCCTGGAAGGGGAGTATGCATACATTATTTTATTTATACTTCATACTGCAAACAGGATTTTGCAACAAAATTGAAGCAGGACATTTTGCCTTGATAATTTTATTACCTGAGTAATTTTATTCTGCACAGTTAGGAGGAGTGTTTACTTCTTACTACAAGCAGAAAGATGGATTGTTTTTTAAGACTGGAAAAACTGAATTTAAAAAGTAGACATCTGAAAACATCCAAGAGAATAATGAAAAGTTTTGCAATGTACAACTGCAACATTAGTAATTGTATACATCAGCTTCTGAAACAAAAAGCTGCTAAAAATGTACACATTAATTCTTCTGGATGTTCTTACCAAAATAGGAATCAAAAACTGCAGTTTATACAAAAGTTGTCACAATCTACCCTGAAGTCTACCACCCTCCTCTGAACATATCTGCATCAGCAGCCAACACACTGCAAGGCACTGCAATAAGAATGTTTTATTTTCTGGTTTCCATGCATTCCCTGCAGTGATTAGCTGCATATTTAGGTAACCCTGCAAGTGAGAAATGAAAGAATTCCTTGGTGCTTTTGTCAATAATTTATTTTAAGACTGCAACTTCAAATATTTAAGCATACCAAGCAACAAAAGGGCATAAACTGTATAAGAAAAAATGAGATCTGTGCTAGTTCTTCCAGCCTTCTACTTTTTAGTAATTACTGTGCTAATGCGAAGGTTACAAAGAAAAGAAAAACACATTATTCAGATTAGAAGTCGAGCTATTGTTCCAGGACAAAGGAGAATTAAATCAATGCCTCAACCACAGCCACTTTATCAGCAAGGGCCCACAAACAGTCCTTGGCAGCTCCTTTCACAACCACACACTCAGGCTGCACATCTTCCCAAGTCCTCTGTTTGTGCTTTACATTGAAGGCACAATTAGGCATGCTCCAGGTTGATTTGCAGACCTCATCGGGTAATTAGCCAGGTGAATGGAAGAAATCATCAGGACAACTAATTGTGGCTCAAATGTACGAAGTTGCTGAAACTCTTGTCAGGTAGGAGCAAGGAAAAGCAAGTGAAAATTCACTCAGCTCAAACAGCACAAGCAACCATGTGCAGCTCTACCTCTCCTGTCCCTTCCTCTGTCACTGGGTTTCCAAAAGACTCGTTCTTATGAGAAAAATAAATTATAATAAGGCCATTCTCATCTCAGAGGAGAATATCTCCATGACCCACATCTATCCTGATGCCTGTGCCTGACCAGGCAGTCAATGACAGCAAAATCAAGGGCAGATCTGCCAGATGGCACCAGCACATAAACGTGTATTTAAAGAAACAATGAATACATTTTCAATCATATATCTGATTTCCAATCATACACCTTTTATGGGTCACTGTCTTCTGAGATTACAATAGTAATTTTCATACCTGAAAATGAGCCTGATAATCACAGGATGGATAAAACTTTATAAAGTCCTCTATCAGTTAAAAGGGGCTCTGAACCTGACTGCAGTTTAACTTACAAGGTGACAGAGATGATGCAAGGTCAAAGGAGAGTGAAATATGTGGAGTATGGAAAATTTCCATCACAGAAACACCATTATCTAAACATGAAGAGATGCAAAATGTAACTATGTCGTGCATTTAAACTCTTTTTTTTTTTTACCCTTATTTACAAGTTTTGCATCTTAGTTGTCAGCTTGCTGTCTATGTCTATATTCAAACTGGTATCATGGTTTTCTCGTACCAAAAGAATGGAAAATTCAGTTAAGAATAAGCCTTAGAAGGCAAAACACACTCAGAAACGCAAAATTTGGTAAGACTGGCAAATCCTGTTGCCTAAAGCTTCATGAAAGCACTATAGGAAGTTTCCAGTAGCCTGGGAGAAGGAATCACCTTGTAGTGTATTTCAGAGTATTGTAAGTTTTTACTTGAACACTGACTGCTTGTCCATGTCAGCAGAATAAAACCAATAGAATAAAATTAATTAGGCAGTATTTTAAGTCTTTTTCTGACTCATTTCCTAAGTCCTCAGAAGGTTTTTCATTTTGTCATTTTGTCACAGAAGAAATCATCCAAACGAAAGACTGAGGAAAATCACAGCCCTCGTCTACTCAGTTCTTCACAAATGAGATGTTAAAAATGATCACCTGAGTTGCAATTACTGCCAGTAATTTTTAGTAATTCTTAGATTCATACATCTGTCTTCCTGCTTTACAATACATTAACCAAGTTCAGTCTTCTGGGGTATCTTCGCAAGCCTTTGGAACTTTGTCCCTACTGTTTTAAGACTTCTCTTTAAATTACTAAAATCCTCACTAACACTCAACTCCTCCAGAAAATAATTTCACTTATTCTGTTTGGTAAAACTGGAATTATATACAGAATGTTTGCTTTAGCAGGTGACTGAAATTTAATTCCCCTTCCCATTTAGCCCATTATTCTACACCTACTCTTGGTTTTGTTACCCTTAACACTGATAGAAGAGAGTTTAAATTATCTCCTTTTCTTCAAAAACTCTACATTGCCTCTCATTTTTACCTTTGCACATTTCATAGACACCATATAACTATATAACTCTATCTTTTCCCTTCCACAACCCTCATTTTCTATGCATTAGAGTTTACTTTCTAGAGGTGTAAGTTCTCTTAACTACAGTGACCATTAAGAACTGCAAAGGTAAAGCCAAATCACTCTGCTTTATCAAATGTTCATGACCATATGAATAACTACTAATATTTCTAAACTCATATAAGCACACAGAGCTTTCTTTGAAAAGAATAATAAGTTTCAAGTAAAAGATCTATTTATGAGCAATGTTGTGTTGTGAAGTTAATGCATGGTCAAGTAACTACATTTTATGCAAAAACAATCTCTCACTGAGCCTTCAGCACCTCCTGCATCTCTGCAGTGCCTCAAGCACACAATGCACAATGCAAAGACAATTTACATTGTCTCCAAACACCTGGTAATCTCCAGGATTTTACACTGCAACATTTATTAGCTTGCATCAAAAAGGATTTGCCAAAAATAAGTAGTGCTGCCAATCAAATTAAATCCTCACAATTCTCTGCTGTTGTAGATCAAACTCCTGTCAATCCATTCTTTTGAGCTAACACTGTATTTTTTGAATGAAGGTAGCACTTTGTGTCTCTCTGCAGTATTTACAATGAAATACTACACTACGCTGGAACTTTATTCATCCACAATGAGTATCTGCATAACTAAAACACAGCACAGCTAACCAGGAAGGACAATGTTCCTTCACCTTCCCATAGCAAAAACCAAAATTTAAAAATATCAAAAATGAAAACAAGAAACTTTAAAAAATGCAAATTAATTGTGGCTTGACCTTGAGCAGATGCTATAGGTTCAAATCAAACAAAAAATTATCCCTGAATACAAGTCATTAATTTAAAATTAATTTTGAATGTCAGGTTTGGATGTGGACTCTGTTCTAATCCACTAACGTAACCTAAGATTTTATAAATTTGAGGTTTATTTTTTAAGATGTAAATGAAGGGAGAATTATATTATTATGCCAGTTCTGTGTTAAGAGTGAAGAAAATTATGCTTTTTCCTAAATTAAATTTTCAATGTTGAGGTTTAAGAATTCAAAAAAATTTGCCCCCCAAAAATTAGAGCTTCACAGAAACTTCAGAGGTGCATCATTTTGTAATCATAAAAGACGATGAAAACTGCATATTTATAGACAATCAGCTTTTTTTTTTAATGTGAATTACTAATTTTGAGTGTGTGTTTTTTAATTGTATTTGGATTGTAGGTGCTTTGCAAGGGTTCACCCATTGTGAATGAATCACGCAAACTGTGGATGGATCTCTTCATTTCTGATCTGAAGTCCTCAGCAGTCTCTCACGGTCATGCTTTTTACAGCACCTAAATTAAGTCTCTTCCTTTCAATGGAGATGACTTCTTTTAAATCAGTACCAACAGTCCCACTCAAGCCCTAATCAAGTTAAAGTACTACAAAAAGCACAGCATTTTAATTTCCCTGCACTTCAGTACTTGCAGATAGAACCATGCAAACCTACCCTACACTACATGGACACTGGCCTTTCAAAAACAAAGACAAAGCCTAAAAGCAAATGTAAGCATCAGTTCAAAATTGGTTTTGAGGTAACACACGAATTTCTGGGTTTATTATCCCACTGTATAATCAGAGCAGATCTGTCTACCTACCTAGAATCATTCCTTATTTACAAAGCTTAGAAGACTTAGAGAGGATCAGCCATTCTGAGTATCTGGGAATCAGTAATTAAGTCACAGCACAGAAAACTGACTTGGTGCAGGGATGGACACAGCAATGGGAGACAACCTCTCAACTGGGAAGCCCACAGGGCCCCAAAGCAGCCAGCAAGAGCTGTGTGCCCAGGTGATGAAGAAATGCTGATTTGTCCTGAAAATGGGCTCATATGAAGAACCAGCCACCCAGCTCAGAGATGAAAAGTTATCCAAATATGTAACTTCTTCCACCAGAGGCAGTATATTTTCCAACTTAGTGAATCTGATTTAATGGATATATAAACACATTTTGCATCAAAATATCTGTTGCAAATCAAAAAAGAAAAATACACTTTAAAACTGTGTGTAGATGAATTGAAACATAAAATGAGTTTTGCAAGGATGCCATTTTGCTAACAGGCTTGAATCCAGAGCTTTAATGTGTATAGTAGTTTTTCTTAGTAAACATTTTTCCGATGCAAAATCAATTCTGGAGTCTGCATCTTCCAAGTGATGCCTCTTACTCCTCATACATGAATTTCCATCTTAGACACATCCTGGTTTTAGGGATGATAATCTCATTTTAGCAGAGTGGTTGGAAATACTCTGAGCCTGCTCAGATGGGAATTCTCTAACTCCAGAAAGGAAGAAGTCCCAGAGTTGCTTCCATCAGTGCATATACTGTAGCAAGGCCATTTTGAGGGCAAAACCTAATTATCATTTCGATAGTTTTACCTTCAAAACCAAACATGAAAGTAATAGCATAATATGCCTCATTTCCCCTGTCTATTTTTTCTATTTTAATTTTCTAATTTTAATGAACAAAGGCACTGCAGAAGCAGATTCTATACACATAAAAATTGACTTCAGTCTTCAAATAGGACCTTTTAATTAAAATATAACAGTTCATTTAAAAAATTGTTTCAGCAGCTGAAAACCCTGAAAATAGAATTTAAAAAAAAATATATAAAATAGGGTAGTGGCCAAACTTACTTTCATTCTCAAGTGAAAACTAATACTGTTTGCAAAGGGAGTGGGGGACACAGTGTATGTTAGTTACACCAATTCACTTTATGCTGAACTGAGGCACAACTGAACGTGGCAGACAACAAAACCTTCAGTTTCCACCAGCACAAACCCACTCATATTTGGCTGCATGCCTGAAATCGCTGTTGAATGACTTTTGGAAGAAGGAGAATGAGAGTCAGAAGTCAAGAGTTGTGGTGTTTTCCCTGTTCCAGTCAGAGCATCATCCTAAACATCGGTTTTCTGTGACTGGTTCAGAGCAGGGGCATGAAACATTGCTCAGAAAATATTTAACTGAGGAGTCAAAGCTGCTTGGAGAGTAAGTTACATAGAGCTCAGAGGCAAATCTGCTAATGCTCTACATTTTGACTCAAAGTAAAAATTGTCATAGTAACTCTTCGCAAAAGACGGATCACTTGGAGCTGCTTGGGAGGGATGTTAGTTTATAAGCAACAGATGATGTTATGAATGGAAACAGAGTTCCAGTGAACCACCCACATGACAGAAAGAACAAGTAGAGGGAAAAAAGGGATATGCAACAGGTCAGTGTCTGGCTTGAGGGAAGACTCAACGAGGTTATTACTACAAACATCTGTTCCTGAGGAAAGCCTTTGAAGAGGGGCTGCAACCACAAGGGAAGAGAAGCCTGGAGGCTCATCCTCCTGGCTCCTGCACAAACAGAGCTGTGTAGTCTTGGATGAAATGAGCAAGTCCCTCTTTGTCAATGTTGGATGCCTTGTAAACAAGTTTCCTCCTGGAAACTTCAATGTTTCTGCGCTTCCTGAGACAAAGCACTACCTAGCAAGAACAAACAGAACAGCATCAACTACAGAAGCAGGAGGTGAGCTCTGCTCCCTTGTAGTCACTGACCTTCCACCACGTGGAGCCAGGGGACTGGATGGGAAAGGAGCAACCTGTGCTGTTACAGCAGAGGTTGAGGTGCACACATGCTGTATCTCCTAAGCAGTCTTGCAGAACACCTGCACACCAGCAGCTGACTTCCCTTTGATGCTCACCCAGAGATGGGGCAGTTTCCATCAACCCTACACAGATGGTGATGCCACTTCCAATCCCAAACCCATGTGTGTACTGAGCAGTCTACCAGGAATGATACCTCCTCTTCCCCAGAAGTTTATAATGGAGGAAAGTCTCTTTTTTAATCCTCTGCTCTTGATGGCAGCAGTGGAAGAGACCATTCAGAACAACAAATTTCCTTCTACAGCTAAGTCAGTAAAATTATCCACCTCACATCAAGCTCGTTTGCAAGACAGTGCAATAAAACTCAGCCCTCAAACCTTCCCCCACTAAAAAAGCTCATTTTATAAATATTTCTTTGATTTCAATTTAATAAGAGATACTATTACTCATCCGCTTCACATCCATCATGACATACCTATCTGAACAGATATTTTCATTATTTTTTTCTCCATTAATTCTTTCCTAAAAGATACTTTTTTTCTTGAACCATTGGTGTCAGAGATAAGGAGAACAGTATTGCTTTCCAAACATTTTAGAGTTGCCAAGTTTCAAGGAAACTTTCTTGGTGCTCTCCATGGTTTCCAGGGCAAACAGGTGCCCAAGAGGGCTGCCTTTGCTAGAGAACACAGCATGTCTTAAAATGAAATATTTTTCAGTGGCTGCACACTGTCTCTTCAGCCTGCCAAGTCCAGAGTTTTATTATTAGGCAGAAGGTAACAATTCACACGGCATTTCAAGTTTCAGTATTTGTTTGATGCCTCACTCTGTTACTCAGAGGAGTTCTGATCTCCATACTTCAGATGCCAACATGGATCAGAGCCAGGCTTAAAAATATGTAAATCTGAATTGCCAGAGAAGTAATGATTAATTAAATTCACAGGAAGTTGATTCAAAACATGTTTGAGGTAACATTAATTTTAAAACTGCCTCAGTTAGAATTCCACACACATGCCTAAAATTTTATATATTGCCAAACACTAAGAAGATGACTTTTGAGAAGGATTATGAACAGTAGGAGTTTTCATAACAGTCTCTTTCATTTTCTGACTGCAGAAAAATGAGATATACAAGACTTTCTTTTTTTCTTTCCGCATTTCAGTATCTGCAAATGTTCTTGCAATTTCCTGGAAATAATTCTCTTTTTTCAGTTTACCCTGTATCAGTCCCCTATTTCAAGGTTAACATCCACTTTTTGGCAGAAAATAAAGACAAAAAGACAGAGCTGAAGATTAAGGTTTGTCCTGCTTTAGAAAGCTGTGTGTTACAGCATGCATCTTCACAAGAATATTAAACAGGTTTGGATTATTTTTTTACAGCTTCTTAAACAGCACATTAGCCCAGATTCTCATTTCAACTACAGCTGTGGAGCAGCAGTACCAAAATCACAGATGATTCCAGAGCAGACGAAAGCCAAACTGAGCCCACTGTTTTCTTAGGCAGAGCCCAGTGATGCACTACGTATCTCACTAGGTTAAGGCACAGGAGTCACCCAAATATAAATTTCCAAGAGAAGGATAAGTTCCCCTCCAGTAGCACACCTCATAAACCATATGAAGGATTTGTGCACTGACAGCAGCACATTTTAAAGAAAAGGCAGAGCAGGCCCTGCTGAAGGGATCATTCCAAAAGGCTCCCCACCTCGCTGAGGGCTTTGCTGACAGTGAGACACACCAACTACCTCAGGCAAGAAGATGGGGATTGAATCCTAAGGTAGGACTCTATATAAATCATCTTTTGAAGCTGTGCCCTTGATGATCCCTCAAAGCTGCTATTGCTTTAGTTGAGTAAGCCTTGAAACCTTCTAGGACTGAAGACCTTTACTTCTCTAAGCTCTTTTCATACAGTACTTTAACAAAGAAAGTTTTTGAAGCAGACAATTTTTTATTGACTTCTTCACACATCCTGAAATGCTCTCTTAAATTTTATGGATGTCTCAAGATACATGAAGCACCCTTCTGGAATTTGGACAATAGAAAATGCCTTATAGTTTCTTTAAACCTGCTGAGAATTAATACATTCATATTTGAACAAATAGCTGCTGTTTTGTTGCAAACCTGGATCTGTGTTACAGGTGTCCATCACAACAGTGAACCAAGCTTTACTCAATACCAATAATCTATTTTCAAAATGTTGGGTTTATTGTTGGTTTTTTCTAATAAAGTTTGATTAAGCTTCAGCACTTCATCTGAATCTTTCTGCATTCAAACTTTGTTTAGGACATGAATGTAGCACCAAAGACTCTTATTAAATGCTCATTCAGTGATGCTCTCCATGCATGTACCACAAGGCTGAACTGTTTCCTGCAACGTTTACACTCACCACATTTTAGTAATTTTAAGTGCTAATCTATCTGTTATGCAGCATCCTACAAAGCTGCCCTGGTAATCACCTCTGATGGTTTCTACAACTATTGTTTGGACCACAAAGAACTCTCCTTTCCAAAATGAACTGTTTGCAGACACCATGCAGAGAAAGCCCTCTGAGAGTAATGCCTGCCTGCACTCCTTTCACATTTTCTTATTCCAATCCCTCCCTGCTCTTTCCCTATCCTTTACTGACTTTCTATATTTCCCATATTTTAATACACTTCTGCAGCAAATTGTTGTTGTTCTTGTCCACCAAATATCCCTAAACCTGACTTAAAGAACTGCCTAATCAAGTTATTTTTCCTATGAATATGTCATATTCATCCGAATTCTTGAATATACTCTGGTTTCCAGTTCAGGTTTTACCTTTCTCACCTATTCTCAGGGTTTTTTACTACCCACACTATGAGCATTTCTAAATAAAAAATACTTCCAGGTCTCTCTGAATTGTTGGCCATCTGCTATGGACTCTACAGAGCAAAGAAGAACATAAGAAAAACGCAAATAAAGATTGTCCTCTGCTTTGCAGATCAAGCAAACAAGCACAACCAACCTGTGCCTGTTCCAGCAAAGCCTCCAGAATACATGGAGTAAAGGAAGCCAAAAACCTGCAACACTTCATAGGCAAAAGTGACAAGGATGTCTCTCAAACTCTTTTCTTCAGTTCATATTTGTCCATATTTTCCATAATGAATGCTTACCTTTTCCCTTCTCTACCATTTTAGCATTGCATTACTTACTGAAAAATGTGATTTATATGGCATTATGAGCCTTCAAACTAACAGAGAAGACATGTTTTTCTAGCCCCACATGAAGAGCCTTCCCCCATTTTTCCATGGCTATACTGGACAGGCTTATTATGGAGGGCCCTGTTCTGCTTTGAATACTCAGCCAAAATTGTACCCACCAGTTTTATGAAGAATTGCAGCTTCATAATAAGAAGCAGAAGACCAGAAAGGAAAAAAAAACAAAAAAGAAGGAAAAAAGGAAAAAAAAATCCAAACCACAAAAAAAAAAAAACCACAAACAAACCAAAACCAAAAACCCAAATCAGTATAATCCTAGTTTGTCTCTTTTTTTTTTTAATGGATTAAAACAAAACAAAGTAAAAATTAAAAGCATCAACAGAGTAGCACCAACTGTGAAGTTAATAAAACTCCTTTTATCGTCATGAACAATGAACTGGAAAAAATAGACATAGCTTTTTCCTCTTCCACTTATGTAATACACTAAATCATTCTAAGTGTTTAAAATGCATATTAAATTATTGACCATACCAATCTCCAGAGTGCCCATGGTGAAAGGACACCTACTCATTGCACACATATTATTGCAATACTTATACATTTCATTGTTATATGTCTCTATTTATCTATAAAAAGTATTCACATGCATTTTAAATATCAATGCACATATTATAATTAATTGTATTCTATTCAAATACCTTTTCTTATATTATATTTAAATATCAATGCTTATTTGCAGTCTGATATTTAAGATATTTAAATATCTTGAAAATAAACAATATATAACTATGGATATTTAGAACATTGTTCATAAAAGTAATGTTGCAATGGCTAGGGAAAAGCAGCAGCTAAAATTAGAAAATAATGATAGTTTTTTTCATAGCAATGAAACATGAAAGATAATTCATATGTCAAAGATGCACTATCATTTTCTGAGGCAGATGACAAAAAATATCATCAAAATAGCATCAGTTATATGAAAGTACTGTTTTCAGGACAGCAAAGCAAATGATTTTACAAGTCCAGTGCAATGACAGCCCAGGAACTTTATGCTGTTTGTACCATGGTTTAGAATCAGGAAATAAGAACATTAACAAGAAGCTTTGTGAAGGATTAAACATTGATACAGGACAGGGATACTGAATAAATGAGTATTCAGTATGAGTTCATTATGCTTCCATGGCAAACTAGCCAGTCTTGTCTTTGAGATGGATGCATTTGCTCTCAGTTGAATGCTGCAGAGCAAATATCAAAGTTCAACCTATTCCAAAAGAATATGAAGCAAGGAAAGGTAATCTGTATAATAGCAGCAATTTCCAGAAGTATTTACTATTAATTAATTACATGATTGAGAAAACCCTTGCTAGTAAACTCAATGAGATTTCAGTTATTCAAAAAACCTATGAGTAGTCTGCCTTTCTTTAACCTTAAAAGCTGCAAAAATCAACTCAGATTTGCCAAAGATGTGACATGAAGCTACTAATTTGTCTGCCTTACACTTTTCCAATTATTTATTTTGTTCAGTGTGTCCACTGTATTGTTTCTCAGCTACACTAGAGATGTTCCTGGCAGATACCTAAATAGCTTCCAAAGGCAAAGATTGGTAATATAAAACAAATAACTTCTCTATGGCATAGTAAGTTCTGAAGCACACATCTTACTGTGCCATAGGGAAGTATTTTTTTTGTATGGATACATGCTGGTTATTATACCCCACACCTTTCTACAAAAAAAGGCCTACAATTAGCTCTTCTTACAGAGGAGTTGTATAAAAAGCATCTTCAGTTTGTCAAATTAAACTCTTTCAAACTCAAAAGAAGCTGCAAGCACCCCAATCAGCTCTGAACTATCACATCTGCCTATAGACACCCTGCTGGAAATCAGTCAAAATGGAGCAGAAAAGACACAATGGCTATTAACAATGACTTTTAAAAGTCTGAACACTCACTGAAATTATTTATCATAACCACTTACAGGTATTCTTCTGTCTAAACTACAGAGTATTAAGTAAGTATTATTTGTACAAACTCTTACAGCACTAATTATTTTTTTTAATGATCTGGGAAGTTCCATTAAATAAGATACACATCAAAATCACTGCCAGGACATGTACAAAAGAAACCTGTCAGCCTACAATCAGCAAGCCTGCATCTGCCAGGACACTTCTGCCCTTCACCACCACAACAAACACCGTAGGGATTATGTCTGCATTGCTAATACCAGGTTAGAATACGAAAAGAAAGACCTGAGTATCTGCTATGCAGTTTAACACTGAGTCAGGCTGCACTGTACTTTGCACTTTACACAATTCATGTATTGGAGGAGAAGTCTAAGCATGATTTTACAAGATGAAAACAACCAATCTGGAGTAGGAAACTCTTTAGGTAACGGTTCAGAGTTCCCATTATTTTTAGGAAAATGGGAATAATTGTTTGTCTTTTAGCATTTCATTATTGGTTCAACTATTAACCCTTAATTTTGCAAAACATTCTTCTAAGTTCCACGTTAAAAGCTAAAAATAGATAGGAAAATTATGAAACTGTAATAGGAAAAGTAACTTCTTTCCTAAAGATCAAGACAATGTTACATATGTGTAGATTTTCCTCCGTCTTTTATGAAAGAGGAAAAGTATCAGTAACACTGCACTATTTTTGTAAATGTTTTCCACCTAGTGAGGTTCAAATTACAAACAGCCTTACAAACAGCCTTACAGCACATGCTGCATAAAGCTGTAATGAAATACATCGCTGAACCAACCTGCCCCAGTCACTGTGGGCCTGCTGCTGCTCCTATCTCAGCACAAGATGTGGTGCCACGTAGAATGAGCCTAACACTATTTAAACTGACACCATGTTCAGAATATTCACTGAGTTTGAGATAAAAATAAGCGCCAGCTCTGCTGGCAGCAGCTGAGCAGCAAACATCTTCCCACTGGCTGATGAAAACGTCAAGAAGAGTGAGCTGGAGTAGGATAAATGAGGTCACTGTTTGCAATTCCCTGCCAGCCTGCTGGTTGAAGAAAACACCATTCGTCAGTAAACCTAAAGCAAAACACACCATACCACAAAGCTGTCCCTGACTCATTACTCACCCCTTCCCAAAACAAACAAGCCAAAAAAATTGCTTTTAATTCTGAAAGATAGCCCATACAGCATGATGTTCATTTCAATAGTGAATAAAAACTAAAATTTAAAAGTCATTTCATGGTAATCAGGATCTACTGAGAAAAAGAGGCCAAAAGAAATTCAAAGCAATGGCTGCTTCACTGCTTCTGAAACACTTCTCCAAAATCATGCTACAAACTCTTGGAGGTCTAATATTTATAGCAGGCCAGGAATTCATATGCAGCACACTCATTGTGTTAAACAGCCTTAATAAATAGGTTCACCCCAGCGCTTTGGGCAATCCTTTGATGCTCAATCTGCCTGCTTTGAGGAATTGCTCCAGGAAATGGATTTAAGACTTTTAAATAGAATACACAGAGAGAAGGCAGATGTGCTGAAAAGTTTTCTGGTGTAGCTCATGGAAATGGCCTGTTCCAGCCCATGGTTTTTGGGAATGCCCAGAGACCACAGACACTGTCATCAACTCACAGTTTAAATCCCCTCATGTTACCATAAAAAGAACAGTTGCACAGGATAGTTCATTCCAGGACATTTGACTATCAACGAAAAAAATCTTTAACTTTATCCATTTTTAATTAGGCTATGTCAATAAGAAAGCCTGGCTGAGCTCTACACAGGTCCCCACTCCTGCTGCATGTAGTTGTCACTGTTAACCCCCAGCAACTCTAATCCCCCTTTGAAAAACAAAGTGTCAGGAATTAAATGCATTAAAAGATGAACACCAGAATGATCACACAAGTCATTTGTTCCCTTTAAATACTGCTTATATATAAATAGATAAAAGTATTGCAGAGATAGCTGAGGAAGCTTTGACAAGCCTTCAGGGAAAAGAGTCTGCTACTGCTGGCACAGTGCAGAAGCATACCTCGTTTGGAAACATCAACCAGAGGAGGCACAGCACAAAGAGAACTTCTCAGCTTCCATAGACTGGGAGTCAGAGTGGGATGGAAGTGGAGGAACAGATCCACCCCACAGCTTTGAAGCAAGAACCTCCAAAGAGACATGCAGGGATACAGCCCTGCTGCTCATGTCACTTACCAGATCAGGACCAAAAGGCACAGCTATCACAGGGGAAAATAAACATCTTCCTCCCTTGGAAAATCCCATGGATATGATGTGCACCACAAGGCTCTTTGCTGGGGGTCACAGCTCTGCACCCCACTGTGGGCACACAAGGGATTCCAGAGGTGAAGGATGTTCTGGTAGGATGCAGGATCCACTGCAGAAATGACCTCCATGACTTAGGTCATGCACCTGCAAGACAATGCTCTCTACTATCAATACACAGCTTTTCCAATAAACTAAGCAAGGCAATTAATTCTTTAATATACAGTAATGATCCTGTTTCTTCTGTGATCTTGTGATGAAAGCCCAGCATGTGACTACAGATTGCTGTGTTACGGCACCGGGACCTTCCAGGCAACCAGCACCCTGTGGATGCAGCTACACCCCGCCCAGCACTTCTGAAAGCAGGAGAAATCTCAGGGGGGCTTCCTTCTTTTAATAACTGAACAACTTAATACAGGAGACACTGACAAAAGAAATACACAAGGCACAATTCAATTATTTCCAACTGCTAATTTTACAGTTTCTTAAAATGCTATTTCCTAGATGGCTGCTCAAGCTTCTGAGGGGGGCTGTGCTTAGCCAGGGGAAGGGCTGTGTTTCTGGGGGTCTGTCCTTGTACTCCTCTTGAGAGACCCAGCTCCATCCTCGACCTGCAAATACAGCCCCCAGATCACCCCAGAGCCGGGCAGCTGAGCTTGCCCAGGGTCCCAGAGCCTCACCCCCACAGGCTGCTCACACCCTCCAGGATAGCTGCAGCACAAAGCCAGCAGATTTTCCCAAGAAGCAAGGTCTGCTGGAAACATCTGCACCCAGAGGAGTTGGGCAAAACCACTCCCAGTCTATTCCCAGCAGTGCACAAAGGCACTTTGAAATAGCATGGCCTGCTACCCTCCTTCTCAGCCACTCCTTGACAGAGATTGATAGATTTATAGACATGGACACATATAGGATCCCTCTCTGCCTTTAGGTGTTCATGTAACTTTTGAGACATTGCAGGAAAATTCTGCAGTTGACAGGAGCCTTGGGGCTCTTGGCCATGGACAAGGCGCCACAGCTGCCACAAGCACATCCTGAAAGGGCCTGATGTGCAGGACGTGGAGGGACAGGCGATCTGCACCACACCCAAACCACATCCAACAGTCTAGAGCTTCCCATCAGATTAACAAGACATCTCAAACCCAAAACACACGGGAAGAGACAATCACACCAACACCCACCCTGGCACAGCAGGGCAGTGTCAGCAACAAGCAGAGGGCAAAAACAAGAGAAAAATTATAAGGACCATGGATGCAAAAATGGATCCTAAAACGTCCCGATTTTCAGTGAGACTCTATCTGTGTCTTAAGGCTCTTGGCTTGATGAAAAAGGCTACAGACAATCTGAAGGAACATTAGCCAAGCCTGTCCTATAACACCTGTAATTCCTCAGAGCCACTTATGAGTGAAGGTTCTGCTGCTGACCACTTTCAAGAAGAATATAAAAAACCAAAAATATTGAGTAAACCAGAACTGGTACATGAAGAAAATGGATTCCAGAGGCAAACAAAAAATAGCTGAAATATAAGACACGTGAGAACCTTTTCTTTCCAAAACATAATAGCGGGAGCCTTTCATCTTCTTAGCACACTAATCCAGCAGACAGACAGGTGGGAACAGCACATAGGGCCTTAGAAAGAGTGGCTGGTGAAACAAGATCCATTTGAACACAGCTTTGGTCTGAAGCTCTACACCGCGCTGTACCAGCTGAGAGCATCCTGAAGGCTCCACTGCTGAGAAAGGCTTTAGAAACGTACCTTTTACAAAGGTCTTCCATCAGAATCTGTTTTATCTCACATAATGATAAAAGCACTCTTATGCTGAAATGGCTTTTGGTGTTACCAGCTGACATCTAGAGTTCTCTGTGAGGCATTTTTCAAAAAAGTCCCAACAACGTTATTGTACAGAAGGACTTTACATGCTTATTATTGCTCTTCATTAGAGAATCTTGTACTATGGAAAGGGTAATAAGACTATAAATCTTTTAAAATAATCATGCAATTATCTGACATAAATCTTCTTTTTGTTTTTCTTTTGTGGGAAAAACATAGAGACTGCATCTTGAAGTTGCACTTACACCACAAATGAACAAAAATAAACAAAAACAGACTGCTGGGAAGAAGAAATCTCTCCTTAACCCCTTACTGCTGTCAACAGCATCTGAGCTACATTTTCTGCCAGCTTTTATCCCATGATAACCCTGCTCAGTCCACTGACCTTCAGGTAGCAGAAAGAGTCACCTCTATATTGTCCATACTCCTTCAAACAAATTTTCATCATGTGCTTGTTCAAGAACATGGGACAGCCCCTGGTGTGGGTGGCAGCAGTGCCCTGACAGCCACCCTCCTGTGCCAGAGCACCAGGGAAGCAAGGCACACACGATTTTCCAGCACAACAAAACACAGGGAGACAGTGTGGAAGGAAAGGGGAAGTCAGGAGGACTCTGCTATACAGCCTGTTCTCTTTGCTGCTCTTTTTCATTGAAAATGCTATTTGATCACAGGTCAAAAATAATTCACCCCATCACCTCCTTCCTTTCAGGGCTGCACTGATGTTTCTGGGCTGCAATGCCAAACCAGAGTCAGCTGAGCACAACGAAGCCTGCAAGGTCTGAGCAGCTCCAGCCAGCACAGAGCTCACTCACCCTGCTGCAGCAGGGAAGCCATTCACACAGGGTAAGAGCTCAGGGCAATGGGCTCGGCTCTCTGCACTGATAAACAGCATCTCAATCCTCTTGCCTTCCTTCTTGGAGTTATGTTTTGCCATGGTCTATACAGAACACTTTCCTGACTTCAAATACAATGGAGAAGAGCTTTCTACTGCAAGCTGATGAGAACACTTGGAAAAGTTGTTGCTTTCAGGAGAAAGGCAACACTTTTGTCTTTCCCTGCTAAAGCCACATAGTTGCTACCATGGTGATTTCCACTCTCTTCATGTGACAGCAAAAACATAAAACAAGCATGTTAACAACTTGGGCAATGCTGCATAAGGAAAAAATTATTCCTTTAAATTGCAGGAGGAAAAACATCTCAGAAGTGAAAAATGTCATATTTGTACTATACTGTTTAAGTAAAGATCTCAGAGTATGTTCAGACCCTCAGCTCAAGCCTCAGAGATATGAGCATGCTGTTATGAACAGGGACACAACTTAAAACAAAGCGTAATTTTTACTTAACTCTAAGGCTCTCATTACATAGAAAAGTGAGGTTTTCTGATGATCCACAGGATACCTTTCTGAAGAGCTTGCTGGTTGTTTCAAAAAAAATACACAGTACAAAGGTCTTTATCTTCCTCTAAATTCCCAATTACAGAGCATTAATCTCTGTCAATCACCTTTGTCTAAGGTTTATATTTTGTGCCACCAGAATAATCTGACACAATGCCACTTTCTCTCCTGAGAACCAGCATCCTGGGACAACTCTGAAATCATGACATAACTCTGATAAATCCCCAGAATTATGCCAACATTGTTTGGGCACAAATGAGCCCTGCAGCAGATCCTGTGGTTGGGATTAGCAGTCTCACACCATCACAGCAGTGGTTCAAAGGCACTGCAGGCCAAGCTCCCTCTCTTTGCTGGCTGGGATGGTGTTGCCTAGTTCCTCCTAGTTCTTTTTGCCCTCCATCTCAAAAGAAAATGCAAGGAAACATCTGAAGAAAATCCAGCTCAGACATTGCCAAGTTCTATGCAGAGGAAATGTTCATAAAAATTGACTCTGAGAATGCATTTTTAATAGCAATGAAAAAAAAAGTATTTTTGCCTTGGAGATTTAACCCGCCTGTACTGGGATCTGAAATCCTTTCACCAGGCTAAGATCCAGACTCATTTCACCATCATTGCAGGCATCTAATTTAAGAGCAAAGTCACCCAGGCTTCCCTCTCTAATTAACTGCAAAAGACTGATGACCTGAATGGTTCTGCTGAAATACCTAAAATTTGTCTCATCCTCCCTGCTGATTTAAGAACTTCATCTAAGTCTTAAAGTCACGTGACTTTCAAATTAAAAAGAAATTAAAAAAAATAAAAAGAAAGAACAAAAGACAACCCAAAAACCTAGAACAGAAGATTAAGATTGCTTTAAAAATACGAGTCAGACAGCTACTCAAGGCCCACAAAATATTTAATGCCTGTGCTTTAAAATGTTACAAAACTGAATTGCATCTACCGTTTAACGAAGCAGATGGACAGAGCATGTGCTGTTTTCTCTGCACAAGAGCCCAAAGTAAAGCACCATCCCCTCTGATGTCCACATGCTGGTAAACTCAAGGGATTAATAACAGTGCAGTCAGAGTCGTAGTGCTTTGCTTCAAAGAAATTTGCAAATTAAGATTAATTTTAACAAGTTGATGCATATCTGATAAATAGCACTAGAGATACAGAAAATACATGTTTCAAAGCTATATTTTCATGCAATTATTTGAAAAGGCTTTGTCACAGTGGCATGAAAATTGGTTACTGTCTACTGGTTTGTAATCATTTCTGCCTTAAAGTGGTTTTCAGAACCCCAAGTACCTCAGGCTAGGTGTTGTGAGTGTTTGACATTTCTGAATGTTGATCAGTCACACTCCAGAGCAATGAGCTTGCAAAACCAGTCTGTAATTTTCTTCTCAGGTTTGACAGTGGCCAGGAGAGCTGAAACCACACACATCAGCATCTGCAGCTCCAAAGGGTGGCAAATCACCATGAAAAGTATGGAATCATCACACTGGACAAGATCCCACTGTGCAGACTGTGGGGAGAGCACAGGCAAAAGAACAGGAAGATGCCAGGCCTGCGGCAGCAGATCTGGGTAACCTATCTGGACAAAAATTCCCACCACAGCAAACTTTGGGAAAGGAAATCACTGCTTACACACATGCCAGCCCAAGCTGTGGGAAAGCCTCAGGATACACAGGACTTGAACTGTATGAAAGTGGTGCCTCGAGAAGGACACTTGGGGATCCCCACCACTGAGACGACCAGAAGAAGAAGGGCCAGCTGGACCCTGCAGGAACCCATGTGGTGGTAAGTATATCTCTCTCTCTCTTTCTCTCTTTCTCTCTTTCTCTTTCTCCGCCTACTCCTCCTGTTTCTACCTCTCTCTTTCTCTCAGTCTCTCTCAATCTCTCTCTCTCTCAATCTCTCTCTCCACTCCTTACTGTTAAATAAAATCTGTACTACTGACTTCAGGATATGGTCTCGTTTGCACTTTAATTCAGACCCTAATATTATTTCAGGAGTGGAATCCTAACATTATTCCAGTGGATCTCAACATTAATTGGTGTCAGAGGGTGGGATCATAGCACAGGGTGCTGGTATGACCCCAATTCCACAGGACCTGACACACTGTCTGTGTGCACTGTTCTGCACCGTGGGGCACAGTGGGTGGCCCAGCCAAGCCATACCCTTCTCTCAGCTTTTAAACTATCAACACCTTCTCTAAAATCTGTGTTTATAACAATATATCTATTAAAAAAAAACAACCTTGCAACATGTTTTTTTAATATATATTTCATGGGTGCATCACTATCCAATCCCATAGGCCACTGCAGGAGCCCTTCACGCTCACCAGCAGCACAGGAGTGAGAGCAGATTACATACAGACAACTGCTGGCTTCATTATGTAATATTTCTGAACAGGAAAACGGGATTTGGTGGTTTAGCTTAATGCTTAGGGATTGGATCACCGGATTAAAGCCTTTTACTCACCGTTCTGTTACTCCTCCCAAGATGGGTTTATACAGCAGAGGACAAGGGGTGTTTCTCAGGGGAAAGGGTTATTTGCTCTAAGCTGTATTGCTTAGAGGCAAAGGTTAATATGGATCACATCCACTTTACCAGTTCAGCATCTTGTAAGAATGGAGAAACTCCTGTAAGGCTGATTTCCTCAAAGCCATAGCATGGTGAACTAGACCAGGGCTATTGCCTGAGCAGCAGGGCTACCAATAGTTTCATTAATATCCAAGGAAAACATCGATAAAATCTCCAGCTGAATTTACACAACACATATCCCAAGATGAAAACTTAAGTAACTCTCAACAGTACCAGCTTTGTATTTATAAGCACCTCTAATAGGAAGCCGTGTATTCTGGGGAACAGCAACAACGTTTCGCATTTTCAAAGCAACTACCATTGGGTCATTTCAAACTGCATCACAAATGTTCACTACCCAAAATGCACACCCTCCTGGGAAGCAGGCATTGCTACATTCAACTTCAGCTGGTTTTAGTATCACAAGAGATTTGATGCCTCCAAACTTCCAAATTCAACTGTAAGCACTAGGACAGCGTCAAGGGATGTGAGTGTATTTTGAAAGAAAAAAGATGAATAATCCATGGGGGAAGGGCAGACAATAGCTTTGATACATGTGCATAAATCATAAATCCAGGCACAAAAAGGCTACTCTTGGTCAGTGGCAAAGCAATAAAACACTAACTAAGCCATAATGTTTCTTTCAGAATTAGACTCTTCACAAGTTTTTTAAAGACTCTTTGGGCATGGATGCAAAAATGAGCAGAAAAAGTCAGTGTTAGAGACTTGAAATGGGGTGAATGCACTCACAATACTTTTCAGAAGTAATAACTGTTTTATCTTCCAATTACTATTTCCAGAGGCTTTTTGTAGGCTCCAGCTTCCCTGGTCCATGCTCAGTGTCTGACCATGCTCAGTGTCTGACCATACTCAGGGTCTGACCCCCAAAGTTTTGGGGCACTACAGCAAAGCAGGACCACAACAGCTCAACACTTGGCATGGCCCAAATGGCAGGAACTTATCCTGGGGCTCAAGATACCAACTGTGGATTCAGAATTAACTCTCCAAGTCACCACATACAAAAAATTGTAACACAGACTGCAGCACATCGAAGTTATCACTATATGGCATGCTAAAGATATTAAATTAAATTAATTCTTTGTATACACAGAATTATTAATATTCACCAAAAGTTCTTGATCAAGGAAGGTCATGATGCAAATAATCCACAAATTCTAGTTAAAGGTTTCCAACCCAACCACATGTATGTGCTGCAGCTACTTCTTTTCCTAAAACACAAAGTTACTGCCTCTTTTTCCAATTTGATAGGCTTGTTTGCTAATCAATTCAAGAGAATGAAATACTCTTCTCTCCCTTCTCTCCCTCTGTATGGAAAGACATTGTCCCCTTTTCAGAGACAGCCAATGCAAACCACTGGTAGATTTGTCAAATCACAGCAATTCACTGCTATTTTAAAAAAACTGAAACACAGAAATGGAAAATGGAGATAACAGTATTAATTTTCATACCCACTTGATACTTATCCTATCTATTTAGACTTCAGAAAAATGCTTTTGTTTCCCTCAATGTTCCAATTGCAATTCAATCTTGGATGGGGATTGAAGACTTGTCAAAATATAAATAACAGAAACACTTAGAATTGAACTGGAAAGGCTGAAGTACAAAAGCACAGAAACAAAGTCTTTGGTGCTGTGTAGCTGAAGAATTGAGCCCTCAAAAAAACAGTAGCTGCTTTGAAGAGAAATAATGAAAGGTCCCACAACCCTGTACACTAGAAAAGATGGGATATTTCAGCAGCTCTGACAGATTCAGAGCTGTGTGCCTCTGTACCAAGAGCCCTGGTTCAGAGATCCATAAAGGAACAGGCTTTTCTTGGTGAACACAACTCACCCTCACCCAGATTAACCTCCTGGCAGCCTCCAAATCCTGTTTTACTTAAAAGTTTTATACTTGAGGTGAACTTCTGGAGACTTTTAAATTTCATGCTTCACCAGCATCACAGAAGGCTGCATGCTGAACGCATTGCCTTTGGGCAATATCTTAAAAGCCAACTAACTTCTGATTTTCCCCAAATGGTGCTAAATCTTGGTAACTGACAGCTGTTTTCAAACACTTCAAGGTAAGGCATAGACACCCCCAAGTCTCAGAGGACTGTAGCATGATCAGAAAGTAGATGTAATTTTCATAAGTATCACTAAAAAACTTAACCCGTAAATGCACAAAAGGGCTCATATAATGGGTAAGGAACTTTTTTAGTAGCAAAAGAGTCACAGGGGCAGGAATAACCATGACATACAGCACACAACAAAAAGAAAAAAAAAAGCAGAAAGGGGTTGCAGTGTTGCAGTGTCGCTGGTTCATCAAGGTCAATTTGCAGGAGACTTCTTATTGAAAACACCTTCATAACATTATTATATTATCTCCATCACAACATTCCCTTTCTCTCATGGAATCTGATTTAAAAAAAACAAAAAACAAAAACAAAAATAAAACAAACTTCATGCAAGGCAGGGCAAAAACATTCAAAAGCCAGAATCTTTTCCCATGTGGAAAAAATCTATTAATATCACCTGGAAGTTTCCATCCCAATGGAACAAAAAAGTGAAACCTTTGCTGATTTACTACGCTTTTTACAGGACCAATGGAAACTGATGAAGGGTACCTTAATACGTTTCACAGAGCTCATCAGTTTATTTCATGGGTTTGCCTCAAATGCCCATGAAATTCAAAGGATTTACACTCTTGAAATGTCTCTCTCCAACAATCAGGGTTCTTCTAATCTACATTACTTATTCTAAGCTTTGCACAGATAATTGTGAGCAACTTTAGTTTCTTCAATTTCTGCAGAAATTATTAGGAGAAGCCCCAAACGTCCCTGGATGCTGTGAAAGACAGAAACTGTGGAGGAATCAGAGACAGATGAGCTGTTACAATGCATGATATGGGCTGATGAGCACAGGAATGAAAACACAAGCTATGCAGGGCAATCTGTGTGTGCCTGTGTGTGTATTAATATAAAATATGCAAAAAATTATGGACAAAAATTATGGACAACTATAAATCACAATAATGAGATAAGAGAGGAATAGAAACAAGCCTGAATTTCCTCAGGACAAAACAGTTCTGCAGCTTTACCACACTGAACTGAAGGCAATTTTGCTGTTTTCCTTTTCCTCGAAGGAAAGAGAAAATTGGCACTTGAGATGTTTCCACAGCAGCGCTGGAACCTGCAATAGTGAGGTCTGATTTGGCTGTTAGATTGCAAAGGCCATTCACTGATTCCTGAACAGCAAATAAAGGTATCCAAAGGATAACGTACTCAATCCAGAGGAGGTAAGACAAGTAAAGTTTTTAAAGGGCTGAAGGAGTTCATGAACTGAAACAGTGACTGGAAAAAAAGAATAAAAATAAAGATGAGTTCCTGTAGCCCAGAACTGTGCAAAACCACATGCACAGATAATTCATATAACGTTATGTGTTTCGCACTCCTACAGTTCTGCACCACTCTGTAAAACCTGCTGTTATTACATGCTATACTGGCATGTCTATTACTTTCCAACAAGAAAATCATTACTTTGGCCTGCCTCCTGGTCTTGTTGAGTTTTGTATAGCTCACCTGGCCATTTCAAAACACAAGCTGAAAAATTGTCTATAAATCAGATACTTGACAGAAAAAGAAGCATTCTGCACTCCTTAGCACAGCCAGGGCTGTACTGCATCAAATTCTACTACCCACTCTTTAACAATGCCATCACTTAGAAAAAATGGCACTAATATAACAGTTCAATATTCAATATAATGAAATGGACTCAACAGCATTCCACCAGTCACAAAAGAGACATTACTGTCTGTCGTTTGTGAATAAACTTCCCTTTGTCGTGATTTAATCAACCCTCATTTTTAATCCACATGCATAAAACATTAAATGCTGGAAGCTTTAATTACTTTGAAAAACACCTGAATAATTTAACTTCAAAGCACAGCTTTTTCCATACCAAGAACCTCAAGAAACTCCTTAAGGGCAAAAGCCTCCCAGTAATCTGTCAGCTAAATCCAAGAGCCTTTGTAGAACCAGTTAACTCATTTTCAATGACTAAACATTGCTTCTACAAATACTTTTAAATACAGACTTTGTCTACCCATGGTGTGCAGTGTCAGGAACAAAGATACAATTTGGCAAAACAGTGTTTTAGATTTGGCCCGGTCTCAGGAGCAAGTCACAAAATACCAGACATAAAACGAGACCTACTGGGAGGAAAAGACCTCCCTGAGGTACAGGATAAGTGATCCACCAAGCAGATGGAATCACTCCACTAGAGCTGAGTGGGCATTACTCATCTGCACAGGCAAACATGGACCTGCTAAAGCCACCAAACAAGTGTCAGTGTGTTTTCATGACTATTTTAACTGAATCACCATACTGCACATTCACAAGGAGGACACACATCAAGTTGCTTTCACTGCAATAGTCCATTAGATAAAAAGAATAGGAAAAAAAAGAAAAAATAAGTACTTTCCTCAAAAATTTTATAGCAAGGGAGATGAGGTATAATTAAAATTATTTATCTCTCAAGGAGGAAAAAAAAAGAAAAGGGAAAAAAGTTTTCATAGTAGTGACAGCCAGAACAAGGTCCTGGCATGAGAGTTAATGCCAGGTCATGGATGAATGCTGCCCACATGCAGCAAAAGTGCAGCCTTTGAAATCCTTTTCATAGTCACAGCTGCAGCCTTCAGACCCCAAAGTAAATACATATTATGTTTTGTCAAGTGCTGCATGGAAATCAGTAGAATTTCATATTTCAGTCTGCAGCTCTTCAGGAAAAGTTCTCTTTAGCTCAGATATCAGATAACCTATTATTCCTTTGCCATTACAACAAAGATTTACAGTAGCATATAAAAAGGAAAGGAGGAACTTCCTATCACTGTCAAGCAGCAGAAAGGGGAAAAAAAAAGAGAGATGATTGTAATAATTTTTTTTTTTTGGTAGGAGTTCATTTGTATCAACTATCAACAATAGTAAAACTACCAGTAATTCACTGATTCACCAAGGCATCCCCATTATTTCATCTCCTGTGAATTGCAACCCATTACATTTCCCTGGGATACCTTTTTCCCAAGGGCCAAAAACTTCTGCTTGGGCATCTTTCTGGAAATCATTTTTCATTCACAGACATCAAAAGGTGAAGAGTTCAAAACTTAGCATTTCTATTCCAAGGGTTAAATTACCTGACTTACAAAATATGCTTATTTTTTCACTTTCCTTTTTTCTTTTCATTTCATGTACCTGTTGTTTTTTGATATGATTTCTGCAACATCAGACACCCAATTGCAACACAGACCAGCACCTGAAGGCACTTCTTACACTGTGTCTGTTTTCTCCCTTAACCTGTCCAAGACAGAGATTTCCATCTCATCCATCCCTCCTATTTATGCAGCTTGTTCCACCAAGCTTGGCCCAACATATATTTTAGATGGTGGATGTGCTGAAGTCCTGCTTTTAATGGAAATCCACTACAGTAAAACAGATAACACCATTCCCCTCATTAAGGGAAGTGGTTTCCATGTAAATGAGACTATGGCTCATTACTCCGTACTCTGCTTGAGCACACTGAGCACCACACACAGGCAAAAAAAAAAAGCTGTTTTGCTCAGGTATTCTGCAATTTGCTAACAATTTTTGTGTGCTGCTCCTCTTCTTCTTCTTACCAGTTCAAATTCAAGTTCCTGGAAATGATGGAAAGACTCACAGTGGTATGAAAGCAATACAGTGCTATGTCTTCAGCATCCACAGATCACTGAAAAACAGGTGAGTGGTTAAGAGTCCATCCTGCTCAGCTGGGTCACATGGGATTGTGCTGGCAGCAAAAACAGAGGAGGAATTTACAGCCCATATCTGCTGGGGTTAGATAAACAGGGAATACTAATTCTACCCCAAATCATAGAATTATTCAGATAAAATGCTGCCTTTGGCACTATTAACCACTTTAGAGTCGCTCATTGAAAGCTATACTGGATCATACCCAACACTGAAAAGTATGCTCTTTATTTACAATTTTCTTGGAATAATGGATAGAGAATGGATAATACCAGAAAACCAGATTAAACTAATTTTCTAAAATAGTTTTGTTTTTCAGGACACAAATTTTCTAATGTGAGATTCTATTTACAGAAGCAATCTGTACCGAAATAAATAGGAATTTCCAGACTGCTTAAACAGTCTTGGGGGTGAGTATTAACAAAGTGCTGTAACACCTCAGCAGGAGCAGCACACACATTGTCCCAGACACCCGCGGAGCTGCTCCAGTGCCACACCCATATGGAAGTGCAACACTCTGGTAGCAGTAACTGCACCCTAAATGACAACCACTGTGATCACTGTATTTCATATAGTCTCAGGTTCCTGCCCTGAGGGCAGAAATCCACACCCTTAGCCAACTACCAATAACACCACCTTCCTGCAATTCCTCTGGATTGTGAGCATCCTCCTCAATCTTACTGTTTTCCCTGCATGAACACACAAATATCAGTGAGCCTGACTACCAACCTCAGTCTCACTAACAGACCACTACATGTGAGTTACCTCTCCATTGCACTGCTCAATAACATTTTTAAAAGGCATTCAGCCTTCCCCAAACATGCCCTGGAGGTCCACCACAGGCAACTCTGACATTTCAAATTCCCAAAACAACAACACACCTCCTCTGTCAATATTTCTGAAACTGCAGCCTTCAAGGACCCACCTAAGTCACATAAAAGTTTTGCAGCCAGCCAAGAACAGAATGAGGGCTTTTAATCTTCAATTTCATAATCTCCATCCTCTTCTAAGTTAGTTGTTCTTTCAGATACCTCCACCTATGTAGAACTAGGAAAAAAATCTGTTACAGAAGAACATATGATCTATAAACCTCCAGTAAGACTTACACTTGTTTTGTTTCCTGCTGTCTATTGTCTCTCCCACGCTCTGATTCTGAGCAGTCCTCATAGGCATTTCTGTGAAACTGAAACCTCTTCACCACCATTCACTCATGTCAATGTATTTCAGTCTTGACTGGGGAGGAAACAAGCACTTGTATGTTTGAAAAACAGCAAACAAGTACCTACAAATATGTAAGAAACAGATCCGATGCTGCAATAAAAAACTGAAGTCATCCAGTGTAGTTGTATCAAGTGAAAAAAACAAACCAAAATCATACAGCTGCTTATAAATATATGCATGTATTCATCATCTTCTATGTTTGTTAAAGCTGTGTAGCAAAGAAAGAGCAGCAAAACTGGACAGGGAAGCCATATATGTTAAGGACCTGATTTCCACAACTTCTGTGTTTCTGGGGTAGCACATCAGCTTGCTTAATTTCATCCTAAGGAAATCCAGTTCACAGCCCAAAAGTGTTCTGGGGTGCAAGACAAAGTTCAGCAGGACAATCAGGGTTTGTGTCACTGGTAGGTTTTTAATCCAAACTAAAACGCTACCACGGGCTTACCCAACTGAAGTGCACTGCAGGCCAAAGGAATCTTCCTGAGCTGCACTGACTCAGGTCACCCAATTTTAGAGCAATTATGTGTTTATTTAGAATTGTTATTAGACCACTGATTTAAACAACTCTTCCATAAGACTCACAACTGCAGCACACCATTACTCCTAATTAAGTGGACTTACGCTCGAATCCTTGCTCTGAAAGACTCCTCCAATATATCTTAAATGCTTTGATTTAACCAGCTTCTGAGGCCTTAGGATGGGAAAGGGGGAAAGGAGGTCAGCAGTCTCTGCAGCAGCACGAGCAGGGAGAACAAACATGGGGGATGAAAGATCAGTCTCACTGGCAGTGTTTGATTTACTTTCTTGCACTTGCCCAGCATTTCAAGTAAGTTTAATGGTTTTTCCATTGCCATTTGGTATTCTCTCCATATTCTCAAAAATAAAACTCTTTGCCCAGTTTGTTTTCTGGAAAGCTACAAAATGCTTTTCTCTCCTCCCCAAAGCAATGTTAATTGCAAATACTGCTCCAGGCAGTCTAAAATAAGCCCCCAAAAGCTTTTAAAGAATCATTATTTTTCTTAAATTATCACATTGTCTAATACTCCCTAATTGATTTTCTTAGGCAATATCCTCCAAATGCCAGAGGGGTTTTATCTTATCTATTTTATCTTAGAATTGGTCAAAACTATTTACAGATTCTCTACATAAATAACACATTATCAGTTATGTGGCTGTTGCCAAGAGTGTTAAGAAAGATTAGAAGAGGTCTGTTAGCTTCAGCCTCAGATTTGTAGGTCATCCAATGTCCTTCCTAATGGATAAATACAGTAATTTATCATCATCAGTCACCATCAGCATCGTTCTTTTTACTATCATATATTCATGAACATCATTTGATGCAGCTGAGTGAAGCGTAGAAGAAGTGTGTGATTAAACTGGAAAGAGACAAAGTTTGAGACATCCAAGATTTTGTGACTAATGCATGGACTTGAAACATGACACAGCTCTGGCAAGGGTTACAAAGATGGTGTCAACAAATTCCAGGTACCTGCTGGGAAGACACAGGCAGGTGTAGTAGCAGGTGAGACTACCTGTGCCTTCTCCTGCAACAGTAAAGAAAGCATAATATGGGAAGTACAGTCTTGCACACCTATAAGTCCTTCCACAGGTCAGACAAATTTTAAAGCTCTATTAGTTTCCAAAAAAACCCCACAACAAAACACAACAACAAAAGCTATGATACCCCTCAAGGGATCACATATTACACTCTATTACCCCTATGGGAAAAGAGCCTGTGGTCACATTTGTGAGTCAGTAACACATGCATGTAATTTCTGAATGCCTCCAAGTTATTAAAAAATGCTAAAATGATGGCTTTCAAATTCAAGAATAACATCAAACAACACCTCTGTTTGCTTAAAGAGTTCCTCCCTCTAGTTAATTATCAAAATAGCTTGCCTGAAGCAATACCTTCAGTTGGAAGATACTGGAAATAAACACTATCAGTGATTTCTAAAACAGCTAATACAATAAGTATGTTCAAATATCTGAGGCTACTATGTAACCCACAGTATGCCTGCAATTGTTTCTAACACAGAAGAGCCAAAAAGATTGCCCTGTTCACAGTTTTTGATTTACTGCATTAAGTAATCCCTTTAATCCACCTGCAAGCAGAGGCTCTAAATACTGAGCAGTCAGGTGCTGTGTTGTGCTGCCCAGGTTCCCACAGGCTGTTTTGCAAGCAAGGCACACTGCAAAAAGGCCTGGGAACCATGAGGGGAGGGTACAAAGAGCAAGAGAGCATCAGCAACATTACCCTGCCCTGTGTCCAGGCAGAGACATTTTGTGGCTGTGCTCCTGGCCGGTTCCCAGGGCAGAGGGTGGATAAAGCGCTGTAAAGTTCTTGGTAAAGCTTTCTGCATCAGGAAAATGAGTTTCTGACACTCATCATTTCTGGATTTGAGACGCACAGAGAAATACCCTCCTGTGCTATCCAGACACTGAAAGATGTGTATGGGTGTGCCCTCAAGCTACCCGAGGTGGTGCACGAACTCAGGGCAGTTAGCAGAGGTCACACACAATGATGCTCCTAAATCAACACGAGAAGCCTTTCACCAAAATTGAGATCCTGCTGGCCCCAGCTCCACAGAGCTCAGAGCAGAAGACAAGCAATGCAGTGAAGATGGAAGACAAGCTTCAGGCTTTTTGTGCCAATCACCACAATTGGGTACATAGCTGAACTACAGCAAGACACTCACCAGGCAAAGAGAAAATGAATAAAGGCCACATGTACTGTTTGAGAGATGACGCATCCTGTGCCTTCCTCTACAATTTGAATCCTGAACAATATTACAAACCATCACAGGTAATACATTTTCATATAAGCTTCTTGTGCAGCTGGTCATACAGTCAAGAGATATCACAAGCCTGTAATCCCCCTTCCTGCATTCAGCATGGATATAGTATGGTCTCTATATAGTGTAAGACATAGAATTTAAATGTTAAAATTGAGATTCAAATGATAGCTCTTTATGAAAAATTCTGGGCATAATAACATAAGCACATTTCACCACTTCTATTGGCTTTTTTTATCTACTGTTTGTGACATTGTGTTGAACCTTGCAAACCAGCATGTTGGGTAGAGTGCCAGAACAAAGCAAGTTAAAAGTTCCATTGCGTTGGTAAGCAGGAAAAATGTAAAGTCTCTTTAGATTACGTCCTAGAACAGGATTTCTTATTTCAGCCTGAAGCCAGCTCTGAACGCAAACAAGAGTGGGGAACATGGACTTGATCACCTGACAAAATCCTTCAAGTTACTGGAACTGTTGTGTGTACACGATTAACAGTTCAAGTTTCTCCCTGACCCATCGAGCTCAAAATGACCTGACTGGAGCAAGGGAGAGCCCTTTCACCTTGATGAACTCTCATTAAGGTCAATATTGCTCTGGACAGACACAGCTATCCATCAATGTTTTTCCCACTGCAAGATCAGAGTCTGGTTTTAGGAAAAAGAAGCAAAGCAATGAAGAAAGACATTAAAATAGAAATTATTGTGGCTTTAGTTATTGAAAAATAAAACACATAATTGTCTTTTGTTCAGATGTACTTTTAGAATGTGCCACTTCTCTGGTGACCACAGAAACTGGTCCAGAGACAAATTCAGCTCCTTAAATCAAGGCAAATCAAGTTGTCTTTATTTGTTTACTAAATGTGTCATTTAAATGCTTACCAAATAATATCCCTATTTAGTACAACACAATGTCTGATTTCATTCGTCCTTACCTGTTTTAAGAAGAATAACATAGTAGAGTCTAAAATTATATACAGGCAGAAAAAAAATCTCTTTTTTTTTTTTCTATTTTAAAATCAATTTTAAAAAGACATCAGGTTGGGAGAGTAAAAGAGGCTCAGGAGAAAATGATTATAAATTTCAAAGGTCTGTCTTCCACACACACAAAGAACAGCGAGTAGCACCAGGTGGTGTAGATCATCTGGTTTTTTGTAAACAAACTGAAGCCTCACAAAGGTAATACCTAGAGGAATTATCTTAGTTTTTCATCTGCAAAGACAGCTACATTCATCAACCAGCAAGTCATACAGGTACATAATATTTTTCAAATATGTTGTGTCCACTGACTACCAAATGGTTATGCCTTCTAAAAAATTCACTAAACATCATTGTCCAAGACCCCACAACAGTTCTTAAAAGCTACAAGATGAAAAATAATCATTTTTGTACTCTAAGGGGAACTGAGGGAGCCACATTCACTCCTGACACAGCACTCAAGTGACAGAAGTCTGAGCACTTGAGCATTCCAGAAACGAGCAGAAATATAAGTAATTTACAGCTATTTTCCTTTCTACAGATAGATCACCTGAACATAAAACTGTAATTTTTGCAATAAATATGACTCATCATTTAGCAGTGAGTTGAGAATAAATCTGGCTAATTTATCAACCCGATTGCCAAAACATTAATAGCCCTGCTAATGGGAGTTGTTATTGGATGCTTTGTCCCAGGGGAGCCTTGGTTTAAAAGTACAATCAGAGAAAGTGTTGGATATGAAGTTGTATCCAATTTGTTTATAGGGTGATGGCTATGGATGCTACAGGCAGTCAATCCAAGCTTTTGGAAGTGGAGAGTCCCAGCAGTATCCTGCTGTAATTTGAAATCCCAGCTTGGGACACAAGACTATAAACTTACCAGAAATGCTTCACTTTTGGTATGACTGTTCTCAGAGGTATCTGTAAAACCAGACTTTGAAACCAGGAGAGAGATTTACGCTTAGCAGATCTTGTTGTAATTTCTTGTTCCTTCTAGGACTTTCTACTTTTCTACCAGAGAAGATTTGCTGGCCCTGCTGCCTCAAGAAACCCTCTTCAGGGCAGACACCTTCTTGCTATAAATAAATAAATAAATAAACAAACAAACTAGAGGTGTCACATGTAGTGACATTGTAAGTTTACACAAGATCACCAGCAAAATGTAATTTTAAACATGAGTACCAAGACAGAGGTGAATTTATTGAAGGCCCTAAAAGGATGCATTTTCCACATGAGCAAGCCTTTGACAGTGCTATAAGGTATGGAAAAGCACAGTGAACATATGAACCCCTTTTCTTCTTGTCCCCATGCCCACCACAGCACCAACTCTGGTACCGCAACCACAAAAAGCCAACAGAAGAGCCAAACTATAACATTCTTCTCTTAGGATCACAGCCACATCACACTGCTGCAGTAAGAGTGGTTTCCAGCACAAACCTGCAGTCAGACACAGCCTCTGGTCAAGCCCTGGCCAGGGCTGAGCATGTCCCATGGATCTTGGCTGCTGCAGAAGTGCAAAGTGGCCTTGGTGTTCACAGATATCCACAACCCTGGCTCATTCTGCATGGAGCTCACTGCAGGATTCAGTAATTCCTTATTATTGGCATTCATACCCATAGAAAGACTTGCCATCCACTAAAAGCAACATTTTGCATGCCATGCTGTTAGACACTGCATGATGTCCCTGGCACCTAAGACAATAGGCAACTAAAGTTGATTCAATATCAACTTTAATCAAGAAAAGCAAACTTGGACTGAAAAACCCAAAGCAAATATACTGGACTACACATCTACATCTTATGCAGCCAGGCACACAGATAGACCGGTGGCTGCCACATCCACCAGTGAGAGAGGCTGAGAACTTCAGAGCATCAGGGAATAATATTTATATATTTAGGATAAACACTTAATATTTAGTGTGCTTTAAATTGCTATCTTACTGCTGCTCCTCATTATGACCTAAAGAAGCAGTCAAACTGGTAATTTTTTCCATACAATATTAATCTTGCTTTGCAGAGACTTCCACCTCCAACAACAATTGCCAATTCAACACCTCTGAATTGAATATAAAGAAATAGAGATTGGTTAAGTTCAAGTACTTTTTATTACATCTAATAGCAGTATCCCTCTAAAGCAAAACTATGTCCTTGAAATTTATGAGCTATGTGAACCTCTGAGACTATTTTAAATGATCTTCACTTTTCCATAAATTCTGCTATTTGCATGAAATTTAAGCACTGGTGGAAGTTACCCATCTATTTCAGACAACGTAACTTACGCAAATAATTTATTCAAGAAGGATTCTCAAACTCAAATGTATTATTTTATCAGCATTACCTGAAAATGTGCCACAGTGCATGCGTTTTTGAGCAGAAAGCATACATGTTTAAATTTATTTAAAGGAATGGGTTCGCTGATACTGGGAAAACTGCTCGGAGCTGAACGTGCAGCCGGGGTGTGCTTGCAGGACTGGGTACTCGGACACGGGCTTTCTAAAGCATATCTGAGCCCAGCAGCTTTCCCTGCTGGCGTTTTTCACCCAGTGCGAGAGTACCGAAGCAAAATTAAGCTCTGTGGATGGATGTAGCAGAGAACGAAAATGCGAAATGCGGCTCCCCACGTCCTCCGAGCCTGTTCAGCGTGCCGGAGTTCCAAACCAAAAGCGGTGCGCACGGACGATGTACAAAAAAGCCCTGCGATGGAGTTCGCACGTTTTAAGGTGTTTGGGGAGAAGGGAAAGCTGAGCCCTGCCCCAGGGAGCTCTCCCGCCGGGTTCCTCCCGAGGGCAGGTGCGCGGCTCCGGCTCGACCCCCGCCCGCACCGGGCGGCGGACGGTCCCCCGGGGCCAGCCCCATCCTCTCGGTGCGATAGTGCTGTGGCCCCGGAACACCAGGTACAGCGGTCTGGTAGCGAAAACTTCGATTTTGTGATAATGACATCCAAGTTCGGCTGCTCCCCGGTAGCATATCTCCTATGCGGACGCCGCCCGAGACTCGACAGCG